>OW026521.1:125965676-126565676 GCA_932274085.1 Protocalliphora azurea | reverse complement strand
TGCCAGTGTTAGATATATGAGTATGGGTACAAAACAATGAATAACAAATGTTACAATGATGAAAATTTTTCAGCGTAAAATTAAAGTTAAAGCATTTACAAATAAAATTGAAAGGAAAAAAGATTTTCATTGTAAATATAACTTAAAGAGAAAAAGAAACGTCATAGTTTTAAATTAAAGAAGTTTAAACAGATGTAGTTTTTTTTTTTTTTTAATAAAAAAGTTTTTGAATAAAAAAAAACAACCATTATAAAACTGCGGGTCAATTTTACAGAATTATTTGATTTACTTACATGAACAAAAAATATATGTATCTGCTAGAGTTGTCATTCGAACAGAAATTATTCGATTATTAAAGGAACAACTTTTTTTATTCTTTTCGAACGATTAAAATTTTTAAATTTAGAATAAAAAGTATTCCATAAATTTTTAACGATTTATCAAATAATCGAATAATTTTTCAAAACGAGTTTTTGTTAAATTATTATGACTTTTAGAAATTATTAGTGTAAAAATTTTGTTTAGTTGGAAAATCCAGTTGAAAATGATTGTAAATTTCGTTAGGATATATAAATGTGTAAAACACGTTTTAATAGATGATTTCGGGTTAAAAACTTTCACTGAAATCTTTTAGCTTTTCTAAAGATTTAATCAAATGTCTTAAAGTTAGAATAAACTGGTGACGTATAAGTTAATATTAATAGTAATTGAAAGGATTTTTTCCACACATCTGTTTTTATTAAAAAAAATATATATATATATTTTTAAAGATAAAACACTTAATTATGCTCTTTATGAACTATAATTTTAAAAGAAATTTAATTTTATTATATAATTAGTTTTTATTATTTAATTTTATTATATTATCGAATTATAGAACCAAAAATTGATTTAAAAAATACTAGTTTCTGCATATTTTTTAAGTGTAATTAATTATTCAAACAATATATTTTATTCTTTATTCATTCGATTAACCGAAGAAAATTAAAATTTTATTCGATCACATGAATAATTAAAAAAATTATAAAAATGTTATTCGATCAACTGCAATGTTGAATAATTGACAATCCTAGTATTTGCACTATGGGAACAGCTAGAGATTTAGAACAAATTTAATATCTGGTGAATGTGAATGTGAATGTAGAGTGAAAAAACTCAATATGTAAACAAAAAAAAAATATTACAAATTGTTGAATTATTTGTTTGATTGGTTTTAGATCAAATTTTAATTAAACAATTTGTTTATTTAATTATTATTTTAATTGTTTAAAAAAAAAAAAAAAAAAAAAAAAAAGCATAAGAACATAAAAAAAATCGCAAAATTTCAAATAGCAGGAAAAATATTTTCATATATTCACTGAAAAATTTTAAGCTAACTCATTTTATATAAAATGTTGGTGGTTTTCGACAGTTTGGACTTTGCTATAATTGAAGTTGAACTTTAGTATTTATGTGCATATATTGATTGCGTTTTAAAAATATATGAGAGGAAATTATTGTGAAGTTCTGTCCAGATTGCAAGGTCGTGGTCTTGGCTTGAAGAAAACGTTTGCATTGATTCGGTGAGTATATAGACATATGTATTTCATATCTAAATTTATTATACAATATCCAGAAGTCATTTTTTCCACTGTTTTTTCAGATTTCGCTGTCGCACAGTGGCCCAGAATCCTTTTTCATCGGTCAAAACTCTGTAACATTTGAATCGATAGACACATTTTTTTATAGTGATATTTTCTTGAATTTTTCCCCAGTTTTAATTTCGTTAAAATCGGTTCAACACTTGTTGAAAAATTTAAGGTTAAAGTTTTTTTATAGTATTTAGTATGAAAATGCGGATTTTTTGTTTTTTGAATCAGCTTTACTTATAAAAATTATTATATGCAGATTTTAAAAAAAAAAACATTTTAATAATACCAGGATAATTTTGTGAACAGTTTATCAGTTGCAGAACAGGTTCCACTAGAACCTTTGGACAAAAAAGTTGCGATTTTTTAAATTCTTATTTAGTTTTTAATTTAAATAAGGTCCAAAGTTTTTATTTTCTACAATAACTAAAAGTTTTTAATGTTTATTTTATTTTTTACTTAAAAACAATAAAATAAAATTATAGTTATGATTCATTCGGTTGGAGAATAGTCTGCAAATATTTCATATTTAGTTCTATATAACTTCTGTCATCAAAGGGCTGATACCTTTTGCTTCTTCATCTAAATTCCGATGTTCAATTTTCCATTGACTTTGAATGCTAGATATGAGTGGATCTAGTATTGTCAGTAATATATTAAGTAAATCTTCATCTCTATAAAATCCGTAATCCTTATTCTTTTTTTCCTGGGCTTCCTCTGATAGATCTCCAAGTGGTAATAAATGATGCTTAATGACATCTTCTCCATGATAAAGTATTTTGTGAATTGTTGCAGATATATTTCTCCGTGGATATTTGGTGGTATATATTCGTGCAGTTTCCATCGCATAATCACCAAATTTTCTAGCACCAATGTGTTCATTGCACACAAGTACATCGATAATTTTTTAAAATCTTGAAATAAGATTTATATCATTCAGATATAATTATATTCATATATTCTTTTGGGATCTGAAAAGAAACTTCTTGTTAATGATGGGAATATTAGTATTGCTTAACTCTTGTTTTGGTTGATATATATTCAACCCATATTTGGGAAATTAGTCTTGAACATGTTTCTTTTTTAAACTTCTTAACTTCTTATTGGTATCGTTGTTTCTTATTGATCCTGTAGGTTTAAAATCCGATTCATAACTGATTTTTAGTATGTGTTCCAAGAAAAAATTTTGGGAGTAATTTCGTTAAAATGGAAAAAGTATTCTACAGACGGGTCCAGATAAATACAAATGCATATATGGGGTTAAAGAGGACACCTTCGCCTTTCTTCTGGTAGTAAAATTTATTTAATCCTTTTGAATGCCATTAAAATTTTGCAAATCGGAGTTAACAAAAAAATTGCACTTTTGGGCAATGAAATGAATTTCTGAGCTACTGTGCCTCGTTGATGTAGTATCTAATGTAAAAATTATATTCAGGACTTTCTCGGTTTATAAATTCATTTTTCTCTGATTTTACAGTTAAGATTTTTGTTGTATTATATTTCAGATCTTTAAATGTTCTCCTCTTATTTGTACTTCTATTGTGGTCGAATTAGATGAACCATTTTCCTGGAAAATAAATTGATTCAATTAATACAACTTTGTTTACAATACAAATTATACATTTTTTTTCTTTTTGGTCTTTTGTCAAATATTCAATTATTAGTATGATTTCCATAATTAAAAAATTAATTGAAATATATTACCATGTTCAATTAATTTCGTTTAATTAATACTATCATTCTTATGATTGGAGCAAAATCAACTAAAAATTTAAATGAAATGACAAATTTCATAATTGAAATTCATTTTTCTAGTATATTGTTTGGTATATTATTTACTTTGATAGCACTTTTTATATTTTGAAATATATTTAAAAAAATGTATATTATCAAAAATAAAAAAATAATTTTAACTATTCTAAAGGTCTTTATGTTACATTTTTTTCAAAATTCTGTAGAACAAACCTTAACTTGTTTTAAAATATTTCTATTATTTTATATACAATTCATTTAACTTTAACAAAAACAAAAAAATAAAAAAAAAAAAATGTTCAATCAATCACAATATAGAAATATTTGTGTTAGAATGTAAAATTGCCATGGCAAGGCTTTATTAAATTGAAAAAAAAAAAAAAAATACATGAATGTATGTATGGATGTATATATATAATAATATGCAACTAACAATAGAAATAAATGAAAAATAGAATAATATATGTAAATATTAATACTCATACGAATATGAAACCATTTAGATTTTTATAAAGAAAAAAAGAAACAAAATGTATTTAACTTGTTGAAAAATTTTACTGACAATTGACAAAAAAAAAGAAAACTATTAAACAATTGCAAATGAAATCTGAAGCATTCCTTTGTTTGTACATATAGTAATATATTTTGAATAGAGAATTTTTGATAATTGTTAGCAATTGTTAACAGTAAAGAGGATATTTAAAAAAAATCTGTAAACTAAATTAAATTAGAACTATAGCACATACAATTTTATATAACTAAAGCATGTAAACCATTTTTTTTTTGTACATATATTTTTAATTGGAACCCATATATATAGTATTGCAAAAAGCTTAAAGGTTTCTGATTCTGTAAAGCCTTGAGAATATATATACATTTATTTTTACAGTTTCGAGAGATTAGTCAACGAAAAGTCTTAAAAATTGTAAACCATCGGAAAAAGCTATTTCGACAAATTTCTTTAAAAAATGTGCAAATTATTTTCTTTTCTTACATTTTAAAACGTAATTATTTCTGTCCCTGTAAGCAATATGATATAGATCGTATACTTTTCTGAATCTGTGAAGTTCTAAGATTATAAATATGTAACACTTTTTTATTAAATCTAAACCGTTATTTCTTAAATTAAAAAATTATATTTGATTAAATTTTTTTGAACACTGCATAAATCAACTTCAAGTCGAAAAAATTTTAGTTTAGCAAAAAAAAAAAAAAAACAAAAAAGACAATGTCATAATCTATCAATTAAAATACTAAATAGAAAACAGATTTGGTAACGAAAAAAGAATCGAAAACAAGTTTCAGATTAAAAACTATAAAACACATTAAATATGTGTGTCAAAAAAAAAAAAAATAAAAAATAAATAAAGAAATAAAAGATAAAAAAAATAAAAATAAAAATTAAAAAAAATAAAAAATAAAAATTAAAAAAAGAAAAAAGCAAGGATTAAACTCAGTTTTAAAATCTAACATCTATTGTTGACATAGTGTCAAAAAACATGTAAACTGCGATCATTTACTATATGTTATAAAAAATTTACAAAAATTCTTAAAAAATTAGTTTATAGTTTTTTGTTGAACCTTTTTATAGTTTTTTTTTTTTTTTTTAGAAAATTTGTATTTAGGCTTAAGTTCATTGAATAATTGTAGTAGAATATTTTGTAAAAGTTTTATTGGATACTCGGCAAAATGGAATGCATTTTCTAGTCCGCCACGACCTACATCAGCACTCTGTTTACAGAGAACACCTCGGTGGGACGCTGAAAAGTGCTGATGAAGATCGTGGCGTACTAGAAAATGCATTCCATTCTGCCGAGTGTCCAATAAAACTTTTACAAAGTATTCTTCTATAATTATTCTATGAAAATTCTAAAAAAAAGTTCTTAAAAAAGGCTGTAAAAAAAGTGTTCAAAAATTATTTTCTGAATTTTAACAATTTTTATATTCTTTCCGTGACTGATAATTTTTGAGATACCCTCGTATAGGTACTTAGATATTTACATTTGAAATATAAAAAATTTTACGTTTACATGCTTTAATAATAAAAAAAAAAAAAAAAATTAAACCTTAGTTTAGCCAATATATTTTTAGCTTGAACCAGCGATTTTATAAAACATCTTTAGTTTTACTTCCGCTTTCTATCTTCATATATTTAGTGAATAAATCTATCGTCTTCATAACATATTTTTCTCTAAAACATCTCTGCCAGTTTCATAATATCTCATTTAAATAAAACTTAATTTCGTTTTATTAATACATATTTCATTTCGTAATTTATTATATTTCTTCATTTTCTTCTATACCTTTACCTTTTGTTGATTAGCACCATTTATATTTTTGTATTATGCTGTTTAATATTATTCAAATTCTATCATCGACTTTCTAATTCAAACTCACGTTTTATTATGTTTAAATTTAAATATAGAAAAGAAAAAAAAAATACATAAATACTTTCGTATTGTAAAAGAAGTATTAAGTAAGTATTTAAGCAAATATATACACAAAATCTTTTTTATATGTATTTTTTGCACTCACACGAATGTATGATGGCAAATAAACATTTCACACCAAAAACAGAAATCCTCCAAAAAAGGCATGTACCTTTTGATAGCGTTGGAAAGGCAGAAATTCTTAAAGTTGTGTAGTAGTTTAAAATATTTGAATTCAATTTGAACTATAAGTTTGTACCAACTCTGTAATATTATACTTAGACTATAGTTTTGTGCTAATATCGGGGGGTTTTTACAGTTTTTTTTTTACAGTTACACAAAATATATCTTTAATATCAATAAAACGAGTTTTGCTGAATAGAAGATTTTACGACATTAATGTTTAAATATGATGTCGGTCATGTGGCCGCCACGGCTAGCGCAATCTGAAACATCAATTTTCACAAACTTTTCGCCGCACATGCCGCTGTATTTTACCAATAACTCTTCGAATGTTGATTTCCAGGTGTTCAGTTATCTCTGGTTTATCGACGTAGACAATTGACTTTACCTAATCCCAAAGAAAATAATTCAATGGGGTTAAATCATCCGATCTTAGTGGTCACTTAATTGGATCATTACGTGAAATTACTCTTTCACCAAAAGTTTCTTTGAGTAAATCAATTGTGGCGCGCTCTGTGTGCCGTTTGGCTCCATCCTGTTGGAACCACATGTCAGCAAGATTAATCGCAGCTAATTGAGATACGCACAATTTTCTAATCATGTGCTCATACCGTTCACCATTGACAGTAACATTCTAACCATAATCGTTTTTTAAGACATATGCACAAATGATTCTGCCAGCCCATAAAGCCCACCAAACAGTAATTTTGCGACAATTGTGCTTATTTACGTACCCATTCAACCAAAAATTGGTTTCATCGGAGAACAAAATTTTGAACGGAAATTCTATATCAATATCAATTTGTGCTTCAGCCCATACTTTCAACAATTTGCAAGCGTTGCTCTGGTGTAAGTCTATCCATAATGAAATGTCAAACCAAACTAAACAAAAAACAAATATTTGCTCTTAAATCGGTTGTCAAATAAAGCAGTGTTGTCAACTTAAAGTTCTGAAACTCGAAAAAACCCCGTTGTCATAGGTTTTTTTTTTATTTATTTATTTTATAATTACAAGACAATTACAAATTATATTCTAGTTCTAACCGAGCGGAGTAACGAAGACCATAGCTCGTTGTACTGAAACAGACCAGAGTCTCTGGTGGGAATCGAACCCACAACCCCCAGACTGACAGACTAGCTCACTACCAACTAGGCCATCGGGGCACCCAAAGCATGTCATAGGTTAATATTCATTCTTATAGGCAGACTTTATTCAGACTTTAGAATTATACTCGGTTTACATAAAACTTATAAGACTAAAGCGTTATAATTAGATTTTAATTTTAAAGTCAGACTATACATTTATAATCGGTTTTTAGTCTAACATATAGACTACAGTTCTATACTTAAACCAATATCCTATGCTTGATTAATATTAAATCTAATATGCGGGTACTGTATACATAATATTGCATCAAGAATATAGTCTTATACTCAGAAAATAGTCTAAAACTTAATTGTAATCAAGCCGTTGTAATATATTCAAGCTATTGTATGACACTTAGAATATTGTCTTATATTTATACAACAGTATAGATACTATTATAACTTACATTCACATTATAGCTTTATATTTATACCATGGTCTTATAATCAGACTATAGCCTTATACTCAGATTATAGTCCTGTATTCAGACTTTAGTTTTATACTGAAGCTAATGATTTTTACTCAGAATATAGTCTTATATTTAGTCTTTATTTACATCCTTATATAAAGATTATAGTTATGTGCTCAGATTCTAGCTTCATATCCAGACTATAGTCTAATTCTTAAGCTATAAACTTATACTCAGATATATACTCTGAATATACATTGTCTACTACTCTATAATAATCTTGCACCCAGACTACGCTCAATATTATGCTCACGCTATAGCTTTATACTACAGTCTTATACTCAGATTTTAGTTTTTTACCCAGACTATAGCTTTATAAGCAGACTATAGTCTTTTACTCATACTATAGTCTTATACGTAGACTATAATATAATAGGGTGATGCCATATCAAAAGGGACACAAAATAGCCATTTTCGTATTTGACACCTTCGATATCAATGAAATTCACTACAGATATTGGCTACTGAAAGTGTTACTTAAATCATAAACTTTTACTCTCATGGTTCTTTTTGGTCCAAAAATATAACGTTTTGAAAAACGAAATAAAAAGCTGAAAACTTCACAAAGTTTTACTCGTTTAATTATGTATAACTTCTAACATATACATAGCATATATCTGATTTTAGTTTCATATAAAAGATCATATATATAAAATTTATTTACTTTCAAAATTCAAAGGTCCAAGTTGGACACATAAAAATCCTACCATTATATTTCAAAAAAAGTTATTTTTATTATTATTCTTTTTAATATATAAAGTCGACATTACTCTTCTCCATACATGTGCAAAATTTTAAGTTTAGAAGTAAAATATGGTAAAAAGCAAAATTTTTGTATGTAAGATTTAAAACATTTACAAAAATATATAACTTCAGATTATTATTATTTTGCTACATAACTTCTAAACTAAAGAAGTGTCCAACTTGAAATTTTGCACCAGTATAGAAAAGAGATATGTTAATATTATATAATTTTTTAAGAATTTTAAAGATATTTTTTGTAGATATAATTGTTTAATTTATATAAGCTAATTTTGACCTTTGAACTTTCGAAATAAATTAACTTTCTACATATAATTTCAAAGGCAATATCTTTATCTTTAAAATTATATTGAAATTAAAATTTTATTGTGTGTAGTTCAGAAGTTATCAGTAGTTAGATTATATTTTGGTTCATAACTTATAAACTAAATAAGTGTCCCCTTGAAATTTTACACCAGTAAGGAGAAGGGATATGCCAACAATGTATCGTTTTTTTTTTTCTTAATTTTAAAAATGCCATTTTTTGAGATATACTGATTTGATTTTTATATATCTAACTTAGATCTTTAAACTTTTGACATAAATATACTTTATACATAACGTTATAAAGGTAATATCTTTGTCTTTAATATGAAACTAAAACTAGAGTTCTACCGAGTATAGTTTAGAAGTTAGTAGCAGTTAAACGAATAGACTTCTATAAAGTTTTTAGCTTTTTTTTTTTGTTTTCAAAATGTCAAATTTTGAAGTATAAAGGGCTATGAATGAAAAACTTTATGATTTAAGAAACACTTCCAATAGTTAATGTTTGTAGTAAATTTCACTAAAATCGGAAATATCACATCCGATTGTTGTCCGTTTTGGCATAGAATCACTTAATACTCAGATTATTTACTAATACAATGATCATACTCTATTAATATACTCAAATTATGCTATTATATTCAGACTATACTTTTGCACTTTTATACCCAGGCTATACCCTTATTTTGAGACTATACTTATATTTCAATATTATATTCATATCAAAAAAATTATTATGCTAAAAAACCTCAACATTTGTGTACCTCTGATTTTACCTGACATGATCAAACAACATTTCGCAAATAATACCCTATAATTTGAATACTATTGTTGCCGCCTTTTATTACACTATGCGACAAATTTTATGTCATCAAATATTGCCTGATTGATTCCAAAGCGAAATTAAAGTAATTTCGTAATTAATTAAATCTCCAAAGAGGTTTTCAAAGTTAGTTAGAATTTTGCTTTTATGGACTCCTAAACTGATATTTTGTAGCATTTTTTTTTCATTATGTGTTTAAATAAAAAACAATAAACTAATTAAATTTCAAAGTATTTATGGGTATTTATTATTTTGTAGTGTTCATAGCTTGAACTTCATGAGGCCTTAAAACCGAAATTTAAACCAACTTTTAAAGACCTTTTGGGGGGTTTTACTAGACTACTGGTACGCTTTCATTTTGCATTGGAATTATTGAGACATTTTTTTCTTGTTACACTGTGTTATTTATTTAGTTTTTTATGCTAGAGAATACTACACATCACATAAAACGAAAGCGAAATTGAAAATCATTAACAAACCATTTTTTCCTATAACCATTTTTTCGCTTATTTCTTTTGTATACAAACTTTCTTAAATTATTCACAATTTCTATATATGTATGTGGAGAAGAACTACAAAGGTAAACAAAGTTACAAACATTCAAAATTTATAAAAAAAAAAAAAACAGATATATGAATATGGGAACAACATGTTCGTGCTCGTGTATGTTTGTGGCTAGCTTTATTGAAAACGTGTTGTGGATGACTGAAAAAAAAGTAACAAAATTGTAAATACCCCGCAGTTCTTTCGATTGTAAGCGAACTAATGATTTTACTAAATATACTGTTTGGATCACCACTGTGACAAGGTTTTAGAACTTGAGCTGCTTTAGGGAGGAAGTTAATAATCTGAAACATGTGTTAAGAGACACTTTTGTAGCAGCAATCCTTAGCTAAATGATTTATGTTTGTATAACATAAAACACATAATTATTAATTAACCTTAATCAAAAATCAGACTTTATTGAAGGATATAGTCGAAAATTTTTATACTTTGTCATCAGCAGAACTGTACGGCATGAATTTTCTGTAAGTACTTTGATTTTTTTGGTAGTACATATTTGTATGCTTTTGTGTACTTGCAACACATGTAAATATGTCTTCAATATATAAGCAAAAAAATTACTTAAATGGAACATACAAATTGCAAATAAAATAAACAAATTCACAAATGTTTGACATTTTTCTTTCTAATATTTGCTTGTTACTTTTATTTATTTCTGCTGAGAGCTCTTTATTTTCATTTTCAATATAAAAGATTAAGGAAAAAAAATTTTCCTAGAAAGGGAATCATTAGTAGTACTTTTATAGTAAGGGTACTCATTATAGATATTCTTATAATCAAATTGTCTTAAAAGAAAAACAAAAATTCTATCATAATTACTTTAGTTTTATATTCAAAATGATTAAACTAAGTTTGTCGTACTAATGTAAAAGGAATAAAAGGTATAAAATATATATAAATAAATATATATATATATATATATATATATATATATATATATATAAATATATATATATAATATATGTATATATATCATTTATTCCTTTTACATTAGTACGACAGACTTAGTTTATATATATATATATATATATATATATATATATAGCGGTCTTTACTCTTATATTTAAATTAAATTAAATAAATATAAAGTTTTTTTAATAAAAGTAAAGTTAGCAATTTTACCTTATATTCGGAGTTCAATATAGACTTTATTTAATACAATATGTTCTACTCTATATAAATGACAAAAGAAATCAAATCACCTTTTGAAATGTGGTTGAAAAAAGAGATACTAATTCTCCTAGGCACTTGTTCTTATACTTAAATTATAATCTTATACTAGAAACTTTATACACAAAATAATGTTTTATACATTGCACATTTGAGGCTAAAAATGGGGTTTTACGACATTATTGTTTCACATTTCACATTTAGAAAACATAAACAATAAGTAAAAACATATTAAGATTTTTTTTATTGTAACTTGCATCATTATAAGTTGCGAAGTTTTATGACGTTTTTGATGAGGCTTATAATGGACTAAGGCAATTTTATTTAGCCACCTTCAGGTGTTAAATCTGGCACTGAATAGTATACGAAACCGATTCATCGGTGTCCGTCAGTCCGTCAGTCCGTCCGTCCGAACGTTATAAATGTAAATATTTTTTAGTAATAAATCTATATTTCGAAAACTACTGTATGGGAAAGTTGTAGAGGAGGATCTAAGCTTTCAGAAAAATCATCTTGTAGTCACCCTGTATTATATAAGATACGCTACAGAGTGTCAAATTTTACAACCTCGCGTATATATAAGTTTCCAAAAATCTTCAACATAAATGGCTGTGTAGAATCCTGTTCCATTCATCATAGGAAGTTGAGATTTGGTCAACAAGTTATAAATTATGTACCCTTTTATAATTTTTATATATATACATATATAAAAGTAGAGATACTTTTTTCAATAGCCTTTTTTTGACAGATCACGTGTGAATCGTGTCATGCTGTCATGTTATTTTTGTTTAGTATTGTTTGACATTTCATAATGGAAAGACTTACGCCTGAACAACGTTCACAAATCGTTCAACTTTATTACGAAAATTCACGTTCTGTGAGGAATGTGTTTCGTGCACTTCGCTCAACTTATAGTCAACATAATCGGCTTACTGAGCGTACTTTTCGCAACACCATCACCCATTTTGAGACCTAGAATTCATTATTGGATAATATTCGACGGAATAGACCACGTCCAGCACGCTGTGAAGAAAATATAGCGGCAGTAGCTGAGAGCGTACACGAAGACCGTGGAGAGTCGATTCGGCGCCGTTCGCAGCAACTCGGACTGACGTATGGAACGACTTGGCGCATTTTACATCGAGATCTTAAATTGAAAGCGTACAAAATACAGCTTGTGCAACAACTGTCGCTCGACCTTCCCAAGCGACACCGCTTCGCTCTATGGGCTCTTGAAAAGTTCCAAGAAGATCCGATGTTTTCGAGGCAAATTTTGTTCAGCGATGAGGCCCATTTCTGGCTCAATGGGTATGTAAACAAACAAAATTGCCACATTTGGGACGAAGAGCAACTTGAAGAGATTCAAGAACTGCCACTTCATCCAGAAAAAACAACGGTTTGGTGTGGTTTGTGGGCCGGTGGAATCATCGGTCCATATTTCTTTAAAAATGATGCCGGTGCGAACGCAACCGTCAATGGCGATAGTTATCGTGCCATGATAACCGACTATCTGATGCCTGAAATTGAAGCTCGTGATCTCGGCGACATTTCTTTTCAGCAAGACGACGCCACTTCTCACACATCGCATCCATCAATGGATTTATTGAGAGAACACTTCGAAGAGCACATAATTTCACGTTTTATGCCGGTCGATTGGCCACCAAGATAGTGTGATATCACACCGATAGACTTTTTCCTGTGGGGATATGTAGAGTCTAAAGTTTATGCGAACAAACCCGCTTCGATTCAAGCGTTGGAGGAAAACATCACGCGTGTCATTCGCCAGTTACCAGTCGAAATGCTCGAACGAGTCATGGAAAATTGGACTCAACGGATGGACCATCTGCGACGTAGCAACGGCCAACATTTGATAGACATAATCTTCAAAAAATAAATGCCAAAGAATGTTCTTTCAAATGATAATAAACATTCTCCATTAAATTTGAATTTTCTGTTGTTTTTTTCTTTAAAGAAGTAGGGAACGTTGAAATGGATCACCCTTTATATATCTATATATATATATATATATATATATATATATATATATTAGGGAACGTTGAAATGGATCACCCTTTATATATATATATATATATATTAGAGTGGTCCAAAATTCTTTTTTGCGAACTACATTTCAACCTACATAAAATTATAACAACATCTTGACCAAATCTCTTCCTACAATGATTGGAACATTATGTAGCATCACAGCCATTTATGTTGAAGATGTCATACCAAAAAAAAATAATAATAATAAGCATATTGTTTGCTATTGAATGCGATATTTAGTTTTGCAAAATTCCAACCTTTTAAATTTGACTTTCTGCCGGAAAACTGTTCAGAGACCCCACTGTGCATTTTTAAATTAAGGTTTTATACTATGTCATTACTTTATAAAATAATTTTGGCCTTATAAGCATTTATACTTAAATTCTAATACTCTATATAACACAATAAATAAAATCACCTTTAATTTAATGAATACCCCTGTTTTTATCTTTATATTGAACATCATTACCATGAATTGAAATTAGGTTAGAATATAGGCGGGGCGCTTTTTTCCAAATTTTAACAAATAATAAAAAGTTTTTCTTTAAAAGCATTTTTTTTTATTATTTTGCAACAATAAAGCACAAGTGCTAGTATATGAAAAAGTTTTTATTCTATAACACTATCATCTAGTAAAGCTCTTGACACTGGTATTAAATTTAACTAGTTACAATAATTTGGCAAATGTTGTTTTTACACATAGCTCCCATTCATGTATTTACTTTATGAGCTGCTAAAATGGGTGTATTTTACTTAAATTTTCTTTATCGACTTTTGGGCTGGATTCATTATTTTTTTTTTTGCTTTTTCATTTCTCATTTACATCATACGCTTCTTATATCATGTGATGTGATAATGAAGAAATATAATTTGTGGTTGTAAGAAAGGAAAATAAAAGAAATATAAGAAAAAAACTTAATTTGCCATATGGTTTCTTTTTCATAGTTTAGTTTTATTGTAAATGAATTTTTTTTTTTTTTTTTTTTCTAGAAGTACACTACATTTAAAAGAAAGTTATATCAAGTATTACTAATATGCTGAGCCTTTTACGGTACTAGTAAACTAATTATCTATAGTTAAGTTTTCCCATAGATTTCAAACTACACTCCCAGTCGTTGTCTTCTTTTTCAAAACTTTTTTCAATAGTTCCTAATTTTTTAACTTTTAATCTATAATTTCCAATAGTTCGCTTTTCCGTTCGTTACTGACCACTTATTCCTTCTTATTTGTTTATCACCAAAAGCAATAACAGCGCTATAAAGATGTTTCCATGCACAAAATAAAATGAAAGAAATTATTATATTTTAGTACAAGTTTAGTATATTTTGCAATCGTAAAACTAAATGAGAATTTTCATTATTATTTGCAATAGCTTTTTTTTGTCCATCTTTTTCTTTTGTGGCGTAGTAATGTTTCTGATATGATTTCTTTTTATTTTTATCTTGCCTTTTTTTTTCTTCTCTAGCCCTCTACTGATAATAAAATGGATGAAAAACCATAGCAAATGACGGGCGATGAAAAACGCAAATTCATTTCCTTTACGATAACACAGATGAAAATGAAAAGGAACTGTAATACTTATAAATAGGAAAATAGAAATGGAAAGAATTACAACTTGTATACATATATTTAAATTGTGTACATTTACCATATCATACATACACCCATCCATGATTATGAACAGTTATAAACAGGACAACCAAAAAAATATGTTCTAGAAAAGTGTTTATGCGCATATATTTTGTTTTTGTGTTTTGAAAAAAATGAGTAAACTTTTTGAAAATTTATTTTGAACTGCCTCTCATATAAACTTCTAGTTGTATTTTATGTTGCCTACTATTCACACTTAAAATAACTTGATTTTTATTAGAAATTCCTAAGAAATATTTTCTTTTTGCACTTAAGAACATTTAATGTGATAGCTTTTAGTTTGCAAAATATCCATCAATTTGCAAAATGAAAGTTATAGAAAATTGTATTTGAAAAACGTGTGTGTCAGTAAGAAAATTTACTAATACAAACTAATGTACAAAATTCTATAATATATGCAAAATTATGCCATCAAAATTGCTGAAATGTGCTCTAAAATAAGGAATTTCTATAAAACTATGGCAAAATATGCTGCTGGGACAAAAATATGCAAAAAATATACTGTTATGACCAAAATATACAAAAATATGCTGATATGACCAAAATATGCAAAAATGTGCTATAAAAGATCCATACGAAAATTGTTAAAATTTTCTACAACTGAAAAAGATATGATTTAGCATATTTTTGGTGGCCCTGCTTATAAAAAAAAATTAACAGAAGTAGGGAGCATTCATATAATAACAGGCCAGTTTGCCAACACTTATTATCATAAAGATTCTAGTCAGCTATAAAAGAAACTATGAACACTCGAGAAAAAATGTGGTTATATCCTAAATTATAAGAGATATTTAAGCAACGTTCTCACGGTAAATACTCAATTTTATGCCCGATAAGCCAGATAAAGTATTAATTTAAAAAAAACACATTACGTTTTTTTTTTTTTAATATTCTTTTTAAAATAGGTTGCCCGCAAAAATGAACCAACGTAAAATCGCCAAAGTAAATATAGAAAAATCACCCAGATGAAATGAAAAGTTGCCAAAACAAAAAATGGAAATTTTGCCCAAAATAGTGAAAAAAAAATACCCAAATCTTTACGAAATATCAACCACGTGGAATGTCCGTGGACTTTATGATGCAATCTGGCATGAAATCTATACATAATATATTAAAATTTCTGCACAATATCAGCTATTTTTAGAATGAAAATGGTTCTAACTTGGGCCTGGGTAGAATTCTAGTCTGAATTAAAATGCTTTTCTAGACTGCTGGCGTTCGGACGGATGCAGTTGTTTTCTATTCTCGCGTATTTCAAAGACTGGCTTCTTTAAATCAAAGTTTTTCTTTTATCAAGCATTTATTAAAAACTAAAAAAATATAAAAGCCAAAAATCATCAAAAACAATAGAAATGCTTTATCAAAAACGAATTATAGCACAAATATATCGCAAAATGACCACAAAATTTTAGGTAATTTGTATGAGAATTTTTGGGAGATTTTTCTATATTTTCTTTTGGCCATTTTACATTGCGTCATTTAAATTGTTGAAATATGTTCTTTAGAGTTCAATTAACTATGTTCTATAATGTTGAACTATTCATAAGGGGATGAAATGATATAATATGAAATTTTAAAACAACTTGGAACTAGAAAAATGAACACTTTGAAAAAAGTGAAAGTAAAACCCGTTTTTTTTTCACAAAAAATATTTGAATGCAATTTGTACAAGAATTTTAACCATGGTTCTATTGTTTTTGACTAAAAATAAAATCTATTCAAAATTCTCCATCTAAAATGGCATTAATTATATTGCACAAAGTTTAAGATGCGAAAATGTGCTAGCTTTTCTTTCAAAAATGTTTAGTGTCAAATATATTAAATTTAGCGAATATTTTAGCATAGTTGCATTAGTTGGAATTTTGCAATATTTTCACACAATAGTTCGTGATATGTTTGCTTTACAGTTAATTAAAAATTATATAAAATTTCAAAAAAGTTCAAAAAAAATTTATTACCCCACAGTACGCTCTCCCTTTCAAGTTCAATTTTTAATAGTGTTTCACTACCAATATGTGGTGTTGTATTTAGCTTCGAAAGATTGCTGGACCTTTAACATATTTTTTTCTCTTAATCTAATTTTATATGACTAGATCAAAATTGGTTAAAATCTTTTACTTCAAACTTCATCAATTTGTTTAACACATACAATATAGATGGGTTCTTATGAAAGTACCTAGCTATGCTTATCGTTTTTTACACCTTTCACCACCATAGGTGGTTGTTATACCCTACATCACCTTAAGTGGTTGGGGTATTATGCGTTTGTACTGATGTTTGTAACGCACAGAAAATATATTCGGACCCCCACCCCAAAATATACCGTTCGATTTAGAATCACTTTCTGAATCGAACCTTGTGAAAGTACAGATCGCAATTTTAAAGATAAAATTTGATAAGTATAATTATTTTCACAAGGACGAAGCCTATTGAAATTGGTTATGATCGGTTGATTATTTCACCTATCCCCAATACAAATTTCCTCCCGAAATAGGTGTTTAACAGTCATATATATATAAGTATTTTAATATAATTCGACTCAATAAAGTCTTGTTTAAGTATCAATCTTCGTGCAAAATTTCGTGAAGATCGGACCGTAATTGACCATAGCGCCCTTATAAACTCCTAAAATCAAATTTTATGAAGATCGGTTCATAATAAGTTTTAGCTCCCATATAAGGCCCACTTTCGGCAATTACCCTAAAGAGCATAAATTTACTGCCTGTTTTTATAAGACGAGCGCAAAAACGACTCGTCTAGCTTACATTTAAAACAAAATCAGAATTTCAAAATGTATTTTTGTTTTAAATTTAAGTTAGACGAGTCGTTTTTCGCTCGTGTTATAAAAACATGCAGTTATACAAATGTCAGTATCAACGTAATATTCTGTATTCACATGTTTTATTTCGCACTTAATAACAGTAGCGGTCCACAGGACTAATATAAGAGCCCTCCCTAAATTTGGTGCCCATAAACAATGGTGTAGGGAATCGGATAGTCGGGCTTGATGGGCTATATATTTCTTACTTGTTTTTTTTTTAATATGAGGACCGATTTTGTTGATTAAAAATTCTTAAAAGTATTTCCGATATAAGTATATGAAACATTGAAAGTTAAAGTTGAGTCGGAGAATATTAAGACTGAGTCGATAGGAACTTTGATCATATTTAAGCAAATAAGCAAAAAAAAAAGTATCATGTAAGGCTAATGAAAATATTACTGTACCTAAAATTATCCAATAAGTTTGGATTATTTTATATAAAATTTTTACTAATACAAATTCCACATAAATCTTCCTTCCCCCAATTTATAAACATTTAATTTCCAGTGTATACCTTGCTAACATCACCCAATTGTATAAGTCTGTAGTGTAGGTATACCCAGAAGTAAAATACGTAAAATACGTTTCGTATGGGAGCTTTAGTTACTAGTAGGAATATAATGGTCTCTGAACTACTTGCTCTCAACACTCATCATTATTGCAATGAAACATGGTATTTTGTACTCTGCTCGTTTGAGCTACAAACTTTGGGTGGGTTTATTTTTTCGTAGTTTTTTTTTTTTTTTTTTTTTGGGACTGGCATCTTTTATTTCTGATGATTACAATCATGATGCTTATGCCGAGGAGTGTTACATAAATAGTCATTCATAGAAACTTATTTACAAACGGGCAAGCATTCTTAAATACATTGTGTTATTTTAGCACATTGTTAAAGCCCAGCATTGTTTAACATTATGGTATTGAGTACAGAGTGGATAAAGAAAGTAATCTTCCAAAAGACTTTTTTTAACATAAATCTGGCCAAAAAATAGTAACAGATTCTGCAATTTGAGCTGATTTCAAGAGGATGATCCTTATATTAAAACTCATTGATAATACTTTAATTTTTGATCGTATCGCCTTAAAAAAAAAAAACATCGTATGTATAGACTTTTAGAGTATATTTAGGAGATAGTTTTCTCTCCTTCAAATCTCTGTGTGACTAAGGTTTTGATTTTTTTTTTCCTTATTTCAACGCCAGTTTTATTTTCATTCATAGATTATTTGTTGTTGATGTTTTTCTTCTTTTAGTTGATTTTTTTTTCATTATGGATGATTTCCTATCTTAATGAGCAGCATACGAGCATAATGATGAAAAGCGGCAACTAATAAAAAACGGAAATAAATGTATATTGCACTTAAATAATTTAAAGAGAAATATTTACAATACAATACTTTTTCTTTGTTTTGTCTAAATTGAAATCAATAAAACCCGAAAAGAATAATTTATATAATAAAGTGAAGGTTTTTTTGAACAATACAAAATGAACTGATTGTATATTTGTGGTAAGTTTTAGTACATAAAATAAAGATTAGAGAAATGTTTTAAAATTTAGGAAATTATTAAAAGGTTTTGAATTGTAAGCAAGAAAATATGTATTCAGGTGCAAAAAGTATTTTTTATTTTTTTGGTAATAAGTACTTCTGAATCGTTGTGTTATTTTTCAACAAGGCTGGTCCATAAACCTAACACTAAAAACTATATAACGTTTCTTTAAAAAGCTGCCATCTTTAAACATCAAATTAAAAAAATCTTATCTTAAAAATCATAATAAATTCAGTGGAATTATGTTAGTTAAAGCATAATTCCACTGAATTTACTCTATAAATTCTTCACGTAATTAAATATTCCTGTACATGTCTCATCAACAAAACAACAACATATATCTACATGTTTACTTTCATTTAAATATTGACCCTTCAAACGCTTATTTTGTCTAACAAGTTGTTGCTGCTAAACAATATTAAAAGTCAAGAGAATACAAATAAAATAACATTTTTATGACTTTAAGCAGCCCGTTAAAAAGGGCCAAGCACCAAAAGCACTTTAATCACGGCTGTTTTTAAAAACAGCAATAACAAAACATGATTAAAAACCCCATCATGAGAACAGCAAAAACATTTGCAGTTCTAAGCACGTTTTACAAAAAGTTCTACTATAAAGCGTTAATAACATTCGAATACCTAGAAGTAGTACCAAAAAAAAATAAAAAAATAAATTACAATTCTGAAAATTTATATGTTAGTTAAAAAAAAGAGTAAGTCTTTAGTTTGATATTTCCCAACTAACATAAAATGCTAATATATTATTCTAAATATTTAAACTAACACAAAGTTGTCTTATGATGGACCATATTTGAGTCTTTGTAGCTGACTGAGTGTTTTTTTTTTTTAATATTTTTTTTTTAGTCTGCCGTAGTCGGTCGCGTTCTTTTAATAAAGTTTTGCTCTGTTGATTATAAAAATGTATTTTGTGTTGCCTTTCGTTAAACGACATTTTCTTTCTTTCCATAAACGCATTTTTAATTTAATTTTTTGTCTTCTCATTTCTATCGCCAGTTTTACTTTGTGAATTTTGTATTTATTTTTTCGTCTTTAAAAATGCTTTAACCATTTTGCAAAGAGATGACACTATGAAGTAATGCCATATGAGATTTTAAAATATATTTACCAAATTTGAAGAGTTTATAAACTGGTTTAATTTGTAGTCCGGTCTAGTCCGTAGTATGGTCTAATCTATAGTCTATAGTCTAGTCTATAGTTTGGTCTATAGTCTAGTCTATAGTCTAGTCTATAGCCTAGTCTACAGTCCAGTGTATTATCTATTCTATAATCTAAGATATGATTTACACTAAATTTCTTTTTTAAACTACATAAGCTTCAAACCCATTGTGCAGTTCTTGGAACAATTTTTTTGACATAAAATTTCTCACTTGTTTGCAGTTAGTCCGTCTTTATATGCATGCATATGTATGTACATATGCACTATATGTTAGTCTCTCTGTCTTTCTGTTTGTCATTTAGTCATCTACTCATTCACTCAACATATGGGTGTAATGAATACTGATGTGTTGTGCTGTTCAGTTGGAGTTTTTAAAAGCATCTTTTTATTTGTATGTCACTTCTAGTATCTGTTTTTTTCTCTGTGCCGCCATTTGTGGGTCAGTAATGTGTGAAAATAGTTAACAAAAATAAAATAATAATATGTCTTTTTTTAATTCTTAGTGTGTATTTCAGTGTTTGTTTGCTTTAGACTTTTGTATATATATATTTTTTTTTTTTTGTGTTCTGTTGTATAGCTAGCTGAAACTATTTTTAATATTATAGACTTGTACAAAGTCGCTTTTATTGCATGTGTTACTGGTTTGGAATCGTTTCTACAACTCACTTCACTTTGCGTTAGTCTCAACAATACAACTTTGCTTTCATTTTTAATGTATTACCAACAATTGGGTGAATGTCGTTTGTTTTTCTTTTTTTTTAGAAGACAAGTTTTTAGATTATTTATTCGCTGAGTGTTTGTGCTGTTTCTATAATTTTTTTTACTAAAATAGAAAATATACTTTTAATTGCTGCTAGGTCACGAAAATTGAAAGAATAAGTGAGCTAAATATTTTTTTTCTTAATATGATGCTTATATTAGATTGGAAGGGTTCTACGTTTGGGGAATGTGTGATGTTATTATTTATGTTTTAAAATTTTCTTTGTAAAAATTAAAGTTTTTTTTCCAATGTTTTTGAGTGAGAGTTATACTTTTCTTTAAAATAATAAAAGAAAATAAATTATTTTCTCCTTCTAGTACATATTTTTTCCTATTCTACAAATATTACTTTAGAAAACTTAGAAATTTCTCTTTTATAGCAACAGCTAATGCAATTGTATTTTTATAGCAAACTGTACTATTCTTTAATAAATTTAGCTTCATTTATTCTTTCATCCCTTGAGTTTAAGAATTTTATGATTTCTGTAATGAGTTCTCATTTATTCTTAGTAATTTTTTAATTAAAAAAAAAAGAAAACTTATTAGTAGTTTTATTAACTAGATGATTATTCTTTTTGCTATTATACTAAAACAATTTTCTTTTATGTTCAAGAAAAATATTGCATTGCTTAAACGTTTACACTAAACTCATTTAGTAATACATATTAATGTATGTACATAAGGGTCTGTGTGTTTAAAGGAAATATGCCAATACTAAATAAAATAATTACTCAACTCGTTACCACTTAAATAACTCTTCAATAATAAACAAAAGCTCTTTCTTCGCAAACAAACACCATTACGCATACTTACTTCCCCACAGGAATGGAAAAATTGATACGGTCGTAATTTTTTTGATACTATTTGGTGTTCAAAAATACCGTATTACTCCCACTTGTTATTTGATACTCTGCAACCAGAAATTAAACTGTTTTAAAAACAATGTGTTTTGAAGAAAATTTTAAATTAAAATAAAGTAACAGTACTTTATGTAAATTTTTTCTATTCAGCCTTTTGATTTACTTGTATGTCATCCACACATTCGAAAATTATTATAAAATTTGGATAAACCATATCCTTAAATAAAAATACCAAATCTATTATCTGTTGAAGATTTTTGTCAGTTCCTAGAAATAATAAAGCCAATTCAAGAACATAAATTAATTTTTAGGACAAAAAAATTAAATCATATAAAATCTGCTCTCATATCGATTGTTAAAAGCAAAGTTAATGCTTAAGAGCTACTTTTAAATGAATTTGTCTTTGATTTTTTTTCAGTTCCACATTGTCCTGAATTTTAAAAGTTAAAAGGAGATTTCAAAATTTCTTTATATTTTTGTAACATTATTATTATGACAATTGGGTAATATAATTTTTATTTATTTATATTTAATACATACTACGGTACTTTAGATGTAAATATAAAAAAAATATTAACTGTGTTTTTCAATAAATTTAACAAAAATATTAAGACAATTATTTTTAGTACTGTGAGGGATAAAAAAAGTATCATTTGATTATATTTTTCTATACCGAAAATTATTTTCATTTTCCATCCCTGCATCCCCATAAATTTACTCTAGGCATTTTAAAACATTTACATCTACACACGCAGGAGTAGTAGAAAAGCTCTCCCCACATGAAGATACACAATCACATGCACTTATGAAAATAATTATATTTTTGCAATATTATAAAATATCCTAAGAGTGAGTAAAAATTATTCCCTCTCCTTCAATACAGAAAAGTAATTGACTAATACCAATTTACAGTTAAGTTCTGGGCAAAAAAAGTATAGGGAAACAACAACATTATGGACACAACTGCTAGATTTGACGATTTTTTTTTTGTCTCCAAAAATAGCATAGTGACGATTTAACGATTTTTCTCCTAAAATTGAAGATTTTTTGCAATTTTTAAAATTTGTTAATTATAGAAACAAAATTAATTAAAAACAAAATTATTTCAATAAATTTATTGTAATTTTTTAAATAATCCACATCAAGAATATTAGCTCTGTTCATTTATTAGTCATATTTATAGATTTTAGTTAGAAAAACTACCAAGAACTTTTAAGAACAGGAACAATTTCTGACTAAAAATTGTAATTCTGATTAGCACTGAAACAGAGCTATTACAAAATCAACTTTTTTTTTATTAGTTTGTGACGCTAACGTAATACCTAAACTTCTGGAAGGATTTTAGTGAAACTTTTAATACAGAGAAAAAAACTTTCAATGATTTAAATTGTTTAATTTTTCAAAATCTAATGAAACTTGATCTTATAATAATTAATTACATAAGGAATTTATTCCTTAAAAAACTTACAATGAATTGAATAACTCAAGCTTAACAAAATATGTTTAATAATTTAATTAAAATTTTGTTACAAATTAGCTTTAGAAATTATTTCTTAATTTATTTTGCAAAAGATTATAGCCAAACAAATTTTTTATTAATTATACTATGTGACAAAAGGTTTCGAAAAATCGTAACTTCTATATGACGAATAATTTAAGCACTAGCTAAGTATTGCAAATTCAAGATAAACTTATAAAAAAATAGGGGTTCTTTTTAGAAATGGCTTGGCCGAATCCGAATATATGGGTATATATATATATATATATATATATATATATAAATTTTTTTAAATTTCACCTTATATGGGAGGTGGGCGGTAAAGGTGGCGGACCACACCTATTTTTTGTTTCCGAGTTTACACTTTTCCTTAAACTATATGATGTCTGATGTTTTTGGCTTCCGAACTATTTGTGCCTTTTTGTAAGGTATAAATTGTAGATGGGACGGACACCCTGTTTTTCTACTATTTGGCCCATGACTTTTTTGTTTATGAACCAATCGCAAAATGTTGGGTAATAAATCTGTATCTTCTAAACTATTGATCGGATCGAATTGAGTTGTATAGAAAAACATTTTGTAGTTACCCTGTAATAATACGAAATAAGCTACAGGGTGTCAAAATCGACCACCGCGAGTATGTAAAAGTTTAAAAAAATCGCAACTTCTACATACATACATAAGTAAGTATTGCAGATTCAAGAAAACGTACAAAAAATATGTGTTCTTTTAAAAACGGCTTGGCCGAATTTATATACCCACTATTAGCAATTTTTTTTTTTTTTTAATTTTTCCTTATATAGGGGTTGGCGAACCACACCTATTTTTTGTTTCCGAGTTGACATTGGTCCTTGAACTATATATTTGTTCAAAATTTTTTTGATGTTTCACCTTATATTAGATGTGGTCAGTAAAGAGAGTGGACTACCCCCATTTTTGGTTTTCCTGGTTTACGTTGGTCCATGAACTATTTGTGCAAAATTTTGTTGATGTACATGCTTTTTTGTAAAAGATACCGACCGAAAAGTATAAATTGTAGATGGGACGGACACCCTGTTTTTCTAGCATTTGGTCCATGACTTTTTTGTTTATGTACCGAGCCAAATTTGTCCTCCTAGCATGCCTTACCAAGCCCTATCCTGCTTTCAATAGACAGACGATTCTCACGAGGAACCAGAATATAGATACACACGGAATGATAAACCCAATATACCACCCCCCCCTTTAATTTTTTGATGGAGGTATAAAAAAGAGAAAATTGCAGATATTTTTTACAATATTGAATTTTTAAAATTTGTTTATTCCGTCAATTCTGTGGTCTACAACTTACATTTTGCATTACAAAAGTATATCAAAGTAAAAAGTGTATGACATTTCAAAAGTATGTTATTAGGAATTAAATTTTTGAGAAATATTATTGCAATCTTAATTATTAAAATTTCTAATTGTATAAATAATACTATTACTATTATTATAATTTTTTTTCATTCGTTGCTGATTAATAAAACTTGCGATTTTATATGTCCAATTTTTTTACGAGTTTTAAAAACTAAATTGACGATTTTTGTTTTTTTTTTTATCGGGAAATTCACGATTTTTTAATGAATTTTATCTGGCAGCCCTGATTATGGTGTGAAAGGGGAAATTGTTTATATAAAAAAGTAAAAAAAAGTTAAACACAAACAGGAAATCATTTTTTTCTATGTGATGGTCTCTGTAAGTAATTAAGGAATTAGTGTTGCCAATAAGTTTTATTTTTTTTTTTTTTTTGCTTTTTTCCTCAATATCAGTTCTTATTTAAGTCCTCTTTCATGATTGATACAAGTACAACCCCAACTAGAAACTTTGTTTTATTAATATATTAGTAAGTGCGTGCTTGTGTGTTTGAATGTGTATGAGTGTCATTAGTAATTATGTTTATGCACGTGACTGCTTTAGACAGTTAGAGATAAACTTTATTTACGGGTGGTTGAATACTCACTCAACTTGTATGTTTCATATATGTATGTATATAGGATTAAGTTTTTTTTTTTCTTTGTGCACATATCAGTGTATGAGAGTGTTTGTTTATTTATGTTCCGGTAGTGGGTGATAATAAATGAAGTTTGTTAGAAATATAAACAACAGCAACAAAATAAAACAGCACAATTTATTGAAAACAAAACACATTCGAAATATTTATTCGTACCTATTTATTCCTTTAGTAATTCAAGGGTAATTTTATGATTACATAATAAAAATAAGAAATACAAATATATAAAAAAAAATTATTTGAAAAGCTTGAAGAGTTTATATGATTGTAATGATGATTGTTTTGTTGGTGACTGTTTGTTAATGTGGAGAGTTTATATAGATTCTTTGATGGTAGTGGGTAAATATTATTAAGTTATAATTAATAATGTTTGTATAACAAAGTTATTAAAGTTTATGAGCCGGGGGTTGATTCAACTGGATAAGTAAATTACTACTTCCTTACTGAATTAGATTATGTTCAATTGTGTTTCAGGAAAATTACATTGAATTATTAAAAAACAAAAAATAACGAAAAAAAAAATACTCATGTTGTATAAGAAATAATCAGAGTGAAGAAAGAAAATCAAAAATATCAAAACAAATGTAAAAACTTAGTTTCAAATTATTTTGAGACTTAAACGTTTATTTGAGCTTAAATTAATAAACAAATTTTCGAATACATCAAAGAAAAAATGACAAAATTTTGAGGAAAAATAATACAAACAACCTAAAATCTTATTTATTTTTTAATTTCGAAAATTTCGAAGTTATTTTCGAAATTAAAAAAACTGATAAATTTTGTTCAGAAATATACAAAATGAATGTCATTCTGTTTATATAATTTATTAGATTTTCATCTTGTTCGAAGAAGTTACACCTATAATGTTGAAATTTCAAACAACATCAAAAAAATAAGTATTGAAAATGTTTTATTCTAATAAGAACGATATAAATAAATATAATAGTATAGTTTTTAATTTTTCAATATGTTTGAAAAATTTGAACTTATAGAAAACTGACTTATTTCGTTGAAAATTAATTTTGTAATTAATATATTTTTTTTTTATTATTTTTTATGATATTTTTTTCGAACTTAACTGTAAAAATTTAACATTTTTTCGTTCGAACTTAATTTATAAATTCCGAAATTAAAGAAAGATAAATTGAATATAAAAATTATAAATAAAATGTAAATATATTAAACTAATTTTTTAATAAAAAGAAAAATTAATTATAATTTTTAATTATAAGTTTTTAGTATATTTGAAAAATTTATCTAGTTTCGAATATGACAAAGAAACTTAGATCTTTAAAAATTTTGTAATAAAAACATTACACAAATTAAGAATATGTGTCTTGATTATTATAATTTTTTGCTATTTTCGTATAATATGAAACAATTTCGAATTTTCGAATATTTTAAAATTAAAATAAATTTATTAGAATAAAATTTTTAAAGAAAACTAATCTTGTTCGAAAAATTCAAACCTAATTTTGAATTATCAAAGTTATTAAAATAGTATAAATTTTTAAAAAAATTTCGTTTACTAATATTTAATAAATGAACGTAATATAGATTTTTACCGTTTTTTTTTTTTAAATCTAATTTCGAGTTTTCGAACTTAAGGAAAATAGCCTAATTACAATCAAAACATTACAAGATCAAGGTAAATCTGTTATCATTTTATTTTTAATTAAAATTAATCATGTTCGAAAAAAGTTCGAACTTAAAAAAACATTTTAAATTCTCAAATTTAATATTCATGCATGGTATAAAAAAGATAATGCCGATTTTCATATACTTATTATTTTTAATATTTTTTTTTTATATTTTTTTATATTTATATGTATACAAAAAATAACGTATTTCTTTTTAGAATTTGCATCTATATTCGTAATTTCGAACACAAATATTTTTCTAATATTGATACATATATATTTTTTTAATAAAAATTACGATTCAAAATATCATTTGAAAATTTTGCTACAAAGCTCAAAATTTGCAATGAATTTAGTTTAGTTAGTTATTTTATTTAAATAATTTTTTAACATCCTCCTTTAACTGTTACATTTAATATTTTCCAAGGTCCCTAAAAACCAAACACAAAATTCTCAGGACTTTCTCTGACAAAAAATCTTCCCCAGTAATTTCAAGCCACATTAGTTTCTTTTACATATTTAATATAAAACAAATTCCTGAAAAGAGAAATGTCTTAAGATTTATTAGAATTTCTAAAGCAAAAAATTTATACAAATAAAAACAAAAAGAAATGCCTAACAAACTTGTTAGTAATTTTTTTTTCCACCATAACTCCATCTCCTCTTAAGACAACGAAATGCCTTTCACTTTAACGCAATTTAGCCATAATAACACAATGCCTCATAATAGCAAAAACAACAACAACTAAACCAACTTAATTTTTTGTTATTTACATCCTGGTTTACGGAAAAATAAACGCAGAAATAACAAATGTCTAGAAAATGAGAACAATCTGTTAAAGATTTAAAATACATTAAAGCAATAAAGGCTGTAACAACAAATATACTAAGTATAACATACTCTTAATATAACAAGACCATATCGCCATCAAAGTTTATTTATTTTTTTTATTTTATTTTATTTTTATAAGTCATCAGGCTTCAACATCAAAAATCATCGTCAGCTTGCCTCATCATCAGCAATATTATCTACAACATTAAAATATCATTGTCGCCAACTTTTCATTATAGCAGCACATGTGACACTCGCTTGTATGTTGGTTCACTGGCTGTCTGGTTGGCGGGCTTTCCAATGCCAAAGTTAAAGAAAAAAAAAACATACTAAAACAAGAAAGAAATGAAATGATAACAAGAAACTATATATAACGATTCAAACAATGAACGGATTCTTATAATACACACTAAAAAAAAAAAAAAAGAAAATTGATATAAGGAAGAAAAAAACAGCAGTTCAAAGGTATTAATTCTTGGAAATGTTGCTGCACAATTTTATTTATTATATAATTCACTTCCAGAGCAAGTTCCAAGTATTTACTAGATAATAGATCTGTTCAACTAATTAATCTGAAAAATATAATAATAGATTGCTCATAGGGATTTTTTGGCTTTGATATTTTATAATTGTTTTTCTTAATATACTAGGCTTCCCAGATGCAACTGAAATTAAAAATACGAGAGAAAATCCCAACAAGTTTCAGCCAATTTGACCCATAGAATTTAAATCGAATACAGTTCTAGAAAAATTTAGAATACATTAGGGTTTCCTAAATTTCATTTTGTTCACAAATCTCAGCTTTTCAATTTTAGATTTTGACAATTTTAATATCCAGTAGATCAAAGTCAGATTTAGTTGGATTTACGTTCTGCTTTAAAATCATGAGAGATACCTTTCAAGAAAGGTTTAATTTAATACCAAATGGTTTAAAAAAAAGTTTTATTTAAAGAAAAATGGCTCACTAAAGCTTTTTGGTACAAAATAAAAATCAAGCATTCAACATTTTGGCCATTTTATATTTTCTAATTTTTAGATGTCGATATGATACCTGAATAACTTAGAGATCTTGTTTGATGTTGTTCTTATAGATGAAGACAGAGAAAGAAAAAGATGTAATTATATTTACTCATATAGGAGTAATTAAATTGAGGGGATGAGAAAAAAAAACAATAACAAGAGTAGTGTTAGAATCCGTAGGGTAGCTGGCTATTGCTGCTGGGTTACTTTTAGGAAATGAAGTATAAGTATTCTGTTGTCTTCAATTCAATTACAGGTTTTATTATATTTAATCAATTTCAGAGTTGATTTCAGGTGGTATGTATAAAGAGCTCAGGGATAAGGTATACAAGGTTGCGATAAGTATAAATTTTAGGCAAAGTTAAGTATAAGTTTTAGGTTAAGATAAGTATAAATTTAGCGGTAAGTATTTTTAGATGAAGTGAACTACGCGATGGATTGTTAACAAGTGAATTTTTCTTCAGGACAGCAATAATATAGATAGTAAGTAATTTATTTAAATATTTATCGGTTTTGTAACGAAACCCGATTTTAGTCAATAACATTTTCCTTTACAGTGGGTACTAAAAGTGCTAACAATTTATACAAATTACACTTTAAAAAATAAATATTTTATATTAATTCAATTAATAATTAATATAATCATTACAATAGATAATTATAATTTAAGTGTCCAACTAGTTAGTACAATATTTTTATAACTTTCAACAAAGGTGGTAATTTTTAACTGGGACCCCATATAGTACATATGTTTGTATATAAACGATATAATGATTTACGACTCTTTGATGAAATCAGTTTTCCGGTGGCTCTCGATAACTAGGGGAAATTTTGTACAAATTATACATCGATATATTTTTCAAAGGTACTTAATTTCTAAAAAAAAAAAACAATAATAAAAAATCCAAAAAAGTACACCTAGGCGAGAATTTGGTAAAGTGGAGCACACTTTTATCAGACTTCAATAAAATGATAACCTATTCCTACAATGGAATTGTTATAATATATCTATCCATTTTTAATTATATTTTGGTGTTATTATTCGGCGTTTTTTGCAATCAACCATTTTTGAGCAAAATGGAAACTTCCGGGAAAAGTGAAACACAGAAAAATGGCAATTTTAAAGATATCTAGTGTTTATTAACTATTCAAAATTCAAATAAGTGATGAAAATATAAATGCAATAACTGACAAAACTAATAGAAAATAATAAAACTAAATTATCTAAAGAAATTTGCAGGCACACGTGCGGAAAATTTTTAACAAAAATTTTGTTGTTTTTGTTTTTATTATTTTTTGTTTATCCCTTTTACGCAGAGAAAAAATATTGTTGCAGTTACCATAATCGAAGACCAAAATATTATGATAGGAACATATATCACATATCACAGCTAAATATAGATATGATTATATATAATAATTGTTATGACTCCATTCTATCATACTGTGTCCGATTTTACTGTTTTTCAATATTATTATCCTATTATTATCAGATTACGATTTCATTTTATTATATTATTCCAACTTATCAAATTATTGTTTCATATCAACATATTATTATCCCATCTTATGATATTATTATGCAATATTATCAAATTACGCTTCCATTTTCTCATATTAAGAAGTAAGAAAAGAAGTAGGTATTTTGATTTTTTTTTTTAAGTTCTAATTTTGAAGAAAGTACCAAAAGCAAAAAAAGTTCAATTTTTAAAATAAAGTAACAACTTTCAAAAAAGGCGAAATTTCCAAAAAGTTATCAAATATCAAAAAGAAAAAGATGTCCATTTTTAATATTTACACCTTTAAAAAAAAGTAACAAACAAGTTTCACTTTTCAACAAAAATTCTTTAGCTTTTCAAAAAATTTTAATTTTTAAAAAACCGTACCAATATTAAAAAAAAAACAAATATATGGATATTTAAAAAGGTACCAACTTCAAAAAAAGTAACAGTCTTCAGAAAAAATTTACTAATTTTCAACTAGTATTTTAATAATTGTTATTTAAATAAAAGAAAATTTTGAAAAACTGCAATTAAAAAAAAAACATTATTAAAATATTAAAAACTTATATTTTTTAGAAAAAAAAGTTACATATTTTCAAAAATAGCATTAATTAATATTTTCAAAAATAGCATTAATTAAAAAATTAAAATAAATACAAATTATCAGAAAAGTTCCAATAATCAAAACCAAAAAAAAAAAAAAATATATATATATATATAGATATATATAGGAATTGAGGGTAAAGGTGGGAGAAGATTACCTGATCACCTAGGTTGACAAGATAGGAATCTGCTTTTAGTGGTTTGGGTTTAGAACGAACGGAACATGACGGAATCGGGACAGAGATACAAAAGATCGACGGTATGGACAGAGGAGATCAAGTGTCTTACGTTTATTGAAGCGAACGTTTAACGTTTATTTTGAAAATGTTACTGTTTAGTTATTAAATGTATAAATAGTGTAAATAGTTCCTTAGTATATAAAGATTATAATAAATTGAGAGTAAAGCTGTGTTTTATATGGAAGAGAAATGCAACAAAAATTAAAAGTAGCTAAAGTGATAGCCAAAATTCAGACTACAAATGGGAGCTCAACTAAAATACTTTTCAAACTACAATTGAGGGCTCAATCGGTATGATCTCACTGAGACAGTGTATTCATTAAAATACCTTTACAACTACATATATATATATATATATATAAAATTTTCAAAGAAGGTACCAATTTTCACAAAACAGTACTAATTCTAATTGTAAAGAGAAACGTACAATTTGCAAAAATAAATAAAAAATTTAACAATTTCTATAAAAAGTTACAAAAATATAAACAAACCTTCAAAAAAGTATACCTTTTTGTTTTAAAACGTATTAATTTTCAACTTACCAATAAAAAATACCATTTTGTCCAAAAAAGTGCCTATTTTCACAACAAGTACTAATTTAAATAAAGTACCAATTTTCAAAAAAAAAAGGTGTTTCTTACTTTTTCAGACCTTATTTCCCCGTTTACTGGCATTAATTTTGTAGCCATGACAAATTTTATCCTTTGGATAATCTTTAAAATAGCCAATTTCATATGAGTTCACCTCTTAACACTTCTGCTTCTCAAGAAAAAGAAAACAAAAGTAAAGTATAATGTTTAAATATTCTTAAAATATTAACTCCCCTTACTCCGCTGTTCTTTGTTCTTAGCAAAAGTTGCTCTGTAAACATAATTATGGCAAAAAGATATGTTAATGGAGAAGTGTATCATAATAATGAACATTATTTTAAGTATAATTTTTTTATGATGTTTAGCTTTAGTTTTTTTTTTTAAGTAAATTGACACACTAATTGTATAATGATTTTTATTGTACTAAATTTTTTATTTTTTTTTCTTAACTGTATAAATAAGTAAAGATTTTTTTTGTGCTTCACCAAAATTAAAATGACAATAGAACGACCGACGGACGGACAGACTATATATTTTATGTGAGTAGAGTATAAATAAAGAAAAGCTTTAGAAAATTAAAAGAAGAATAACTTTAAATGCTTGAATTGTATGGTACTAATGTTGGAATCACAGGCCCCACAAAAAACATACATATAAAAACTTTTAATTTAAAACAATTATTATAGTTATGTATTTATTTTTTGTCTTCTTTTGTTTCGGGTTTTTATATTATAACAAAATGTGGGAGTTTTTCATGAGTGTGTTTTCTTTTATAATAAATTTATGGATATATTTTTTTATGGTTGAATTTAAGTGTTTTATATCGTACATATGCATATGGAACAATTTGTAGTCATTATAATTTGAGTATATGGGTGTATGAAAAAAGAAATGTCAGAGAGGTGGTAAAGTGGTATTTTAAATTCGAAATCATAGCAGTAGTAAGGGGAATGTCAGCAGGTTAGAGTAAGCTGAATCCGATCTATTGATTTTGGCGCGAAATTTGTATCTGGGAAGCTTGAATAATTATTAAATATTATTCTTTGTTTGATTCCTCTATTTAAGCATTCCCCTTATAATATTTTCTTCAAACAAGAGCAACCTCCAATCTTATATTATGTTAAAAAATTTCCCCCTACGCTTCTGTTCATTTTCTTCATTTAATGATCTTTTGCTGGCTGTATAACGGAAATAATGCTGTAGTCGTTGTCTATAATAAAGATGATACTTGGGCTACTAGAACTTATAATTTTTATTATTATGCATTCCTTCTTTCATTCATTTACATCAATTTACATCAATTGTTCTACTGTATTTCATTTTCATTAAACTTTTTAGATGTTGTTGCTAGGGCTGTTTGGTGTGTCATTTCTTTTATTTCACTTATAAAATTAGGTCATTTACAATAGAACAAATGTTCTATTTCAATACAAAACAAGTTTTCTTACTTGTCGGTCAAGCCCGATCATATGATACCCTACACTATTGTGTATGTGCATCAAAATTCGAGAAGGGATCTTATATTAGACATGTGGCCAATTGTGGACCGATACTTTGACTAAGTGTAAAATCAAATATACGATTACGTTAACAATAACATTTATACGATTTATAAACTTTAGGGTGATTACCGAAAGTTGGCTTATATGGGAGTTATGGTAAATTATGGAATGATCCTCATAAAATTTGTCACTGTGATTTCTACTTATTTAAAACTTTTGTGTCGAATATTAAGTTGATACTAACATTTGTATGTGATTTATGTACGTTAAAATATTTCTTTGAGAGGGAGTTAATATAAGAGCTATGGTCAATTATAGATCGATCTTTATGAAATTTGGCAGAAAGACTGATACTTGTGCAAAACTTTCTTACATAGAAATATATTAAAGAATTGCTATATTTAAACCCCTATTCCAGGAGGACATTTGTATAGGCGCTAGGTGAAATAATAGACCGATCATACCAATTTCCAATAAGCTTCGTCGTTGTGCCAAAATAATTATTCGTGCCAAATGTCATCAAGACATCATTAAAATTGCTACCTAAACTTTGTTCATAAGGTTTACATGGACAGACGGCCAGCCAGCTAACCAGACGGACGGACAGACTTCGTTAAAACGACTCAAAAAATGATTCCGAGTCGAACGATATACTTTAAACTGGGGAAGTTTTTTTATGTGCGTTTCAACATCAGCCACCTACGGTGGTGTAGGGTATAACAACATACATATGTCACTAACATACACCAACACTTGCATTTGGCATATATTGTATGTAAATAAAGCTTTTTAAGTGTTAGACGCATTCACTTATACTGATTACAAGATAAAGAATATATTGGAAAAAAAATCTAAGTTTTTTGTGGGACTTTTCTTTATGTTCGTATGTATCGTTTTATAATTGAATTTGTTTTCATTATTTTTTTTTTATTTTATTTTCTATTTTATTTATTACATGAGATAACATTTGCATGCAACATTTGGCTTATTGTTGTTGTTTGTTTTTATTGAAAATTAAAAAAAAAATATATATTTGCTTTCTCTTTCATGTGGTTGGGTGTTTTAGTCTTATATGTATTTAATTGAGTTTTATGCTACAATAGTTTCTATTAGAGAAAATAAGAATAAAGTTAGTTTTAAATGTGTGGGTTGAAAATTTTAATTTTATTAGAAGTTCGTTTTATGGAAATGGTAAAAGTATTGGTAGAGAAGTTTAGGAGAAAAAAATTGATATGAAATAAGCTGGAAAAATAAAAACTGATTTTTTTTTCTTGAGAGAAAATAGATCATAAAATAGCCGATAATAATTTTGATGTAAATGCTGTAATGTCTAACTTATTTAGAGCTTTGATGGACGGACACAATTTTTCTTTCTGAATTCCTAAACAATATTTTATAGCACTTATAACTTTCTATACTCCAGTATCCAGTATTTTAAGTCCCAAAAAAAAAAAAAAAATACCTGGAAATATTGCTGACATTTGAAATTTATATTTTGATCATTATTATAGAAACTTAAGTTGGCCGATAAAAAAAACTATGATGACAATAAATTTAAGAAGACTTTGATGTATCCGCCATACATATTTTGGAAAGGATGTTATAGAATTTATTATCATCCATTAGATATAACTTCTGTTAAAGTTCAAGCTGACGCGCAGAGACTCCAAATGGAAATGGTTCTGTAACCTTTGAACCCTTTGAGATATCTGAATAAAATTTAACTTGGCGAGAGCTGAGGTGTTCTACAGTAGATTTGGTAGTAGTGGTTGAACCTCTAAAGTTGGTCACCTTTAAATAAAAAACTCACCAAAATTGCGCCTGCAGTATAGGAAAAGTGTTTTTTCTCACAGATAAAAAAATAAAAATATTATCTCAAATTGCAAATAAATATACACTTTTGGAATTTTAAAAGAATTTTTTTTAGGACTATAAATTTTGAAGCATACGAGAAGCCGTTAAAATTAGAAATATTAAAGTAAAACTACCTTTATAATAAACAAAAAAAAAAACGTAGCTTTAAACTGATTCTGGAAAACAATTCCTTTTTTGACAAAATGCATCGAAATTTTGTTTTTCTTATTATATTAAAATCTTTATATAATTTTCACATACAGGCATTTCTTTAAACTCGAAAGGTTCGTTAAAATTTGAAAAAAATTTTTTTTTAATGGCACAGCAACGCTATTTAGTACTAATATTAGCCGGTTTTAATGAAACACAAATCTGTTCACGTGAATAACTTTTAGCGAACGGCGCTAGTGTTACGGAGATTTAAGATAAAAAATTATACAAAAATTGCCAAAATTCTATTTTCAACAACATTTAATAATCCACATCAATATGTCTAAAATACAAAATAAAAGTGATACGATATTGTTGATGACACCGAAGATAACCGCGATTATAGTGATTTTTTAACATTTCACTAAACATATTTTAATCAACAAAGTATGCATAGATTTTCTCGTTTTTTTTTAATTTTATAAAACTTTTTGATATGATTTTACTATTTGACAATCAACAATTTTTTAAAATGATATTAATAGACAAGAAATGACGTTATGGTAGTTAAAATTCAGAAGTTTAAAAAATATTTTAAATTCTAATTTAACCTACATACACATTTATAAAATACAAATTAAATGAGGTTCGGTAAGTTTTGTATTATTGAACATAATCGTGATCACAAATCTGTTTAAAACTCCCTTTAGAACATGGAGCAGAAAACAAAGTGTACATAGATTTTTGATATTTATTTTTTTTTAATTTCATTCATTTCGCTGAAGTATTTTTCTCATCTTTAAATGATGTTAATGAATAAAAAGTTGCATATATTATTTACATAATAAAATAAAAATGACAAAAACACATACATAAAAATGTTAAAAGTTGCATTAAATTCAAATGCTAATTATTTTCAAGTGTCACTTGGTTCCGATATAAGCTATAATAACAGCTGCAAATTGATATATATTTTCACCGCTTTCAATTAGCGCCTTGGGTGTGCCTCGACGATTTATGAAATATTAAAGACACCGCGATCTCAGTTCATGAATACATTTTATGCAATTTTTTTGTTGAAACCTATTTTTCGCTTAACTAAAACTAAATATAATTTCACATGAAATGTAAACTTTTAGATCGATTTTGAAAAGTTATAACGTTTTTGCAATTTATTATTTTATCACACCATAACGATTTTAAAATGTAATTTGAAAACCTTTTCTGATCACGCGATACTTTAGCTTCATTAAAATTACGCTGAGTGTGTCTCGCGAAAAATGAACCTCTTACCTCAGGTTTTTTCTCCCGAAGTTTGGACACCAAATATAGCGCTGTTATTGATTACACATTAACGATATGTATCTCAAACGATTCATAATTAGAAAATCAATAAACCTCCATTCTTTATTTTGCAATACTCGAAACGGCGCAAATTTTCTAATCGAAAAACTGCAAAAAATTTAAATTTTGAAAATTTTGGTTTCACCACCTGTCCACAATATAATTTAATACTGGTCAACGACACACTGATTGAACACAAGTTGGATTACATTAGAGGAATTGGACACATATGCTAAAATCCGCTATTCCGGGAATCAAAAGAAAAAAACTTGTTATTTTCAAATGCTTTTTTTGTATTTTTTATCTTTGAGTGCTTGCCGGTACCACATGGAATCATTTTAGATCTTGAAATTTTAATGTTTTACTCCATGAGGTGTTGTTAGCATAATTGCATCAAAAGTTAATTTAAAAAATTTTAATTTTAAAAATATTTGAGCTTGAGGTTTCTTAAATGTAAACGTAGAAAAAAAAATTCCCCATATACAGTGGCTCAATAATGTAGTCGAACAAAAACTAATATTTTATAGACTGTATTTAGTATATTAAGAATGGGTTTACAAATTGTTTTCTTTTATAATAGCAAGATACAATATACGCTATTTTAAAAATGACACAAAATATTTCTTTAGAATTCATTTATAATCAAAAGAAAAATAATAATAATAATAATAATAATAATAATAATGATGATGATGATGATGATGATGATAATAATAATAATAATAATAATAATAATAATAATAATAATAAAATAAAAAAATCATTTATATCTTAAAAGTTAGCACCAAAAAGTAGTCGGACAATTAGAATAAAATTATCTTAAGTTAATATTAATAATATTTAGTACTTTGTAGGAAGTCCTCTACTTTTTATAACTGTTTCTAGTCTTCTCGGCATTGATTCCATCAGGTTTCTGCAAATAGAGGAATCGATTTTCGGCCATTCGTCCTTTAGTACCTTTGTTAGATATTTTTTATTGAAAATTGTATATTTTTTAAGCTGATTTATGATTATGTATTTACTTAAATTTGATGAAAATAAAATAAAATATATAAAGAATTATAAAATATTTTCATTGCTTTTGTAAATTTTTACATTCACTCGTATTTAGTAGATGAAAATTATTTTGTTAGAACCCATCTTTACCAAAATTTAAAAAAAAGTAATACTGAAAAAGTGTTTGATTTCCTGTTTTTACCTAACTTTTAAAGTGTTCTTAATGTTTACTTAATTTATTCTGTTAAATTGGAATAAAAAATTATTAAAATTATTTCGAAATTTAAGAAGCAATTAAAAAGGGAAAATATAATTTTGTTGTAATTATTTTGCACTCAAAATTCACAAACATTATTTTTTTTTTTTAATTTTTTATGCAAAAATTACATGAGTTCGATAAAGTCCTGTAAAGTTTTAATATAAACTGCGTGTCGTCGGTTTTAAATAAAAACATCTCTATAATTTTCAAATGGATAAGGATTGATGATACTAACTTTTCATATAAATAAAACATTCTTTAGATGACTATTTAAGTACAAAAATGTAAGTGGAAATATATATAATATAATGGTACTTTTATCTTATTATTTGTAATCATGTGAAAAATATGTCGGTTTTTCTTGTTACATTAGGATACAACCTCATTTTAAATACCAAAAAAAATTTCCAATTATTTGACTTAATTATTGAGTTGAAAGTGTAAACTTTTACCATTTCTTTGTATTTACTTACAAAATTCCATTTTTTATTTATACGAATAGGAATTTTTATTATTCAAGAGAAATTCTTAGTGTCTCACAGTCTTCCTCCATTATGGATCTTACGGTTAAGCTAATCCTAAATATTTCCAACAACGTTAAGGTTGAAATAGTGTAGCGTCCAATTTAAGACTTAATGTTTTTGGCTAAAAATTTATAATTTAAATATATCTGCCATGTGTGTAGCTGCAATAAATCCTGAAAAAAAAACTTATTCCAGGATATTTTTTGTAAAGATTTCACAATGGGGCTATTTGTAAAATAAATATAAATAAGTCTGGTTCTTTTAAACCGCAAAAGCGACTTTAACGAAACTAAGAACATTAATAGAGGAGTAGTCAAACGTTTAGAATATTGTTGGCTGAAGTGGTTAGCCGGATCATGAACGGCGCTATAATGGGAAAAAGTTGACAACCTCTAGTATTAGAAACATATCGGAGCTTGCAACTTTCACAAATATTAATCGATTTTAAATATTTTTACATTTCTAAATTCTTTTTAATAAGACAAAGAAAAAGCAAGCTTACTGTGCTAAATTATCTCTTATGGTTTTAAAGGTATATGACTTCAAAATTTCAGTTTGTCATTTTTGGACATGACTTTTTTTGTTTTTGCTCTATAACTTAAAACTCAAAATAAAAATTCCAAAATTTAAAAAAAAATATGATGAAATTCTCTATAATATTTTTAATGAACCTAAAGAAAAAAATTTTTAGTTAATTTAAACTGATATTTAGAAAAAAAAAAATAAATCAAAATTTTGAAACGGGTCTCAAAAATTGCAATTTTTTGGCAAAAAAGTACTTTAAATTTTTTAAATAATTTTTTTTAAAGGAATTCAATATTTTCTAACATTTGTTGAAGTTCTGCACCTTAGAAAAGCGTATAAGTGTAATTTTGGAAAATTTTGAATTATCACCCTACATACAACAGCTGTCAAAAATGATCAATTTGGAAAAAAAATTCAAATTATTTAAACTGTAAAAAATTTTGATTGCAAAAATTCGCTATTTCTGGGAATTAGATTAGATAGTTCGACATGTTTGATAAATGTAAAGACCACAAAAATATATATATAATTTTACTATATATTTTTAAAGGTCAAAATCGTTGTTAATGAAAGTATGGAATTTTCAGAAAAATTGCCTCGTGTGACGATTTTTTGCAAAACCTTTCAAAATATATCGAACTATCTAATCTACTTAGCAGAAATAGCGAAATTAGTAATCAAAATTTTTTACAGGATAGAAAAGTTGAACGTTTCCTTCAAGATTGTTCATTTGCGACCAAAATTACATTTATACACTTCCCTAGGGTGCAGATCTTCAGAAAATGTCAGAAAATATTGAATTTCTTTAACAAAATTATATATAAAAAATTAAATATGTAAATATGTATAAAATTTGTATAAAATCTGTACCGGAACTCCACAATGTCGAACAAATTTAGAGCGATTTAGGTAAATTAGTTTGTTACTGAAGAGAAAATGTTGCTGCAGAAATTGAGATAATAGTTGAAGATGACATGGTTTGGGGAAGGTAGGATATCGTTGTTCCTATTAGATCCAAAATTAGCTTACTCATAAAAATGCCTATTTCCAATGGTTATTGCAAATTTGTATGTTTTGACCTCTGTTTTGCTGAAAATTATTTTTTTTAAATTTCAGGATATATAGGAGGTAGTTGCGTTAGCAGAATTATAAATAATTTATTTTGAACGGCTGACACAAATTTTGATAAAGTTGTGGCCAGTATTTTAGAAGAAAATTAGCTTTAAAAAAAAAATTAAACTACGTACACATTAATTTGTAATTTAAAGTAAAATGCATACCAAGTTTAAATTTTCTATGATAACTCCTTCTATTCTTATTCCATCGTTATATGGGTACAAAGCCTTGTGCCTCATAGGCAATAACATTCTTGAGCTAACATTTTAATGGAAATATAATTAAAATTTTCAATTGTTCATTTAAGCTGTTATAGAACTAGATTAAAATTTCATTCTTATTGTGAATAGAGATAAAACAGGCAACTTAATTATCTTTTAATATTTAAGTTGATTTTAGATTGCATAATTTTAAAATCCTGTACTCATTTAAAAAATTATTAATTAATAAGAATCCATTTATTACGTTAACGAATTTTTCAACCCATTTAACAAATAATTACATATTTACACTTTTTCTTTTCACTATATGTAATACAATCTATACCCCTTCAGTTAAATAATGTGTGTGTGTGTTTTTTTTTTTATACATATTTATATATAAACCTTGAATTTATTTTAACAAACAAAACCTTTTTTCACTCTTCTTACTTACATAGAGAAACTTCAAAAATGGAATTAAATGAATTAAAGAAAAAATAAAAATAAAAACAGAACTAACTACAAAAGAAGCCAGCAATTAACATACAGACCAAGAGTATGAGCTACAAAATGCAAAGTCTTTTAGCTAAAAGAAGAAAAAAAAAATAAAACTGATTTGAAATGAAATACATTTGTTGCCTACAATTAGTATTAGTTTGTATGTATTTCATATAAAATGTAGTTCAAGGGTAACATTCGCACTTTTTATACTTAAAAAAAAAAAAAAAAAAAAAAAAAAATACGAACAAATAACACTGAAACTAAAACTCATTTACAATAATTTTTAATTAATGCTTTAAAAGCTTTAGAAACAAGTAATTCATTTATACATGTAGAAAAACCAAAATCGAATGCACTTAAACATTTGACGGGCGGACGCAAAGTCACACTATATGTATTGCATTTAAAGCTTAAACATGACTTAGAGTATTTTGAACAAAAAATCTAATGCATTTCGAAAAATAATAGAAAAAATCATTACATTATTAAATGGAAAACGAAAATAAACAAGAAACTTATTCACAAATATACCAATTGAACTTTGAAAGATTTTAATGAATGAATAGGTTTTTTTGTAATTTTCAATCCATTAATTAATTTTAAGCGGTTACAGTTCAGTGAATATTTTCTTAGCATTAAATATAAATTAACAATGTAGTATATATTATATGATTTGATAATTATTAACAACTTATTATTTTTTTTCTTATTTTTATTTGCAGGTAAGCCAAAAATATGATGAAGTACATTCAACGTGAGTCAAATCGAAAAACTTTTCAAACTATAAAATTCTATAGCAGCAAAGAGTAAAAGTTATAAATTAAACCAAAATTTGACATTTATTATTTTAAGCACAAAATTGTTGCAATTTTTTCACCTTTTTCCAGCATTTTCTAATAACACATATGTACGTTTTAAATTACCTACCACACACGCAGAGAAACATAGAGTTGTAGTGATCATAATCTAAGAGTAACATATTATGATTGGAACATATGGTTACGACTAAAAATATATATGATATATAATTGTTATGATTCCATTTTATCATATTGTGTCCGATTTTATGGTTCGTTTTTTCATATAATGGTTCGAGTTTTTCATATTATTATATCATCTTACCATGTTATTATCCCATTCTATCAGATTATGATTTAATTTTATTATTCCATATTGTCATATTATTATCGCTTCTTATCATATTATGATTCCATTTTATCATATTATTCCATGTGTTCATATTATTATCCAAACTTAAAATATTATGATACCATTTTACCATATTATTTTACCATCTTATTATGTATTAAAAAATTTGTTTATGTAGTCCCTTATATTTGTTTCAAAATAATAGATAAAAGTGTTTATTAACCATAAAAAATATTTACATATTATTTGTACACTAATTAATTTTATTTCTTATCATCATATGTTGCGCCAGATAATACAACTTATTTTTTTATTAACTAAAGCCTTTAATAGTAGTTAATCAATATCTTATATATATTATAATATAACAAAACCTTGTCCACTTATATTAACTCATGTATAAACTAAATGAAATTATAATGAAGATGGAAAACAAACGTTAAAAACAAAATATATATATAAAAACAAAATTTTTCAATCATATTTGTAAAAAGCATATTTATTTGTAACAATTTAAAGTTATGGGTATAATAATATTAATACGGTTTGGAAACAAAATATGGTTTAAGAACAAGGAAAAAGATTTATAATTTTTAATGTTTGTAGAAATAATGATATTTTCTATGTTAATAAAATTTTGTTTCTGGTAAAAAAATTCAACAACATATAATTTTTGTACTCAACTATATTAAAATTTTGATTGAATGTAAACTGAAACAAAATCATTGTTATCATGAACACAATATTATTAAAATCAACGAAAATAAACAATGAGAAAATAATATTGTTGTTGTGACAATGACGTAACCATAATCCATAGCCATAAACCGTGTACAAAAACTGGACACTGTTTACTCAAATCAACAACAGGGAATTGATACCACATTGGTATCAACTTGACACAATATCAGTATCGAATTTATTCGATTCGGTGTGTTCAAAAGTTGTAAAGTTTGATTAGAAATATTTCTCTCAGTGTAGACTTCAAATACTTCCAATATTTACTTTTATTATTTACACCATCTGTCTCTATAAAATCAAAACTTCAAATTACACTATTTGTAATATAATACAAAAGGACTAATGATACGTTTACTTTCATATCATCTCCTCTATTTTCCTCTCCTTCCTTTAATTCATACAATTATAGTAATTTTTGTAGCTCGAAGCAAAATACACTTTTTAGTTAGTTGATATTGTTATTATTATTTATGTTGTTGTTTTATTATTATTGTTACTTTTATATTTAAGTTTTTGTTAGTTAATTGCATTTAATATTTATGGTTTAACTAAAGTTTTACAAAATAAACTTTCTATAAACGGAAATGCAACAAAACCAGACACATCATCATGCAAGTAGGAGGAGGTAGGAGGATGTGTAGAAAAATTTAAATATTCAGTAGATGAACAATTTGTTGAAAAGTTTTAAATTAATAATTAAAGATGAGGTAAAACTGGACTAGGAATGCACTAAACTGGAGTATATAAATAATTATTATTAAAGCTGAAATTAGTGAATAACTACCCAGCAAAAAATAACTGTTATATGTTAATAACTATATTTGAAGTTAAAACTACACTATATTACTATATCACAAATTTTACATTTTGAACTTTCTGAATATTTACAATTAAATATTAAATTTGTGTTTTTAAATAACTGCTTTAATTGCAAAAAATAGTATATGAATAATATCGATTAAATCTTAAATTTGGCTACACAGATTAAAAATTAATTTAAAGCTGAAATTATAGTACAAAATTTTGACCATATAAAGCAAAATCAGTATCATTTGATCGAAGTAAATACTAAAATAATGTTAATATTTGGACGTTATTTTATTATAAGGAAAGATAGTTTTTTGATTTTTCACGTTTACCACTTTAAAAATATAATTTATAAAATATTGCCACTCTACAAGTGATATCTTTTAATTAATTTTTTGAAAATTTGGAGCTTTATCCGAAAAATATTTTGAAATTTTTTAGTATTTATTTGATTTTAAAAATACCAATATTCTAACTTTCCAAAAAGTACCAATTTTTCAAACTGTATCAAATTCCAAAACGGTATCAGATTAAAAAAAATTACTATTAAAAAAATACCAAATTCGACTCTAAAATGTACCAATTCAGGATAAAGTACCAATTTTCAAAAACTTTAAAAGAAATAATTACTTACAATTCGGATGAAAAACTCATTACCTTCAGACATTGCCCAAGAATTCATGAGTCTCCCAAGAGATAACTAGTTACTTGAATGCTTACAAACACCAAGCAAATAGGTAGTTACTAAACAATATACTTTCAGTTTAACTATAAGTGAATAGTTACTACTCCAAAATATTTATTAATTCCAAAACACTGCGAGACAAAAATACAGTCTTCATTTTTGCACCTTCGATTATGCCCAAATTTAGACTAGGTATTAAACTATTATGCATTTTATGGCGTATGAATCAGTTTTGTGTCTTTTCTATACATATGGACCTCTAAAGTTGGTCACCACGGCCGTTTTTGACAAAAATATTTAAGATTAAATAACTTTTGTGTGCATTATCAGATTTTAATAAAATTGGTGTCATTGGAAATTTATTAATGTGTTTTTAAATATTTTGATACCTTTTTTTACCTTTTATCGCAGGTGTAAAGGATATATATACGTTTGTCATTCCGTTTTGTTAGTGAGCAGAAGGGTTTATATTTGTTTGATCCTTGTAAGAAATGACGTCGATTGTACGATGTCCATCCGTACGTTTGTCGGTTTAAATGGCTTTTATGAAGCCCACCGATAACTGCCATAAACAGTATATATATATATATATATATATATATATATATATATATATATATATATATATATATATATATATATATATATATATTGAAATTCAACAATGTCAGTTCATAGATGTCGGAAACATGTCAAAAAACCTACTTGAAATTTGATATGAAAACTACTTTTAAATTTTTTTAAGACTTTTACTAAATAGTCTTTAGATGAGAAAATTTATATTTTCTTTGTATGGGGGTTACCTCTCTCCCTGAACCTATCCGTCCTATTATTATTTCATCAATGCGGTAATGAGATAAATATGTACAAGTTATTACTTTGCAACCTGTGAAATAATTACTATCTATTACAAACTTTTCAAAAATTTAGCTAGGAATTTCAAAATTACTTGAGAATAATTTCTATAAAAGACTAGATCTTTTTTTTTCACCAAACTGTCATAGACCATTAATTAAGGAACTGTAAGTACGGAACTGTATATGAAATAAAAAATTTCTTTAATTATTTTTTTTTTTTAGTATTCAGCATTGTCTGAATGATCACCTTACATGAGAATAGCAGAAAAGTAGTTTCACGTTACACTCCACTGTACAAGATATACATACGTAGTTCTTCAGCCATATATATGTGAATTAAAAATGCATTTTACTTAAAAAATTGGTGGTCCTCACTCAGAGTATACTTCTTAGGAGATTAAGCATTATTTTGATGTATCAAAAATATCCTTTATCCATAGCACAGCATAGCACATATACTGTTAGTAGACAAAACATTCCTACTAAAAATTTCGGGCACATTACAAAAGAAGCTTTTGATAAAGTAGGCGTGGCAGAATCTTATTACACCTATCTTAATATACTATTTTAATATGAAATTTTCTGCCATTATCTTAAAGTTTTAAATTAATTCTTAACAAATTGCTAATATGAGATACCGTACATTTATATATATATATATATATATATATATATATTAACAGATCGCAAAAAGTCACATCCAATATTGTCAAATATAATTTTATGGATGTACGTATCTTTAAATTGGAACTTGATGGTACCTTTTAGTTCTAGTCCATTAAAGATATAATTATCAAAAAATATATATGTATGTTTTAATATTAGGATTTCTTTTAAATAAAAAGCGATCATTAGCTTCAATATTGAATAGTGACCTAAAAAATTTTAATAAAATAATTTGAATGCATTTATTATAACATACCTAAAAATTATATCAATACCTGTTGTAATTAGTGAGATATATGCAGTTAAAATTAACAAACTTCTTCACAAAAATTTTAAATAAAAATACAATTTTTTTAAAAGTACCAACTTTGAAAATATACAATTCGCTCTATAGACACTTTCCAATGTTCTAAGTAATTTTTCCGTAATATGTAATATGTTTATCAGTAAATATAAAAAAATACAAGAAAATAAAAATACTTCAATTACTTAGTTTTTGATTTTGTCGTCTTAATTTGACTAAATGTGACACTGTGCATAGAGGTCGACTTTCTAGACGAAATTATCATTTGTAACAAGTTTCAATAACTCCCTTTTTTGGCTCTGAGCATTCTTTTGGTGTTTATGCTCATTTTGCACCTTATTTTAAACATAATTTTATGGACATTATTTTACCTGAATCTCACTTATGTTGTTGAAATTCCTATGCAATTTTTCATAATTTTTGGTTTCCCGTTTCAAATTTTTAGAGTCGTAAATATGAAGTCTCTCAGGAAAAACTGTATTAGTTCCACAATTAGTTCTACAATGCAGCAAAATAGTCTGCGCTAGTTTTGTGAAAGTGTTACATAGCCGGTACCCATTCTATTGAACGGTTATAGAACTAGTTCTTTAATCAACAATTTTTTTTCGAAATTGTCACATTCAGAACTAGTTTTATAGAAGCGTTAGGGAATGGTTCAAGAATAAGTTATTGAGATGATTTTTTTTTTATTTCATTTTAATAAGCTATTTCCTAAAGGCCACTTTCTTAAATCTTTCTTTATTGATATTTTTTTTTTTAATTTTTTTCGATTTTTTAATTTTTTTTTTAATTTTAAACAGTTCTAGGAAGTTATTTGGGAACCAGTAATTTGTTCAGAGAAGTGATTTGGATTAAGCACTAGTTCTCAAAAACATTATTTAAACCCAATTTGGAATCACAATACGGTTATACTCTAGGTAGCCATTTTAGAACCAGTACTTTATTCAGAGAAGTGATGTGGAAGTAATACAGAACTAGTTATTAAGCACTAGTTCTTAAAAACATTATTTAAACGCAATTTAGAATCATAATAAGGTTCTACACCATTAGTGCCATAATCGGTTGCTACACCACTAGTTCTAAGGATTTTATTAAAGAATCTAAAGTGGTTCTAATTACACAGATAGAACTAATGATTTCAGAACAAATTATAAAATGTTTCCTGGTCTACAATATAAAGTTTAAAATAATTCCTAAACTTTTAAAACCTTAAATTTTTAACTGCAAGAGTTTAAGTAAAAACTGTCAGCTACTTTTTTAGGCGATTTTCAAGTCTAGCCTTTGTCTGTAATGAAAACTTCTATTGGTCACTGTAGCTGTTTAACAAGTATGTCAGTTTATGACTATGGCGGTGACTTTGAGATGCACAATTCAGTTTTATGTATTCAAACAATTTCGTGGGTTACTAATTATGTTTTCATGTTTTTATCTTTTGTGCAAACGTGTCAGTTATTTTATCATTAAAGTTGTCAGATTTTATACAAGTAGAATGGTATTTTTAATACAATAGATTTGCTAAGATTTTCAACAAGGCTAAGAACAGTAAGTTTATAATGACAAAAAATTTTACTTTATTTAAGTTTATCTATACCTTTCCAAAAAGGAATAGTAATTTAGACATCTAAAGGAAAGTTTCAGAACCTTACAAATTGTTATAAATTTATGTCTGTTTTTGGTTTTTCTCAAAACAAAAATAGTGACCCTCCCAAAAGTACTTATATCCACAGAAAATTCAATTTACTACGGCTTTAATAAGTGTGGAAAAAAATGCATAAACATTTGTTAAACCATAACCATTCAAGCGAACCAAATCGTCCAAACAAACCTATCAAACATTCACATAAAATTCATTCTTATTTACTAAGTTCGTTCGTTCGAATAATTCGAACAATTTGATAGGAATAATTATTCGAAAAATTTTAAAGTTTTCGAATAACGAATAATTAGAATGTTTTGATTTCGAATGTGGAAAAAAATAATAATTTGGTTTTTTTAATATTATACCTTTTGTAAATATATTTTTAACTATTTGTGTAAATAAATAGTTATATTTATATTTCGTTTTTATTTAATTTAAATAATTAAATATGGAATTATATTGACAAATTTTATTCTGAAAAGTAAAATGAATTTAAAGGTAGCCATTCAATAGCAGCAGATGAGTGGTCAGATAACTGTCTATATAAGTACATAGACGTTACAGGGAGAATTTATAATTCTAAAAACAAATCAATTAACAACTTAAATTTTGATATCATTTTCTTATCGAAGAAGATTCACCGTTTGGGAAGAAATGTGCCGCAGTTCTAAATAATACCTTTTAGATGACACTATTTAGTGTATTATTTGGGTGTCGACATACTATCATTTAGAAGTGTAAAAAAAGTACATGAAGAAAGTATCGAAATATAATCGCATGTTTTTAATGTAGATTGAATTTTTCTAGTAAATATTTTTAATTATAATTGATCTAAATGGTTACCTTATATCTAAACACATTGTAATAACTCGTTATAACTTTAAATTAAATACCAAATACTTAAAACAAAAATATCTAATTAAAAATAACAATTTTTTATATTAATACATTTTTTATTCAATATTATAAACAACAACATTGATCACTTTAAAAGTTATACATTTACTGAGCGAATTTATGTGGTGCTTGTTCTTTTTCTTTGCTCTGGAACGTAAAAAGTCACCCAAGTCAAGTTTTTTGGATCAAAATTCGATACTAATGTGTTTTGTTATTGCAAGTTTGTGTATTTTCTACTTTTGAACATCCTAGGGTGTCAAGAAAGGTACTTTTTGGTGGATGAGTGAAAAAACTCTTCCAAATGCTGGCAGATAAGGAGCGTAAAAAAATTATTTTTTTGTATGCTAGATATAACACACATTCTCAACAAAAGAGCGTAAACAAACCAGCGTTGCCAATTTAGCGCTATTTAACAACCCAAAAGTCTCATTTTTTTCTGTAAGCGCTTTTTTCTAAAAAGACACGTTTTAATTCAGCGAGTAGTCGATTAGGAACATGTTTTTGCTCCCTATTAAGTTAAAAAAAAATATTGTCATACATCCTGTGTGAAAGGGTAGAAAATTATTATTTTTTAACAAATTTTAGACAGCAAAATTTTACTTGCTCATAAGGCTATTGATAAAAAAAGCTCAATATTGTCAAATAACTATATAGAATATTAACATTAAATTTTCTATGTGTTATAATTTCATCACATTATAGTCTTTAAAGTATTTTATATTCATTATTAAATGTGCATTTCCAAAATAGAGTGTGGCTTTCTGAATAGATTTCAAATGCAATCAAAACATTTAAAATTTGTTCATTCATATCATTTGTTTCTTATTTTTACACATTTTAAATTTTTTAATGATAAAATTTTAATTTGCCAATAGTTTATAAAGTTTTCATTTCACACAAAAGAAATAAGAATTTTTCCCACCAGAAAAAAAAACCTTTGATGCGAAATATTTCTTCTGAAGTTAAAATATTTTAAAAAAATAACAGATATGGACCTTGAAATATTTAAGTTTTTATTTTTAATAAAAAATCAGATTTTAATTTAAAAAATTAACTAAAAAGAGCGCTAAATTGAACCAGTTCCTTTAATTTTGTTTCTATTTAGTGTTTTCTAACGCGTTTTGGATTTTTTCCTGCGCATTTTGGTTACAAATAGTTGACAACACTGGCTTTGTGCCAGTTGTTTTTGTTTTCCTTTTAAAATAAAATTGTAGAAATTTTACCAAAATTTTACATTTTCATTTCATATTTTAAATTATTCGAACAATTCGAATATTTTTCAATGAGTGATGGAATAATTCTAATAAACCAAAATGCCTTATTCGAATTATTCGATTTATTCGTTTTATTCGAACAATTTATATACACTATTACTTAGACAAATGTTAACAGATGTACAAGTATCTATGTATATGCCTTAATGTATCTCTTTACATACATAGTATTTAGTATACACTTCAGCATAAATTAATACGAAAAACATAAATTTATTATATATTTTCGTAAAAAGTTGTTGTTGTTGTTGCTGTTGTTGTTGGTTTCTTTATTTAGTTTTTCATTTCTTGACATAAAAATGTTAGAAATCATTCATGTGTAAACTTTAAGATAAATTTGTAAACTAGAAATCAATGACAAAATGGATAGACAGTTTCTGGTTGCTGCAAATAAATAACAAATAAAATTAAAAAGGAAATAAATGTTTTAAAGAAATATGTTTAATACATATGTAGAGGAAAAAAGATAAATTAAATGAATTTATGTATGTTGTTTTTTAAAGTCATTTATTTATGAGCGCTTACAAACCAGTACAAAATAAATATTGTATCGAATTTCCTATCACTTCCTATTATCACTTAAAATATATGTTTAGATGTTAAGTGATAAAAGACATTTACTTTTGTTTATATTTGTTATATAGCTAATGGATAATATTTGTTAAAAACAAAAAAAATAGTTTTGGATTTGTAAGATGAGTTCGTTGACCATAGGATTTTTTAAAACATTTCTGATGAACAAATGCATTTAACTTGTTTTATATAGTTTCATAAGTATTAAGGATTTTGGCTAAATTATAATTTCTTATTAAATATTTTTTGTATCTTTCACTTTAGAAAGTTATTATGTATAGTTTGCTCTTGTCATATTTTTTAAAAGCTTTTTGCAAGGTGTGAGTTTGTTTAATTCTCTATATGATTATTGCTTTAAAACAAAATAATACATTATGACTGTGCTATAATTCGCACCTCTATGGTATATTTCACTAAATGTTATTTTTCCCCTTTCTCCCACTTCGCACATTGGGGCAGAATTATAGCGCATTTTTTATAATATATATATATATATATATATATATATATATATATATATATATACATATATCAAAAGCCATAATTTCTGTTAATCTGTAGATCACAGTTTTAAAGATAACTTTATAAAATTGAGCCAATAACATAACGCGATAAATTTGGTTAGAATGTAGTCATTATTTCACTCAGTCCCTATACTAAAATCTTCCCGAAATTACACCAAATGCTCATAAATATTTTAAATATATCCAAATTAAACTAAAATTCATCACGGATGAGTTTTGCTTAAGCAAAAATGACACTACCAAATTTCATGAGGATCGGTCCATAATTAACCATATCTCCCTTACAGGAACCCCTCCCGGAATTATTTTTTCGTTCATAATTCCTATAAACATAAAAATAAAATCTCACTTAAGTAGTAATATTCCAGCCAGATTTCAGCAGGATCGATCCTTAAATGACCTTAACTTCCATACAAGACCCTGTCACGTTAACGCAAATTCACAATTACGTTTGTGCGTTAAAGTGACTTAATACAAATTAACCAAGAATATTTTTTCTTTCAGATATTGATGAAATTTTCAAATATAGATCTATTGGGCTTAAGAAAATTCACCTAGTGTATGAACTTTTGTTTTGGCCCACGCTAAGCACTACATAAATATTTTTTCTGTTGTGCATGGCGCACCCATATGTTAACGCAGATATATAGTTCATAATATAGAAAAAAATTACTGAAGTTATCAAGTAATTAAACTGTATTTGTAAGCAGTATTCGCGAAAATTGAATTTCCTAGCAGAATTTTTTAATAAGACAGTTTTGAAATTTAATAAAATAAATATAATAAACTTTATTTTGTGCCCTTCTCGAAATAAATAAGTATACACAAAAACAACAAAGTAATAAATTATAATAAATTTTTTGCGTCCAAATGATTTATTTGTCCATCTAACAGATTGCTCGTTTGCCGATGAAAATACAATTTATGTCTGTAATTTTAATGAGTGTTTTTCTTTAAAACTTCGTTTATAAAACTCGTGTTTAATAATTTTGAAGAAACAATATTAGTTTCTCCTCAAACCATGTAACACGGAAATTTCGGGGTTAATTATAATTTACAAGCTACATATGCTTATCCCTCAAACATGGATGTTGAAATGTATGAACTGCACCTTGGCAGCGGGATAGTTTTATATCATACTCATTTACAAACTATGATAGATTCCGCTAGTAAATTTATATTGTCCTAACATTTATCAATTCATTATTATATAAATTAATTTACACGCAGAGAATTAAATTAATTTACACGCATTGTCACTACAAAGATATTATGTTCTCATTGGTAATTTCCGTTAATTTTAACAATACTGTGTTCACGGTAGCAATGGTTTTGTTTCAGTGCTAACTTTCAATGTTTACATTCAATCTAAATTTTAATATGGTTCACTACAAAAATATTATGTTTTTGAATATTTTTACCAGAAATAAAATTTTATTGATTAAATATTATCAATCTTTTTCCTTGTTTTTAAACCATATTTTTTTTCAAACCATATTAATATTATTATTCCCATAACAATAAAATGTTATAAATAAATATACTTTTTACAAATACGGTTGAAAAATTCATATCTTGTTTGGTTTTGAATTTAAAATTCTGTATTTTTTTTTTTTTTTTTTTTTTTTAATCTTATTTACCTTGCAACTATTCATAGAACTGCAAGAGTGTTTTTAAATTTTTCCATCATTTTATGCCAAAGAAGTTTTCCTTCTTTTTTTTTGTTTATATTTAGTTCAATCTTGTGAAATATATGATTATTTGAATTGTTAATTACAAGAATCGTAAAACTCTCTTTTGTTTTTAAATGCATAATAAAAATAAAATACAAAAATGTAGAAGAATTGATTAACTTGTAATAATACAATTGATTAATATGAAGAAAGCGTTGTAAAAATATTTGTTAGTTGCCAGTAAACAAATTAAATATTGATTGTTAACAAATTTGTTAGTCAATATAACAAACTTATTGTAAAGGAAAATTGTTGAGTATTAACAATTTTAAATAACAAATGTATTTATTATTAAATTAAAAAAATTATTATACTGACGAAAATAGTATTTTAAATAACAATTGATTTGTCGTAATTTTTTTTTTTTTTTTTTGTGTAAAACACAAGATAAAAATATTTTATATATTTTATTAATTTATACCAATACAATATAATACAACTTTATGATATATAAAAATCATAAAATATTTTTCTTAAAAGCTATACAGTGCCAGAAAATATATGAATTTTTTTCAATTCATTAATTTTTTACATTTTTAACAATAATTTTTTAAGGTTTACAGAAAGGATCATTTGGTTCCAAACACTTAATATAAATGATCTGTAATCATGTTATTATTAACAGCTTCCATATTATGACATGTACCCAGCGAAAACTTCCATTGCAAAATAATGATTTAAAATTCTATTATAATAACACCACACTACTTACAGTTTAGCAACTTAACTCATTATTTTAACACGGTGAGTTCATTAGGGGCAACTATTTACCATAAATACTTCCAAATAGGGTCTTAAATAGTTAATTACTCTAATATAAATGCATATAAATCTGCTCAATAGTTACACAACTAGTTACATGTCATGCAGAGAAAAGTTAATTGTTGACACAAAACAACTTCTAGTTATTGCAGACAGGATGTCGATGTTGGCGTAGCATTGAAAGGCATGTCGTTTGGTAACCATAAGTCGTTACCAAGTTTTTGTTGTGTACTTTAGAATTTTTAAAAAATTTTAATATTTTCTGTCATTTAGCTTTTTAGTTATCCCTTGTTTGCGTTACCATATGGTTGCGCTAGGTCAAGGTAGTTTAATAAACTTGCTCTACTTTCATTTATTCTACTTGTTTTAAGTATTTTCCAAAAATTCTATATAATTATCTTCTTAAGAAATGCATAAAATTAAATAAATAAAATTTTTATATGAAATTTTTATTATTTTATTTTTATTTTGTTAAGAAAACAATCATATTTACACAGGAAAAATAAAATTTCATATTCTAATACTAAATTTATCAAAATAAATTTATAAAATTATATCTTATTATACTGAAATCGAACCTATCGCTGAATTAGTAAAATCAAATATTCAAATTTAAATTTTTTTCTTATTTAAATATTTTTACTATTTATAAATTTATATATTCGAAAATTTTCATATGGTTTAATATATTTTTTAAGGTAAACAATAAAAATAATAATAATTTAGCTTTTGGTAGATATTCAAACAATATTTATTTTTCAATGAATAAAATTTTTAATAAAAATTTATGTTTTTTTTAAATATTGTATATTTTATAATCAAATTGCGAAAAAAATAATTTAAAAATGTTTGTGCAAATTCGCAATTCGGATGCATGAAAGAATACGTGTATATGAAGTGTAATGTTGTTATTTTATATAGTTAGTGAAAATGATGGTAAAATAATAGTGTATTAGTTCCAATTGACAACAATTTACTTGTCTTAGATGTGGTTTTTATATCTACCCAGCAAAAACCTTTCGGTTTTCGGTAATGACACCTACTTACTAAAGTAGTTTCTTGGTAATGAGGCATCATTATTATTTGCCTACTCTATATTACATTTATAAGTACTCAATAGTATAATAGCACACTAATACTGCAATCACGTGGATGAGTTGGCTAAAGCGCTGGATTAACAACCAGAAGGTTGGTGGTTCAATCCCATTCTAAAGCTGTTAGTTTTTTATAACAAAATGTCTAAAAAGATATTTTAAACTAAAAAGAGTTTTAGTCGCTTAGGAATCTATGTACGAGATGGTGTACTGAGTAAGACGTTAGTCAGTTAAAACGAATGGTTAGTTTGTGTCGAAGTTCGAGTCTCACTGACAGCAAAATTGTTTTGTTTTTTTTTTTATTTTTGTTTTCGTTTAGGTACATATTTTTGAGTACCCCTAGAGTCAAAAAATAACTACATGAATTTGTGGCAAAAAATAAGTAGTTTATTTTTGTTTCCAATTATACCTGCTAGCTTACCAGGAAAGCAAAGTTTTTGCTGGGTAAAAGTGGTGATTTCGGTGTGCACGAAAATGAAGAATTGAAGATTGGCACAAAGTTTCCAAGTCTACAAGCAGTGCTTTGAGAATTAGTGTGTGTAAATCAGATAACAGTTTTCAGACATGTAAAATCTTTGCGTTCATCCAAAAGCAGTGAAATTAGGTGCTGCAGAAAAAGAAGCCAAGAGACTTCGTAAGAAGTCCTAGCATGTCTGAAATGCGCCATGAAATCAATTCGTTTTTGCATCGATTTTTAAGGATGATGAAAAGTGAATCCATTATGATAATTCAAAGCGCAATAATCATTTATGAAGCCCAGACAACAAGGAAAATCCGGATAAAACGACCACGAGAGATCTGTTTTGAACACAATCGATTGGTTTGAAGAGCTAACTCTAAGGACGGAAATTTTTAAATTAACTCACAAGATAATAAGGGTAGGGAATAATAAAAGCATATTACTTACGTATAGTTATTTTATGAGTTAGAATATATTTATCGTCTGAAAGATACCCAAATTAGAAACACAAATTATAAACTCTATCTGTAAAGAAATAGAGATAACCTACTTCCAAATGTCTTCTAATTTTGGTTTTCATATTTTTTGATTTCCTCATTTTTATAATTTTGTTATTTTACTGAAATTTTCAAAATACATAAAATTGTTTTTGTTTTGTGTATTGGCTTTAAAATCATTTTAAAGCAATAAAAAAAATGTTAAAATCTAATAATCTTTTTTATAAAATTTTATTTACAACCATAATAAATAAAAAAATAATAATGATTTATTAAAAAATATTTTAGCCATATTTTTTTCTGTGCACCTTGAACATTTTTTGAAAATATTTCTTTTTTTTTTCTTCCAAATCGCAAAATGTCTTTCTGAAATTTCATACTACACATATCAATTAAAATCACAAAATTTTGTTTTACCCAAGTTCGTCTAAAAACTTTTTGAATTTCAAAATAAATGTAGAAAATGACCGTTTTTAGACCGATTAAAAAATATTTCTGCAACATTACATTTAACAAAAAAATACGTAAATATCTTTCTAAATACCTGTACTTAACCACTCCATTGTAAAAAACTACTTTTTATAAAATAAAGTACAAAACTATAAACTTGAAAAATGTCGATTTTAAGTTTTTACCACTGTGATTAAAAATTGCAAAAACCTGTGACTTTGACGGTACACTTTTTTTTAACAGATAATGATACTTTGTTTTATATATTTTTACCTGGAATCAATTATTTTTTCCAAAAAACTAATTTTCAATTAATCGCCATGTTTCTCAATTTCACCTCTCTGTGCTTCGTTTGAAATTTGAATATTTTTTCTTTCTTCATATTTTTTCATTTCTTCAAACATCCCTATTTGTTTATTTCTTTTTTTAAACACTTGTTACACGGTTAAAATTCATTAAGTTTTTTTCCCCAATCAATTTGGTTGAAATTTTAAACTTGAGTTACTGCAAAATTTCTATATAAAATAAATACATAAACTATTATGAATTTGTTAAAGCATTTTATTTATTTATTTATGTTTTTTTCAAAATTCATTATTTCATGTTTGTTTTCATTATCTATGGACTAAAAACACAAATTTTTATTACTTTTTTTATATATATACATACATTTTACGTAATACTCATATTTAAACGGAAAAAAATAATGCAAAAAAAAAATAATAAAATCAATTTAAAAAATTAATGATTACATTTGCTAGATATAGATGGAAGAGGAAAATGAAATTGCACTGAAATAAATTAAGAAAGTCGAAAGAGAAAGAAACAATTAAACGTGCAGTAATAAGTATTTGCTTAATATTAACCCTAAAATGATTAAAGAAAAAAATTGTTTCGCAAAATTAATTAAAAGACTTTGTTTCAATTTAAAAGAGTTATAATTAAACAAATAAAAAAATTCGTAACACTTTGATGTACTTTAAAAAAAAAGATATCAGAATTTTTTTAAACTCGATGCTTTCTTTAGAAAGTTGGCAGTTTCTTGAAATTTGGCATATTCTATGAAAACTGTTTTTTTTTTGTGCCAAAATAGCACATTTGAAAAATTTTTCTTTTTTAAAAAACTTGTATATTTCTTCAAAACTTTAAAATTGGTACATTTCAAAATATTATAAATTTAGAAAATATTCATACTTTTTTCGAACATTTTTACTTCTCAGCAAAAACTTTTTGGTTCTCGGTAATGGCAACAACTTATTGAAATAATTTCTTGGTAATGAGGCGTCATTATTATTTGCCTACTCTATATTACATAAATAAGTACACAATATATAATAGCACAGTAATATTGCAATCACGTGGATCAGTTGGCTAACGCTGTTAGTTTTTTTTTTTTCTTTAATAAAATGTTTAAAAAGATATTTCATACTAAAAAACCTTTTGTCACTTAGAAAATTAAGTGCGAGATAGTCATTAAGAACGAATGGTTAACTTGTGCCCAAGTTCAAGTCTCATAAACGGCAAAAATTGTTTTGTTTTTATTTTTATTTTTATGTTAGTTTAGGTATATCTTTTTGAATATCCCTAGAGTCTACAAATAACTACATGAATTTATGGACAATTCGAACAAAAAATATCTAGTTATTTAGGCAAAAAATAAGTTGTTTATTCGTATTTCCAATTATACCTGCTAGCTTACCAGGAAAGCAAAAGTTTTTGCTGGGTTGTTCTGAAAATTAATAGTTTTTTGAAATTTTGGAACTACATATTGAAAATATTTCTGAAAATTTGTACTTCCTTTGTAAGCTGTTTTCACAAATTAGATTTTTTTTTAAATTATGTAAATTGAAAATTAATACTTTTTTTTTTAAATCTTACCATTTTTGAAAAAAGGTACTTTATAAAAAATAGTACCTACTTCACAAATTCAAAACACTTTGTTAATTTTTCTTAAAATTTACCTTTTGTCTTTTTTTAATACTGACATTTTCCAAAAATTGGTACTGTTTTTCATAATTGGTACTTTTTTTGGCAAAGTAGTACCTTTTTTAAATATTTAATGATTTTTCTTGAATTTTTTTTTCTTTTTTTTTTTTTTTTTGTAGTACGATCAAATTAGCAAAAATGTTTTCCTTTTTTCAAAAAATTTACATATTTTTAAAAAATTGCTACTTTTTTAAAATTTGTACTATTTTTTAAAATTATTTTATATTTTTTAATAACACTGTGCTCGAAAATGAGATTTACTGTTTTTAACAAGATATGCACCTATCGGGTAAAACTACATCGTCGACGCTGAATTTTTAAAATTTAGCGCTCGTTTTTAAGATATTTTATTTTGAAAGGCCAAAAGAGAAGTCAAGTTTCTTTTTGTCTAAATTTAATAATTTAGTTGTTAAATTTAAACAAAATAAACAATTAAGTTTCTATTGAAGTACTGGATCATGAATTCTTATTATCAAATATATTTTAAACGGAAAATTACAAAAATATAACTACAATTCCGTAAATAAAATAACTTGTTTTAGCAATGAGCAACTCTTAAAACCAAAATATAAAAACATTAAAAATCGGCTTGAAATTGATTTAATTTGTGATTGAAGTATATATTCAATCGATTTAATGTTTAACTTATATAAATAATGTGCCTTTATTTATAATTTTCTATTATTTGTACTATTTCCATAGTTAAGTTCAGACTCAAATATCGCGAATACGAACACTAACATCGAAAAACGTCTGGGTCCCAGCTTGTTAAAATTTACGACTAGCACAGTGTAATTAATAAATTTAAAAAATTGTGTTTTGAAAATTTGTACTTTTTTTCTTGAACATTTAAATAGCGGAAATTTTCGGAAAAATGATATTTTCCTGAAAATTTTATGAAAATGCTATTATTGTAGTTTTTGGAAAATGTTTTTTTTTTTTTTTTGAAATTGGGTACTTTTATCGAAAATATATATTTGTTTTGAAAACTGGTATTTTCTTTCTTTGTAAATTGGTACTTTTTTGTTTTGAGAAGGAAGTAAAGAATAAGACTATTCCGAATCAAAAGATGATGATATGGTTTTCGCTCTTTTCAATTAAAAACAAAAATAAAGTCCAATTCACAACTTGGTCTTCTTACTTTGTTGGAAATTTGGCACTTTTTTACTTGTTTTGAAAATTAGTACTTCTTTTAATATATGCAGTTTTTTTTATGGTACCATATTTTAAATTTGGAAAATTGTTATTTTTGGGAATATTGAATAGTTTGAAAATGTTTACTTTTTAGAAAATTGGTACATTTTCTAAAAATTGTTATTAAATAGTACTTGTTTGAAAATGTTTACTTTATATCGATGTTTTTTTGTTATTATTTATTATTAAATTTTTTTCTTTTTTTTTGGAACCTTTTTTTAATTGCAACTTTATTTCCAGTATGATACTTTTTTAAACTAAAACTTTATTTGGAAATAGGCACATAATTTAAAATGTTTAATTTTTGTTTTTTTTACTTTTTATTGTTTACAAATAGTAAGTACTACTTATGAAAATTTTTGCTTTTCTTAAAAATTTGTAATTTCATTTAACATTCATGATATTTTAAAAATTCATAAAATTTATATTTTAATAGTTTTAAACAGTTTTTTTTACTATCTTAATATAACTACAGTTTTCTCGATTTTTTCCGCAATACCCAACTTATACGTTGCAGGGTTAAATAAATTTAAAATGAAAACAAAAATACAAACTTATTGTATATTGACTCAACACACGAAAAGCTGGAATGGATGTACAAATGTTAAAAACTGGCTATTAAAGCAAATGACCATTAAGAGTGGAAGAAACAGAAATTTAATTTAATTTAAAAAAAATGAAAAGAAAACGCAAACAATTTCCTATGCTTCACACCTAAATTAGCGTTTGTAGCAAATTACCTGAAAAACGCACAAAAAATCATGATTAAAAATAAAAATACAGTGTCTAATAAGACGAAACAAACGTTAAAATAAAAATTTAAAATTTGACAAAAAGTAAATACTTACTTATTTCAAATTCAGAAATATCGAGGGATAGAAAATAGTGTCTTACTTTTTAGTTTTGAAAAAATAAATGTTAAATATTTTCCTTTAAAAAATATTATTCTTATCGTTACTCACTGTATTTCAAGTTAAACATAAAATAGAAGCAAATTACACAAACCATAAAAAAACAATTTTTTTTAATAAATCTGTAGTATTATTTTTGAGGATTTTTCGACGTTTTTTTTTTCATTTTATTTACTAATAAACAAAAATGGTGCTGAAAATTACATTTAATCTAAGTAATAAACCTGGCCCCTTGTATCTCATAAATTTTCTACAATAAAATGTCTTTTATTTTATACAATAATAGACGTACATATTTTTAAACATTTCTTTATTCTGTGAAGCCAAAAATTAGTAAGAATTTTGGCATGTTTTTTCTTATTTATTTCAGTCCTTCGAAAGAAGCACTACAGTAGGTAAAGTTTGGTAGAATTTAAAGTGCACTATAACAAAAATAGTTTTTACAAAAACGAAGAAATAATATTTGCTTAAATTTATGTAAAAATAAATACTTCATACTTATTTTATATTTTAAGCGGCTCCAAAATTGAGTAAATTTTGGTTATCATTTAGGGATCCATAGCTGGAACATAAATGCGACTTATCGACTTTTTTAAAATTTTTAAACAATCAATTTTTTGACTTTTTCCGACTTTTCGATTTAATACGATATTTTCAGAATTTTTCACCTCTTTTGTTTCTCTTTTATTATTTGTCTCATAAAAACTTAAGAAATATAAATATATTGATAAATTAACAGACAATCTATGAAATAAAAGTGCTGGCTATACATAAAGTGTCAGCCATCATTAACTGAACAAATTCTATATTTAGAAGATTTAGAAGAATAATATTATGTTTTACAAAAATATTTACTTTCATAAAAAAGGTTGTTTTCCGCTCCATATGAAAACATATAAATTGTTACATTTGTCTATATTAACATAAAATTTAATAAAGCGCGACCAAATAAACTGAACAAAATGGGTTTCTGCCGAAACATAAAAAAACCATTCTGCAAAAATTTTTAATAAAAATATTTATATATATATATATATATATATATATATATTTTTTTTTTTTTTTTTTTTTTTTTTGAAGAAAATAATAATGTAAATAATGTTGCCTTATCTACAATATTGCGAAAAGTAAGTCAAAGAATTTTTTTTAATAAGTTTTAGTGTTAAGAATTAAATAAAGTTAAATAAAAAGTACCACATAAGACATTGCGGAATTGCTAAGATCCATTAAGACCCTTGCAAAATATTAATATGGCAAAATCGATGGTAAGATACGTTAAAGATAAGATAAAAATATCAGAAACGTTAAAATGAACCCACTATGGAGACCGCCTAAAATGTTCTGCTATCAATAATGATATACAAATTATTAGAGTAAGTAAAAACGCTTATAATAAAACTGCTTCAAGTGGTCTTAAATCATTGAGCATTAAAATAAACACACGTACAATCCAAGAAAAGCAATAAAGATTTGAGCACAGTTTCTCAGAATCGTTTTGCATCGGTTAAAACTATGCAACTTTTGAATCGATAGATAATTTAGCAAAAAAAAAAAAAAAAAAAAAAAATGGGGATGAATTTAATGGCTAAAAATTGAAGTTCAAAAGTGGCGATATATATATATATATATATATATATACAATTTTTTTTGTCACCAAAACAAGAGATATAATATATAATATAATATAATATAATATAATATAATATAATATAATATAATATAATATAATATAATATAATATAATATAATATAATATAATACAATTTTTATGAATTTATGGTTCGTAAATTTAAGGGAATATTGAACATGTGTATTTTTATTTAATTTTTATTCTCTAAAGTATTTCAAATAAATAAATGTATCTCAATGAAATTTTGTTAAAATGCTTGACTAAAAAGCATGAAAGGTTGAGCTATGAAGGATTTGAATATCAATTTTACTAATTATATCTAATTATATTCTGATACAAAAATTTGGAGCTAATCTGATAAAGGTAACCGTACCGAAAATCTATATTTTTTTGCAAAAATAAAATAAATACTTTCTTTTCGATTTCAGTTAATAACAGCTTTACTCCATTACTTTTCATTACTTGTAAAAAGTAAAAAAGACAACAAAGTTGTAAAACGTAAAAAACTAACAAATTTTCAAAAATTCGAAATACCCTGTAAATTCTGAGATATTTCGAAAAAAAAAAGTTTTGATTATAGTTGATGCACCAAAAAATCTCTTAGCTACTTAAATTTTAAGTCAATTTCGAATCTAATTGAATGAAGAAAGCAAAAGAACGTAGCTTTTAAACTTTATTTAAATCTTTAATATTTACTACAAATAAGAAATAATTTATTAAATTTTATTTGAATTAAATTTGCTTTGCTATTTCAAAATAACACTACAGATATCAAGTTTCAAATGCTATTTCGTTTAAATACAAAAACACCTATTTAAAAATTACAAAACTTTATCAAATTATTTTTAATATATTTTTAAGCAAATCACTTTATGCTTTAATTGAAACATACTTGGAGTAAAAATCAAAACGTATAAAAATTTTAAATAAATCACTCCATATAAAACGAATAAGTTTTAAAATTTTTACCCAATTTGAAAGAAAAATCTTGTTATGCTAACAAAAAAATCTTTAGAAAATATTATATCATTGCAAAGCCTTTCGCACAGAAAAAATTCACCAATAACCAAATATATTATTAAATAATTCATTCAGTTAAAAACTTTTTTTTTTAATTAGTACATCTTACCAAAATGATTATACCAATGGCTAAAAACCGTACAAAATGAAAAACAGAAAAAATTTTTCCAATTAAAAAATTTATCAAAGCAATCAAATAGATGATTGAATGAATTAAAAATTAAAGTGACAAAAAAAATTTACTTAAATTTTATTTTATATTTACTTGAATATATTTATTAAATTTAGCTGCAAAATTAAACAACTGTGTTAATTGAAAATATACGGTAAAAAATTTTTCTGTGTGTAGAAAAATTCATAATAAATTGCATTAGAAAAATTTTTATTTTTTTAAATATTTATTTTTTTTCAATATTTTTCCAAAACATATACAAATGTATATGAATGACAAGCTTGATTCTTCTACTTTCCAAAAAAAAGTTTTAAAATGAAGAAATTAAGAGAACAACAGGATTTATTCAGGAACTTACCAAAAAAAAAAAAAACTGTTTTTTTTTTTAGCATAATTCTAAATTTCTAATGATTTTTAGTCATAAAATTAAGCATATTTTCAATTAATCTTTTTTTAAGATTTTACATGAAAAACTACCATTTTAGACATTTAGCGTTGGTAATTTATGTGTAAATATTTTTATTTAGTTTCTCAAAATATGCAAAATTTTCTTTATGTATAATTGAATAATATAATCAAATATTATATTTTTTTTTTTTTAGAAAATTTGGAGAAAATTTTTTCTGTGTTATTACTTAAGCGTTTTTGTAAAGTTTTGGAAAGATTTTTATTTATAAAATAAAAAATATTTTTCATTAACTGATAAAACTAGTACTTAGACAAATTATTTTTTACCGAAAGATGCATTTTTAATTGGTTCGTAAAATTTAAGCTTAAATTTAACGAAATTTGGAAATTTAAAATTTCGGAAATACAGAAGAAAAAAACGAAACTACAAAATTATTAACCATTAGAAGAATTTAACATTTTACAAAAACTCATAAAATGTTAAGTAGTTATTTAAAAAAGTGAAATAAAAATACTTAAAAAGGTGCATTTCCTATATTTTTTAATAAACAAGTGCCAATTTTCTAAATCTATTGATTTACTTAAAAATTTTCAAAAGAAGATCAACATTTTTGGATAGGCAATAAAAAATTATAAAACTTAATGATGTGCATTTCTTACATTTTTTAATAAACAAGTGCCAATTTTTGAAACCTATTGATTTATGTTGAAGATAAATTTATCATTCCTTTTTTTATTTATGATAAACTATTTTTTTCCAAAATAATTTTTATTTCTTTCTTTTCCCTATTGTAAATTTTTCTTCGCGTCTAATTTTCCTTTGTTGGAAAATTCATTTTAGAGGGGATATTTCCTCCCCGCGCATGTATGCAGATAAAAAAAAGAACATTTAAATAATATCCAGGATAATTTTGTGAACAGCTTCCCTGTTTATCAATTCTAGAACAATATCCACTATAATCGGTTTTATATTATTTCTGTCCTCTAGCAGCCCTTTTGCATCTTCATATAAGTCCCGATGTTCTACATTCCATTGACTTTGAATGCTAGAGATGAGCGGATCTGACGTTGCCAGTAATATACTAAATAGATTTTCATTTGTAGAATTTCGTTCTTTATAAAATCTGTAATCCTTATTCCTTTTTTCCTAGGCTTCCTCTGGTGATGCTTAATGACATCATCTCCATGATAAAGGATTTTCGGAACTGTTTCAGACATATTTCTCCATGGATATTTGATTGTATTTATTCGTGTAGTTTCTTTCGCATAATCACCAATTTATACTTTCTAAAGATAGCTGGACAGAAGTTCGCCTTTTAACCAGTTTTAAAAGCTGGTATAAAATCTTTGTTTGCTTTTGTTTAAGTTTTTGACGAAATCAGTTACTTTATTTTCAGTTATTTTATTTTCCAAGTTAAATTGTATTTCGGTGCTGCATGAATATAATTTTACTTTTCTTTGAACGTAACTTAGAACATCTTCTCGAATTTTATTTTTATAATACTCTTCGTATAACTCTTTGTAGATGAAGCTCTCCGTGGCTTATAAAGATTTTAAAATTTGATTGTCATTGCTTAGACATATTATAGCAACTAAGTTTATATTCGAATACCACTGGCTTTAATCTTTTCTTACATTACGTTTTAATATGTTCCTAGGTAGCATGAATATGTACAATAAAAAAGTGCTAAAAAAGTAAACTAACAAAAAATTTAGCAATAAAATAATAATTATAAAATATACTTGAGATACCTATTACAACTTATAGGGCTTGATGTATTTGTATTTGAGTCATATTAACAGGTAAAATAAAAATATAAAATATTTTGGGAATAATTTCATTCAAATGGAAAAAGTATTCTACAGACAGTTCCAGACAGGTACAAAAGTATATATGGGATTAAAGAGGACACTTTCGCCTTTCTTGTGGTAGTAAAATTTGTTTAACCACTTTTCACCCTCAAAAGTTCAATTACACTAATATTCAAATTTGATTAAAATATAGTACCTAAGGAAACATTTAATAATACAGCAGGCATAAACGACACAGTGACACACCGTACCATTTCTCAAAGACTATTATCCTTCCATAAAAAAATAATAGTTTGCGAGTAACGATCATTTTCTTCTGATCATATTTACAAAAATTATTTTTTTTTTATAAATTAACAGTCTTTAACAGCATGCCACGTTCACAATTACCAACATTTTGATTTAATTTTTTGTGGAAATTAGTTTCAATATATTTACTATATATATATATATTTACTATATATATTTACTATGCTGATTAGAATTCTACAGCTCTGCAAAAAGCCATTAATTTCCAAGAATAAAAAAAGTACGACTGAATTTGGTCAAGAGCATCTCCTCTGTACTCGAAATCAATGGAACAGGGTTTTTTCTCAGACCAATCGAAGTTAACATATGAAATTTGGATGAAATGAGAAGTGTTAGTCAGCCCCTATATCAACGTTTGCTTTCTTTATACTGTCCGGGTACTATAAAGCATGGAGGTGACATGTTAACACTGTTCCCAGATTTTCCGATTTATCTCTATTTTGACGATTTTTTATTTTAAAAATTCCAAAGTGCGATTTGACGATTTTTGGTTAAAAATATGACGATTTCACGAAATGTTCATACACGTCAATTATTCTTGTTTAAATCGATTTTTGTATTATATTAAATAGAAAGAGAGAGAAAAGCACTATAAGAAGTTTAAAATTTTACTTTTATTTGTTATTTTATATACATATGCATGTAACTTAAATAGTTTTGATCATAGAATAAAAAGTTTAAGAATGTCTTAAGTAGTAAAAAATTTAAATGAAAATAAAAATTATTTTTTGAGTCATTTTTGCAATTGAGTTTGTTTGCCGTAAATTAGAATCGCCAGCCCATTTAGTTTTTAAACAATTTTATAATGCTTTAGTAGTACTTTTAATTGTGATTAAAGAAAAGTAAAAAATTTGGCCTGTCGCTTTTAGTTTACGAGTTATGGATCTCTAAAGTTTTAAAATATTTTTCTTTAATATATTTTTCTTTACTATTACATATGCGATTTAAATCATATTAACACTGTTTAAAAGTTTAAAAATTTTTTGAATGATATATAATATGACCATATTCATTAAATCCTTGGGAGAATTTATACAATTTAAAATTTTAACTGATATCCCGGAACTTACAAAGTCTTGTTATTTCTAAAAAAACTTTATTCGGCGAATAAATGTAGAAGAAATACCCTAAGCCCGGCCAAAGGCCGGCTACACGGAAAAACTTTTATTAAAGTTGAAAGGAAAATATTTTTATTTTAACTGCGCCGGTAATCTTAATTTGTTCTTATTTTTAAAAATTTTGTATAATATAAAACAATGCTGGAAGTTTATTTAATAAACAAATAGTTTCGAAACTTAAATAATTTTTTTTAATATGGACAGTAGTATCCAAAAAGATTACATTTTAATCTTTCTTCTTTTTGATGACTCAAAAAATATTTGCCAATTTTATACTATAATTATCTGGCAACAGTGCATGTAATAGCTATTCCGTAAAATTAACGATATAATGAATAAGTAAATATATCGAAAAATTCTGCAGTAAGTAACGTTTTCACATGCCAGAGATAAAATACTGACCCCTTGGATATTCAAACGTGATAAAGATTCATAATAAATAAATCTAAAAAATTAATGAAAAATTGGTTACATCAGCAAGTGTTAGCTGTTATAGACAAGTTCATACAGTCTCATGATCTTAAGACTATTTAAAACTTATAGAAAATAGTCAATCAAAAGAGCAATGGAGAAGAAGTCGAGGGTGACGCAAAGAGTATTTCCTGTGCAATCTCGTCAGCTTGGTCAGCAATGTCAATGCTAATAATATACAATCCTATTTATTTAATTGCTAATATAAACGTAAAAGATTCCCTTATGTGGTCCAAAGCAAAGGGATTGTCGTAGAATATTAAGCTCAACAGTTTGTTCAATTAGTTTTGCCACGCAAATTTTTTACTTCTGAGTTTATTTAATATTCGTTTTAATTTGATGTTATGAATATAAAAAATATATTTCTGTTATGTTAATTAGTGTTTAATCTTTTTATATTAACAATATTGTTAATATAAAAATAACATTTTTATAGTAACAATATATTAATTTAAAAGTAACTTTTAATTCAGTTAGTTTTATATATATTTTTTACGATAGTATCTCCAACAATTAGATAATATTGTTATCTAACAATATACCTTTTATACGTAAGCTTAATTTATTAGTTGCGTTTATCAAACAAATGATTATAACTATCATTAATAGTAGTAAAATTCAGTTGTGTTTTATATTTATTTTAATTAATTTTATAAAGTCACATATTGATCAAACTGACTAATGGCTTAATTTTGTTAAACGAAACAAAAATTCGTTTCGACAATTTGTATTGAAAACAACAAATAAATTTTAATTTTTTTTTTCCGTTATAAAATTTCGAAACGAATTTTTGTTTCGTTTTATAAAATCAGGCCTTAAGTTTAGTCTTTTAGTAATCATCATTCAATTGTAATTATGTTTATAATATTATGTTTGTTTCCGTACTTTTTGGGTAAAGTGCGGTAAAATGAGAAAAGGCTAGTTTTTTTCCCACAAAAATACAACAACGTACAAAATTACGGGAACACAAAAATCCAAATTGTTTACTCAGAAATACAACATCAAAACTGCTTTAAAAATTCGTATGTGAATGTAATTTTGTAAATTTGTTGGCCGCTAGCCCTATCCTTCTTTGAACGGATACACAGATGGTCGGACATTGTTAAATTGACTCAGAATCTTAAGAGGACCCAGAATATATACACTGTGTGGTCTTAGACAATTTAATACACACCGCCTTTTTTGTTGGTGGGTATAAAAATAATAGGCTGAAATATTTGTTACAAAAATATTTCAGCACTAATCAATTTACAAATTTTGTTTAAATCTTGCATCTATTTAATAAAATACAATATTAAAATCTTAAAGCAAAATAACTGTATCAAAACTTCAAAATTTTGAAATGCAAATATATGAATAGTGGTTACATATTTTTATGAAATTCCTTATAAAAATAAAGAAATTGCTTATAAAATTAATTGTTTCAGTGTAATTACTTGGGAAGCTTTAATATGTATAACTAATATACCAGCAAACACTAACATTTGATACAAAATTTAGAATAACTTGAAAAAATATATTGCTTCTTAAAGAACACTTAAGAACTAAATTTTTTTTTTTTAATGTGGATGAAGAGAATATTCTGGTACTACATTTGAGATCAAATTCAATAGTAGTAATATTGTAATCTCAAATCTTTCTTAATCGTAGAAACGGAAAGAAAAATGACAAAACTTATTGAGAATTTAAAATTAAAAGCTGGAGAAATTATTCTCAATTTGAGTTCTAACTTTTCTGTTTGCTGGGTAGCACACAATGTAATATATACCACGCACTTACATATTCATAAATTTCTAAATGTCTAATCTTAATAGATATGTGTCATTCAACATGTCATTTCATTAATGTCATGCTAGCTAACTGTTTAGAAGAAACTATTTCGGTTGTTATACCTTTATAATATATATTTGTACATTAGACTAGTTCAAAGAATGTTTTTTTTCTTTTTTTTTTATTTAAAAATATATATCGTTCATTTGCTGCAACAACGTCTTAACTAAAAAAATCAATTTTAGTTTTTAGGTTGATATATATTTTTAAAAAATCTTGAATGAAAATAATATTGTTGTCAAATTTAATCACCTTTCTAGATAACTTTAAGCACAAATGAAATAATACGTTATAGTAAGTAATTCACAATAGATTAGGTAATATAAAAAACTCATACATAAGACTTTGTGGGTTAATAAAACCCATTATTAATCTTGCACTAGTGATGTTAACTCGAATTTTGCATCTTTTGAGTTATGCCGTTGTTGCAGCAAATGAGCATATGTGTTTTATAATAATTTAACAGTTTTATAAATTAAAGTTACACAAGTGTTTATTATTATATATGCATATAAACGTATAGTATATATATATATATGTTATATATATATAAGATAACTATATTTGCTATACGTTTATAAGCATATATATATATTTATATATATATATATATATATATTCAGCCTTCTTCAGAGTAACCATGGACGTAAACTGATTTATGTTCTTTTTGTAACAACTGATTCAGCAGCATTGATGAGAGTAATGATAGGAGTTTCTTCTTTGTCCTGTAAATAATACTAATTACTAATTATAGTCGGTCAAACCTAACTATATGATATCATAGACCATTGTATGTTCCCGTCTAAGTGATTTTTGATCTGTGGTCAATTGGAAATGAAATTTGAAGTAAGTTGCTTATGCAAATTATTATTAAAATTGATTCTTGGAAGGTGTCCTTACATGGCAGCTTTAGTCAGTTATGCACCGACCCTCATAACAATAAATATGGAGCCAGGATTTATATGATGTTTTTATTCAAATATTGATATATTTAAGATATTATTGAGTGTCAAATTCTATTCCGGGAAGATATTTTAATTAAAGCTCTTTCAATGGGCTTCTTCTAAAATGCCAAGAGAATTAGTTCTGCAAAATTTCATTAATATGTCTTCAAAATTACGACCTATACTTTAATCGTGGCATCCAGCCACTCATCTACACGAAGACATTTTTATTTCTTAACATTAGAAATAACGTCGACAGAATAATGGAAAAGAATTTTATTTCCAACTTTGTGTTAAGGGCTGGCGAAAACGTAAATGAAAGAGGAAACTTAACATTCCTTTTTTTTTATTGACAATTTTATTTATTAATTTATTACTTTTGCATTTTCGTTCTTTATTTTTCTTTTTAAAACAAAATTAATTAATTTTGTATCTTTTTTCATGTTAAAAAGAGCAAAATTTATAAGAAAAAATTTGACAGCTTTGTTAAAGATTATTGCTCAACATAGCGTTTTAGCATTTATTACGAAATAAATTGCGCAATAGATTTCTTATTGGTCCACACGTAATATTTCAAAGAGAGAGACAGAATTTGACAATTGCCAACATAAAATGTCTGCATGTAGATTAGGGGTAAGGAAAACCAATGTGAAAATGGTGAATAATTTGGCAAATAGAAAGAAGTGTGGGACACTGAACAAGTAATAATAACGACGCTGAAGTTAATGAAAACGTATGTAATAAGTAGTTTTACCAGGAGATAAGAAAAAAGAGACTAAATTGAACTATAAAAAAATTCATAAAAGCTAATTAAATGCCCCAAAAAATTAGGCCAGAAAAAAGTTAGTTTTTTTTTCTAATTTAAAAGCTTGTTTTTTCTCGTTTTCATTATTTTTTGACATATTTTAAAGAAATTATAATACATTTGTAAATAACACCCAGCAAAAGAAATCAATGAAAAATTGCCCAAAAATAAATTTGGGTTATATTTCATATGAAAAATTACTCAATATTTTCAAGTGATTCGTAAATTTTTTACTACAATTCCTTTTTGATTAAGCAGGAGGGATTTAATTAATTGTAGAATTGAAACAATGAAGTTGTTATTTAATTTTAGACAAACATCCAATGATAATTTTATTTAATTTTATTAAAATAATTGAAATTTAAGCCAAAGTCAATTATTACAGTTAATTAGTATTATCATTTTGGTGATTGGAGTAAAATCAAACAAAAATTTAATAAATATGAGCAATTTCGTAATTGAAGTCCATTTTTATTTTTTTCTGTGTAGTTTAACTACTTTAACTACTTTAATTTTAACGACTTTTAATTTGGAGATTAAAACGTCGCAGTCGAAATTTTATATAAAAATATAAATAATTTAGGTGTTTTATGCGAAGTGTACAAAAATGCTTAAATGTTTCTGTAAAAATAAAATTAGTAATAGCAAATAAGAAATTATTTTCTTCATTTTTGAAATTTTTGAAAGAATTACAAAAGGCTAGAAAAACAGCTAGAAACTAAAGCGGAAATTTTGAGGCTAAAAGCAAATTAAAAAGGTTAGATTTAGCAAAAAAAAAACTAAACTGGCAACACTGGTAGTAAGTAAAAAAAATGTATGTCACTAAAGAGATGTTTAGCATTATTTTATTTACTTCCGAAAGTTTTCCAACTAAAATGTGTCTAGGCTCATGTACAAGCCGGATAGTTTAAAAATATCTCTGGAAATAAATAAATTATATAGATTAATGCACATTTCTTTGCACAATCAATTAACTCACCTTTTACAATGACAGATTAAAAAATATGTATTTGTTTCTTCACTAAATTAAATGTATAATTTGTATATTCTCTTATTTATTTCTTTTCAATTCTTTATACTTTATGAATATAAAAATATAAAATTATTATGATATGATCATTATAATAATTTTTCGTTTGGTAGTACCGAATTTTTTATTTTTTGTTATCGTATCTGTATTATATTGATAGCAATAATTGAAAATATACTAATATTTAGTTGTAACACAAGAATTCAGTTTGATTGTTACTCCCAAATTTATTAAGTTCACTTTTAAGCGATCAAAATTGATTAAAATAACTAACACAAAAAATTGTAATAACTGTTATTCTATTATAAGGGTGATTTTATAACCATTAATATAGAAAATACGTTGCTATTATAAATTTATAATTTTTGTAATGATATTTGAGTATATTCTGCACACAGAAAAAATATTTATTAGTCCTTGCTATAAAATGTTAATATAACAAAGCGAAATTTTATGGCAACTATTATAAATTTATAACTGTGGGAGTTTTTCTTTGTTTAGTATTAGAAATATATAATTTGAACTGAATTACGGTTCTTGCAACGGAAAAAGCCGAAAAAGATTTAATAGGTTTGTATCTTCCCTTTTACTTACTTAACTAATTTAAATACAACAATCGAATTAAATTTAGTGTTACATGTTTAAATATTAAATATTGGTGGCATTAATCGAAAATTTTTATTACTACAATTCATTTAAAAAAATTTAATTCAATAACAATAAAAAAAAAATAAAATACAAAATTATGTTAAGGAAATAAAAGCCATTTTAAATTGGCAAACAAAAATAAATTATTAAGGCCTGTGGAATTCAATTAATAATTACCTATAATAAATAGTCGTAAAAAATCATTACGTATAAGAAATGCAAAAGGGTAAATATACACAATTGATTTCTTTATATATGTATACCAAATAAATAACAAAGGTCGCTCAACCCGGTCTGTAGAATAGGAGGCGGACTTCTAGAAAGCAACTCAAGTTGATGGGTTAAGCTACATCTGAATAATATCTGTAAAATAGCAATTACGGTTATAGAAAATCAGTTACAGTGCTATGGTGCATAATACGCGTATATGTGCTAACTACCCTGCCAGCAATTAGGTGATAGTTTTATCCACTATCATAAAAATGACTCTTTCTAGTATTCTCAAGATGTTATTTTCCTATTAGTAAACAATTTTACAAAAACAAATAACATTAACTTCGATTTTTGATCTACTTATTCTACATTTCTTACTAACTAAAATATCGAAAAAGTCACTTAAAAGTTAGTTTTTGGATAAATATAAAGTTGCCAAAAACTGTCTCTCATTAGTGTTCTCAAGATGTTATTTTCCTGATAGTAAAAAATTTTACGAAAACAAATAACATTAATTTCGATTTTCGACCTTCTGAAAGTAAAAAACCATTACATTGTTTTTAAATTAAAAACAAAAAATGTGAAGAAGACGATGGTACTTAGTTGGCGTGTTACTTTCAAAGGCAAGCAATCGATTTTTTTTTAAATTTTAAGAAAGCGTCGTAAAATTAAAATAAAAGAAAGAGTGATAAAGTGAGGTAAAAATAAAAAATAAATATATATATATATATATATATATATATATATTAATTAAAAAATTAAATTAAATTAATTAAAAAATAAATTAAATTAATTAAAAAATAAACTAAATTAATTAAAAAATAAATTTTGAAATAATATAGGATTTGTTGTGGTAAATTTCCTATACTACCCCTTCCCCCGTGGATTCGCGCCTGATTTCAATACTTATTTTTTTTATCAGCAATTTGGTGTAATTTTATATTTAAAAATTCTTCTCTTAAATTGAATATTTAAAGTCAGATTTTCCTAAGCACAAATAAAACCGATTTTTAATAACCCTAAATGACTCTAATTCGTCACACAAAAAAAAAAGCATTTAATAGTGTCATTCGATAGGAAAATAACTTCTTTTTCTTTTACTATTATAATAATGAAGTCGGCAATATTATTAGCGGATGGGCTGGCAATATCACCTATTTTGTCAGCCATTATTGCCAGATTGTCCAGAGGTTCTGATGAGGTGGCTAATATTGCTTGCATTTTAGACGGCAAACGTTGGAGCCACATAGTACGTAAAAATTCATCCTTCACACCACCGTTGGCAAGAGCACGCATTTCTCGAAGTAAAAAGCTTGGTTTTTTCTCTCCGATTGGCATTTCGTTGAGTAATGTTTTTATACGCTTCTCTTCAGAAATGGAGAAGTGATCAATAAGACGTTGTTTAATCCTCGTATAGGCATTAACGGGTCGTTCCAAAATAATATCACTTACTTGAGAGAGAACTTCTGGATCTAGTTCCGGTAAAACAGCGAAATATCTTGATTTTTCGTTGACAATATTATGATTTTCAAATTGAGCCTCCAACTGAGCAAACCAAATCGCTGGATTTTCTTTCCAAAACCGTGGAACACGAAGTGTTACATTTGATATTGGTGCAACAGGTTCTGCTGCGGAATCTTGAATAGGATTTCTTGGCATTGCATAAATTTCTATTTATATGCGTGAAAAATTCGGGGTCACCAATTATAATAATGAAGTTTATTATATAATAAAAAGGTTTATTCTATTTGATATTATTTTGAAGACTTAAAAAAATATTTTTATTTTTTATTTGATTATATAAAAAAGTTGACTTAAAAAATTAAATTACATTTTTTTTATTTTTAAACAAGTATTTTTGTTAATTGCTACACTATTTTAAAATAAATATGGATACTATTTAGTCAAAGTTTGGATAGTAATGTTGATAGTATTAAGTTAGAATTTCGACATAAATAGTGACTTTTTCTGTACCTCAAAATTACTCCAATTTAACACATAAAAAATGTACTTAATAGTGCCATTAAAAAAGTATTAGAACTGCTGCACACTTCTTCCCGCACGGTGACTCTTCTTGGATAAGAAAATGATATCATATTCGACTGTTAAAAACAACTTGAGGTTACTCTTTAGTGCAAATTTGGATAGAAAATGTTGGCAGGGTAATGAGCACTTAAACCTCCCTCATGGCAATATCCACATATTAGTTGTTACGAACTTGAATAATGAATATCGCTTGTATTTATTTATTCGTATTCCTTATTTCCTATTATATTTGTTACTTTATGATATTAATGTTTTAAATAAAAAAAAAACAGTGAAAAGCAAACTTTTAAGAATTGACAAAATGAAAAAATCAATTGTACCAACTGATATTTTTATTTCTATTTACTGAATTGAATTTTTACAACAGTTGTACATACCAATAATTCAGCAATATAATAGTCCTTGCAACCGCAATTAAGATAGTACTTGTAACCAAAAAAAAAAAAATCAATTGGCAAAAAATTCGATTGCCACAACGAATTTGTTTTCTCTGTGTATTTAATATTAATATTTCTAACCATTTTCCAACCAATCTTTTTTCTCTGTGTGTAGTCATATTTAATGTAACTTTTGTCAAGGAAGTGAAAATATTTAAGTCAGCAGAAATGTACCTAAATTTTTCATTTTATATTTTATTATATTACCTGTAAACATTTGAATACTACTTTCTATTCATTTCACCTTAGTTTATGATTTTAACAATTCAGGATCCTTACGAATAGAAGGATCCTTCCTACCGTCCATCAGTATGTCTATTGAAAATAACTTTCTGAAGTCCATAGATAACTCAGGGATAATTATTTTAAGAATTTTGCTATGAAATATCATCAAAATCGGATCATATATTTTTCCTAATACTTTTTGGAAATAAAAAAAGATAAATGGTTTCATTTAGTATATCCTTTTGTAATTCATTTTATTATAAAATTTTATTCAAGCATTTTAAACTTTTACTCTTTGATTTAGTGGAGGCTACAAGATTTATTTAACTTTTTTTGCCAATCACTAACATATTTTCTTTTTAAATATCATCGTATTGTTTATATTCTATTAAAAATTTAAAAGAAAAATTACACCGCTTTTGTGCATATGTGTTAGTATGTTGACACTTGCTCCCCAAAGTGTCAACATTGGCCAAAAGGCATATTAATGATAAAATTCAGTCATGTAAAGCTAAGAAAACAGAGCAAGAAAAAAAAAAAACAATATTGAAGCTAAAAAATAAAGAAGGATCCTTTATGATTTCCAATGAAAAAAATACCATTTATCAAAAACAACAACAAGAACAATGATGATTCTTATCCTCGTTCTAGAAGACAAAACAATATAACAATAGCAACAATAATATAAATAAAAAGAGGAAAATTATGAAACAAGCATAAATTATTTCTGTGTGAAAAGCTATTCATGGAATTTTCTTTTTCACAGTTGGTCTTGTTTTTCGTTTCCTTTAAATGGAATAATATTAGGAAGACTACAAGGAGCCAAAGGAAGCAGCAACAAAGTATAATTGTTTTCATTTATGATTATAATGTTGCTATTGTTGTTGTTGTCGTTACAAAAATTGCGGAATATGATTTGAATATTTATGATTTTGTTGGAAATATTGCAGCAAATAAATGAGAAAAGAAAAATGTTTTTAGACATTAATCATAAAATTTATTTTTGGTTATTTAATGTTTCACTTAAGTTTTTTGTGGTTACTGAAGAAGATGTTTTTGTTATTTGAAATTTATTTCCGGTGGCCATGATGTTTTTTTATTTCTGAAGTATGTTCTTATGAAAACAAGTCAGGTATAGGTAGATTAAAAGAGGGGCCTTAAAATGAAAGCTGCTTTATATCATCAACAGGGCAACCAAAAATATGTTTTAGGCGCATTAAAAATTGCTCTTAAAATCGGAAAATGTACCCACAAATTAGAAAAAAAATATGCTCTTAAAATATTATTATTTTTTCCGGCTAAATTTTAAATAATAAACTATTGATACTAAAAATAACTTGACTTTTTCTTGCAGTTGCTAAAAAATGTTTTTTTTTTGCACTTAAAAATATTCAAAGCTAATACATTGCATCAGGAAATTACAAAATTTCTATAAATTTATAGGATGAAAATTATTAAGAAAAATGTATTTGACAATAAAATAAAAATTTCAGTAATGGTAAATTATGTAGACATATTCTATTGGATGCATATGAACAAAATTATGGTCTTTAGTGTAATATATGCAAAATAATGCTCTTAAGAATAAAATATGCAAAACTGTGCCATTTAAATTGCTAAAATGTACTTTAAGATAAGGATTCTAAATAAAAGTATGACAAGAGTTCGCAACCTCAGTTATAACTGCATTTGATTCCGGTTTACAGACAGACGCAATATACACAGATTTCAGTAAAGCTTTCGATAAAATAAATCACGATCTCCTATTGTTCAAATTGGATAAACTCGGATTTTCTCCTGTTTTCCTTAAATGGATTTCCATCTAAAAATAGATGCCAATATGTATTATTCAGAGAATGTATATCAAAAACCATTTCTGTTTTATCTGGTGTTCCGCCCCTTATTATTCCTAATATTCATAAAGAATTCACCAGCTTGCATTAAGAATTCTAGAATATTAATGTATGCTGATGATGTAAAGCTGTTCCATAGCTTTAACTATTCCTATCAATGTTCCTTACTCCAATCCGATCTTGACAGTCTTTATGATTGGTGTATGATGAATCTAATGGATCTGAATTTAAGAAAGTGTAAACACATGATGTTCTACAGAAGAAGTCCAGTACTGTGTAGATACACAATAAATGTATATTAACTTGATCTAGCCGAAGAATTTCTTGATTTGGGTGTGTTGCTTGATTGTAAACTATTCTTTAATTCCCACGTTTCGCAAATCGTTAATAAGGCAAAAGGAGTTCTAGGTTTCCTCAAGCGCTGGGGAAGAGAGTTTATTGATCCTTACGTTTCCAAGTAATTATTCATATCACTTGTAAGACCAATCCTGGAATATGCTTCCGTGGTCTGGGATCCTCAATACGAAGTTCATATAAAGAAAATTGAATCGGTCCAGAAACAATTTCTCTTATTTTGTCTTCGTAATCTTCCATGGAATGAATATGAATATTTCATTTGTAATTAATTTAGTAAACGGTTCAATTAACTCTGAGTTCCTGCTTCGTAAGATCGAATTCGTAATCCCAAATCGTCCAACTAGAAATTATACTCCTTTAAAAATAAAATATTTTCGAACTAATTATGCCAACTTTGATCCAATGAGACGTATATGCAATCAATTCAAAAGTTTTTAAAATCCAATCCTCATTAAGAGGAGTATTTTTAACTTAATTAAACAATAAGTTTTTGTTATTGAATGATTATGAAAATATTTTATTGTGAATAGCTTTGCCTGTACCTTTAGCTTGTAATAAATTGTAATTTCATTGGCTATTAAATAAATAAAATAAAAAAAATAAATAAATAAATAAAATGCAAAAATATGATCATAAGGCTAAAATATGCAAAAATATGCGAAAACAAATCGATGGAAAAATTCTTAAAATTGTCTGAAATGGATAAATAACTAAAAGTTTGGTTTATTTGATTTTGCATATTTTTGGTTGCCCTGATTATCACCTAAAATGCAAGAGGCCGAAACTAACATTTAAATAATTTTGGAGTATTAGTAAATGCTGCGATTTCTAGCTTTTAAGAAGCCAATATAAATCTCATTCTCAACTAAGAATAAGAAACTGTTCTCTAGAATTTAAAGCACTCATATTATTCCTTAGCTTAGCTTACTCCAACGTCATTAAATAATTTATGACAAGATGTTGCCAAAGTAAAAAAATACAAATATTATTTTAAGCGCAATTTCTGGCATGGAAAGCAAAATAGAATAACTTATTCTAAGGCTGTATTTGGTGTTTATTTAAAAAGTTTCTTTGTACATTTCATACTTCCAAACTGTCTGTAGGTGTTTTTTTTTTTTTTTTCATTTCTTTAACAAGGTGTTTGTTTGTTGGATTCTTTTGTTTTTGTCTCTCACTTCAGATGAAAAACTTTACAAAAGAAAAAAAAAATTGCCAGACTTTTACAAAAACAAGACAGACAGAACACAAAAAAACATAAAAACATTAAAATCATTGTCACAGATGTTTAGTTTAGTATTGTTGCGATAGCAGCAGCAAAAAACAATAAAGAAACTAAAAAAAAATTTAGACTGACTAAATATGTATTTATTTCAGGCTGTAAGTGTTGGTGTGATCCTGGTGTTTAGTTGTGTGTTTTTCAGGTACAAGCTACATATTTATCCTTGACAGTAAAACTAACGGTGCAGAAATTTTAAAAAATGTTCTATAGTTTAGTTTATTGTTTACAATGTTTGCTAGTGCTGTATTAAGTGCTCTTTCGGTTTTTGTTGTTGTTGGCTATTTCTGAATGAATTCACACCTTGCATAAATTCATAAACAAATATACACATAATAGAGAAAGAGCGTGATGCATAATAATTTTATTTTTGTTGTTTGTATTTAACCCTCTACGAAAATAAAATATTTTTTTAAACACGAGAAACAGAACAGAAACTTAAATTTATCTTTCAGACAAATATGTATCTCAGTATAAGTGAAATTCACATCTCTCTGTCAGTAAAATATTTCACTTCAATTGAGAAATATTTCAGCCTAGAAAATATCGCAGACTTTGGCTGTGTGGGAAATATTTCAATATTTGGCTCACATATAGTTTTTGTGTAGAAAGTGTCTCAGATTTAGGCTGAGATATATATTTTGTCTAAAAAATGTCTTGAATATATCTCCGACTCAGACTAAGATATATTTTCAGACTAGAATATATATATAAGATTTAGGCTAAGATATAATTTCTATCTAGAAAATATCACAGACTCTGGCTGATATATATTTTCTGATTAGAAAATATTTCAGACTCCTGCTGAGTTATATTTTTTGTCTAGAATATATCTCAGACTTAGGCTGAGATATATTTCTGTCTTGAAAACATTTCTCAGATCAACTGACATATATTTATATCTAGAAAATATATCAGTAAATATTTCTGACTTAAATTGAGATATATTTCTGTCTAGAAAATACATCTCAGATTATCTCCGATGTCTAGGAAATATCTCTGACTCAGGTATAGAAAATATCTCCCGGGTCGTCTGACATACATTTCAGTTTAGCAGATGTCTCAGTTTCTTTGAGCTGCAATTGCATGCCTGTTTAACCCCTTAACACCAAAAATCATAATCAAAAATACATTTTGTTGACATGCAAAAACAAAAAAAAAAACAGGTGACACAGGTGTTTATTTTGTTTACCTATTTTTTAGTAAAAAAATAAATTAACCTAAACAAACACCTACCAGCAAATGTGCACACAATTTTATTTGCATCATAAAACATCGCATTTTTGAAAGAGAAAACAAATTTCCTTTAAATCTTCGATTCCAAACGCATTAAACAAATTCTTAATAAATTGTTTATTAAAGCTTTTTGTCTCTGGTATTCTTCTCTACTTACAGATCACCTTCTGAACGTTCTGGCAAAGGTTGTTGTGGTCAATGGTTTGCTGGTCCTCCTTTACGTGCCTTAATAGCTGTTGTTGCTCTGGGTGGTGTTGCTTGTGCTTTGGGTGGTGCTGCTTTGGGGGCTACTGGTTTAGCTGGACCTCCTAGTTCACATTTTACCGCCGCTTTATTAATGATTGGTAAGTTTGTGTTCATTTACACATACATACATATATACATACATACATACCTACTTACATTCATACATACATACATATATTCTATTGTTTTATGTTGTGTTTGTTTTAGTTGATTATTTTTTGGTGAAAGTTAAGGCAAAATTAGTGTGGTGTAGTTTAGTTTTATGTTATATAATATTTTTTTTTTGTCTTTAGGTGTTTAAATAAAATTACCTCATAATATTTGAGGTAAAAAAAAACGCCATAATTGTAATGACTTTTTTTCATGTGTTTATTTTATATTTCTGTCTTTTGGCAACAAGTTGTACTTGGCTTAAAATATTTGCTTAATTTTTGTATGACTTGATTGTGTTAAAAATACTCTACAGAAGATGAAGGTGAGTGTAGAAAAAAATTTCAAATCTTCTGGACAATTTTGAGCCAGCAGATATCTCTTCTACATATTTTTTATACCCTTCACCAACACTTGAGGTTATATTCTTGTACCATATGCAATTTTTAGTTAGTCGCCTTCGTCTCTCTGCGAGAAACATTCCTTATTTTATTTCTTTTTTCTGTAGAAAAAAAAAAGATTGAACAAAATTTGAACCAACCTCAGATAATTTTGATTTTTTTTTTTTTTTTTTGGATTTAATTTATAAGCTAGTCATAGGAATAATTTAATTAAAATTTTCTGCCCCTTGTAGAGTACTCTTAAGGCCATCAAATTATCGCGCACTCATACTTTATACCCCATTAGATATTTGCCAGTATAAAAAAAATGTTGTTTTAATGTTTATTGTTGATTATTTGACAATTTTTTCATACATAATTATTATTTTTACATTAAAAAAAATATATTTACGCAGAATAGACCCGTATTTATTTACATACAAAACAAAAATTAAACAAAACACTTAAAAATAAATAATGATATAAATAAAAATAAACCTACATACTTTAATATTGACCTAAATTAAATATTTAATAACAATATCCAACACTGTTCACTCATTCATTAACACAATCACTCATTCATTCGCTTATTCATTCACTTAATTCAGACCAATTAAAGGTGCTTGTAAACCTTAAAAAAGTATTTTTTTTTTTTATTTTATTTCTTCAAATGTATTGAAATTGTTGTCATTTTATTTTTTGCTAATAATAAAAATTGTCAACAATTGACAACATTTTAAAGTTGTTACGAACCGATTTTTATACCCTACACCACCATAGTACATGGTACAGGTCGCAGGACTTTCATTATACAAATACGAAGGCTATTGAAATGGGTTATGATCGGTCCATTGTTTCATCTAGCCCCAATAAAAATGTCCTCCCGGAATAGGGGTTTAACGATCATAAATGCTTTAAATATAGTAATATTTTAATGGAATTCGGTATAAGGAATTTTTGTATAAGTATCAATCTTTGTGCCAAATTTCATGAAGATCGGTCTATAATTGACCATAGCTCCTATATAAAACCCTTTTCTGAAAATCACTTTAACGTACATAAATCACATACACATGTTAGTATCAAATTATATTCGATACAAATAAGTTTTATATAAGTATAAATCACAGTGACAAATTTTATGAGGATCGCTTCATAATTCGTCATAAGCCCACTTTCGCGAATCATCCTAAATTATTTAAATTAAAGTAATATTCTGTATTCGTATATTTTATTTTACACATTCTACATGTCTAATATAAGATACCTACACGAATTTTAATGGACATACACAATGGTGTGGGGTATTATATGGTCGGGCTAGACCGACTATATATTTCTTACTTGTTTTTTTTTTTTCGTGCTCATTTAATCATCTTAAAGGTGTGAAAATTGTAACAAGCAAGAGACTAATGTTTTTATAGCTTAGTTTTATGTATTTTATGGGTTGGGCTTATACAAAACGATGCACAATGTTCCCAAAACGCTTTTTTGGGAATAATTTTGTAACTTGCGAACTCTTGGAGTTATCTAAATAAAATTGAACAAGGTCAGAGCTGAGGGTTTTTTCAGTTGATTTGGAGTAGCACTGATCCCTAGCCGCTCACGGGGGCAGATATTAGACCACAAAAATTGATAACCTCGGATATGTAAACTATTACAAAAACCGCCAAAAATTCATTTCTATCTTGAATGTAAATAAGTTTTACGTATAGGTAGTCCTTGTAAAAATCTCTACAAAACACTTGCTTACACGTGTAGGTTATCTCCTTTAGCTTAAAATATATTAAGCTAAAGGAGCATATAAACTTCAATTTAGGCCATAAAAATTTTTTTAAAATTTCCACTAGGTTTCTTAAAAAATTCTAAATAATATGGAATATATCTATCCAATCATATGTATATATCTATCAGATAAAAAGTTATATTAATCTGAAATTGAAACTTTAAAAAAAATTCACATTTTTGGGGTTATTTTCTAAAAAAAAATGGTAATATTCGTTGACTTCTAATTTTTTTTTTTTTTTTATTCTGGACTACAACATTTTTGTAATGGTCTCAAAAGAAATCTTAACGTTAATATGTGTAAGGAAAAATTGGAGACGCTTTGGGCAATGGTTTCCCCCCAAGTGCTTTCCATACTTTGTCAATTTTGAAAACATTTTTTAAATTCTTTTTGTAAAATTCTCAAATGTCAAAGCCGAGATCAACAAAAAAGTATATTGACTATAGAAATAGAAAGTCAATTTTTAAAACAAGTTTTGCCGAACTGGGATTTTGGGTATTTTGGTACAAAACATCTGGAACTTTTTGAATTCCTTGATTTTAAAATAAGTTTATCCATATTGTTCTGATCTTGTGAAATTTTATTTAGATATCTTCAACGGCTCTCAAGTTACAGAATGATATCCAAAAAATCGTTTTGGTACCACTGTGCAACATCATAAAAACATATAACTTTTATTTCTTTTTGTTTCACCTATTAACCGAAAGTAAACAACAATTTAAGTAGAAAATCCATTTCCTTAACGTCGCGACAGATATATTTTAAAGGTGACCTTTTTTATCATTTACAGGAAAAGTACTTAATATCATAAATTCTAATAAATTTGAATAATTACGGAGAAATTAGTTTTATGTTTAGATGAGTAAACGGGATATTTATAATGTTATGGTATTCTTTAAAGATTATGATAATAAAACTGTTTTAAGTACCGATGACCTTTTTGAAATTAAGTGGCAGGAGTTTATACTACAGTGCTTTAAGTATTAAACTTTATGCTAATATGATTACATTTATAAAAAATTATAATAACAACTAAGAAACGATGAATTCTAATGCGTAATTTTTTTAATGTTTACTGTTATTTAAATTAATAGTTTATTAAATAAAAAGTGGAGTATTAAAACTGTATAGAAGTAGAACTAAATCGCATGTATTGTTTGGAATCTGTTCATTCATTTGTATATATTTTTTCTATTTTTTCCAAATCTTGGTGAAGCAAACTCTCCTTGCTTGTCCTAAGTATCATCCATGTTTTTCAGGGAGAAATCGATGTAAGTTATAAATAAACTTTATTTTGAAAGATATTCGTGTTCAAATATTGCAATAATTTTGGAATAATAAAAAAATAATCAGAATGGATTGAAAATAAATTTGTTCAAACCTACTCAGCAGTTTCAGGTGGTTGTCCCGACTTGATTGACTACATTAGGACACCACTATTTATTTTATTATCACTTTAACATGAGAAAGTCTATTGCCACCTCCATGACTACTTTGTGTCACATTTTTGCACACAGAATCACCTCCATGGCTACGAAGTGGCACTTTTGTGCACACATAATCATTTTGTTGGTTACAATGACTTAGTAAACATTTTTGTTATCTTCCCGCTTACAATAGGGTCAGTAAATTGTCAATCGCCACCTCCACACTTACAAAAGGTTGATAAAGTTTCATTTTGCTGTTCATAAAATGTACAAAAGAGAGTAATAAAAAAATGTACACATTTAAGTGTGCTAGGTGTAAATCCATAAAAATAGTAAATTTTTTAGCAATTTCACCCAAAATGTCTGGATTTAGCCTATAGCTATATAGACATAATATACACCACTAGATAGGTAAACATATCTGTTTTTACATTGTGTTTATATTTTTTACATGTTTAAAAAACAGAAGGAGTTCAGCTAAAGAAAAAAAATTTAGTATTTATATTTAAAAATGAATACAAAATTATGCGCTAAAGCTATTGACTTTTGGTACAAGAAAAGATCATTATCTTTCCAATATACTACATTAAAAATAAATTAAAAAAAATAATTTTAATAAGTTTTTTAGTGCTCTTAAAAACCATGATTAAAAAATTTTACTATTTACATAAAATATGTTCTCCTGTCTACAAATTTGAGCAGGATGGAACCATTTTGGTGTCAAATAAATCTATACTTACGTAATTATAAAAAATAATTTTTAGATTTGAAAAATTTCGCATGGGTTTTTTTCTAGTCCGCTAAACTTGAAATTTCGTTAAAAATTTCACCATTTTATACCAATGCTGGACGTAGGGTGCAATTCTCAATCATTTAAAAATTTTTTTTATTATCGATCCTTGAAGCCTTGTCTATTGAAATATGTAAAAAAATATATATTGTTTGATTAAATACATTTTGAGAAAAAGGTGAAAGTCTAAACACATTTTTGTAAAAAACAGTAATTTTCGTATTAATTCACGGCTAGACGAGTTAAAAATTTTAAAAGAATGTTTAGTCCTCCGGAAATTATTTGAGAAAAAGAACAAAAAACCAAAATTCAAGCACAAACATCATTTTAATCATAAGAGATATCATAGGTGAGTGAGCATATTTTGTCTTTGTATTATCAATTTCTTTACAAAGGTTTTTAAATTTTTGAAATCCGTCGCGGTGGTAAACTTTGACACCTTCTAGCTTAACGTACTTTTTCAGGGTGACTACAAGATAGTTTTTCTGAAATCTAGGTCCTCCTCTACAACTCACCCATACATTTCAATTCAATGTGACCAGTAGTTTAGGAGATACAGATTTATTATCAAACTTTTTTTCGATCGGTCCCACTGTACACCAGAGGGCGGTAAAATGATCATACATATGTAATAACTACATTTATAGGGTTGAAAAAAAGAATAAAAGGTATTAGTATTTTTTTAGCTCTTGAAGCCCTAATCGTGAAAGATATTTGTAGATATTGTAGGTATAGTCATTAAAATCACCAGGAACATTACGGTTTTTCTCTATCACATCACATTTTGACCCATTAACGATCAAAGAATATATTCTTCCCTGAGGTGTTTTTAGGTTGTATAATTTTCTAGGTAATAGGTAGATCAAAGTAGTCATTCATGTTTAATAGATAAGAAAATGTCGATTCCTACTAAAAAGTGGCAAAAGTCTGTCAGCATTCCATATGCCTGGATATAATCTCTCAATAATAGCGTTTTGGTGAATAAGCTCTATTATATCTCTTAAAATTTTGACATGATGAAAATGTTTCGTTTCACTTTCTACTCTATATCTAGTCCAAGATATAAGAATCACGCAGAATTTTTCACGATATAATTTTTTCAGGTCTTTTGTTTTTTCAAACTTTTGAACTCTACACATTTTCTCTCAGTGCGATTTTAAAAATGTTATCATTTTGAGATCCACGGTCATGTGTTTGTTGTATCTAATATAAATTTTCCCTCTATACATAATCATTACTTTTCATTTTAATTATTGATTCTTACAACTTTAAAGACTTCTATGAGCTATGTTTGGCTAGCTAGAGACTTGACTTATACTACATTTTTGTAGCATAAATTTTTGTCTATAAAACGTACGTGAACAATTTACCTAGAAAATTAGAAAGTAATAAAAATATAGTTATGGCGCAACCATATTATTTTTATGTACACAAATTTTTTATTTTATGTAACCTTGACATAGCTGAAGCGCCATAAAAATATGATTGCGTTGCAACCATATTATTGTTATGCTTAAAAATTATCTATTCTTATTCTTTGGTTGGTTTTTTTTTTGGTATGGAAACAAAATCACACTTAATTTAAAAATCGCTTCACTTTCCCATCTGGTAGTAGTCTCTTGTTGTACTTTGGCGGCTTTTTGTGTGTGGGGACAGCCTTAGATTGTAGTTGAGTGGCCATTTTGGAGGCACTTTATGGTTAGCCATAATTTCGGCCAAGCAAGCATCAACAGTAACACGTTGGAACGCGGGTACGGCCCAGGTAACCTTACGAGAATTTTTCATCAAGTAGGAACGTTCGCAATTCTTTATGTTCAAGAAAATCTTGCCATCAGCTTGCTATGGCTGGGGTTAATTTTCTATCCATTAGACAAAAGAATGAAGTTAACATATTATACAATTTATTAAGATAATTTAATAATAACTCTTACCAACAGTTTCTAATTCTTTTTTTAACAAAAGCTTCTTTTTTAATGCACATTATTATTTGTTTACAATTTAATTTTTACACTCCGCCAGGTGACCGATTCCATGCATTGAACATAATAAAAACATGGTTATTAAAATGTTACAAAAGTTAATGATTGTCAATAAAACTGGAAATAATATTATTAAATCATAATAACAAGCATAATAATTTTATCCAGTGAAAAATTGCTTTATTTTAGCTAGTATTCCAGCAACAATAACATGTTCTTTAACCAAACATATTGTGCCAGCCATGTTATTGTGAAGCTAGTGACAATAATGTTATTATATTGACCAAATTGTTGTTCAAATAAAGTTTATTCATCAATAAATATATTTGCGATAGCAATATATCATTGTAGGGTAAATAGTGTTGTTGTTGTGGCAACCATATTGTGAAAATTACTTTTCTCTGCGTGTTGCTAGCATTTGATTTTTATAGCCGATATTATAAAATTAAATTATGCGTTTGTGTGGGATTTGTTCAATTCCCATTTTAAGAAAAACTAATTTTACTATTACAACAAAATTTAGCTGAGAATAATATCAAATGCAACTAAATAACAGTTAAAATAACTGTTAAAAGAATTAAATTGTTGTACTATAAACTTCGGAGTTATCCCCTCATCCCACAGTACTATTAAAGTCATTAAGACATTTTATGCATTTGGTTAAAATATACTAGTTTCGGCAAATAGCAGGAATTGTATCTATAGAATCATTTGTGAAATTATCCTTATGAATCAATTTTCAGCTAGGAAAATAATTTATAGGTAGGACTTTTTTGAAATTTTTGTGAAATTATTATTCTTTTTACGTTAAAGTTAAAAATATGTATTTTTTTCTTAACAGCTATTTTTTTATTATTATTTTATTTGTATTTTTTTATTTTTTTTTTGGTATTTATTCAATCTCCCTATCTAGCATTAGGAGTGCTTCACATAAATAAAATAGTCTTTTAGGGAATATTTTACCACTTTTTTCCTATACAAATAAATAAAATCTATTTTCCCACACCCCTTTCCGTTGCTCAAAAATTAAAAAAAGGCGGAAACTTGCAATTTTCTATTGTAAACAAATTTCCTGTTTAATGTTAAGCGAACACATCTAGAAACATGAAAAATATGTCATCTACAAACATGAAATGAACACTTAAAAAAGTAGAAAAAGGCATTTCCCATAAAAATGTTTCGCACACACTCACATTTTTAGCAAAGTATCTAAGTGTTTAAGAGTTCAAAGTCATATGGTAAAGAAACATTTTTTTTTTTTTTTTGGCAAGACAGACCGACAGATAGACAAGGGCGTTTATGTTACATAGTAGATTTCATTCAATTTTTTTTTTTTTGCTTTACACCTTAAATTTTATAGTTGTTTTAAGTGTTTATAATATTTATTTGAATAGAAAAAATAAAAGGAAATTAAAGAAAAAAAATATTATTTATATATTTTACGTTTTCACAAAACAATGTGTTTATTTGTTTGTATTTTGCGACATGAAAAATAGCGTGTGAATATTGTACATTACGCTTAATTTGTTTGCAGCACTTTTTTTTATACTCTTTTCACTTGTTTCTGGGTAATTTTATTTAACAAACAAGCAAGCGACCAAATTAAAAGCAGTAGCATTTGTTTAACAACAATATAGCCACCACCAGTAAACAACAAAATCCATAATTAATGTCTGTTTCATATGCTTTACCAGTGGCACAGTGATTAAGAGTGTCATATGTATTATTCATTTAACCGAGGTGCTTTACTTGGAGATCTTGATAATCCGCTCACTTTAGGTTTATATGGTCGAAATTCTTAATCTTAAACTTGATTAAACCTTTGCAACCATAATAGGGGATTTCGTTTCCTAACGGAAATAAATAATTGTGTTTATATCACATCTTTCACCACTATAATTGCATGTGAGTAAGATCTTTTTGTGTGGAGAAGAGATAAAAATGAAAATAAAGCCTGGATTAGTCGACCGCTTGTGAGGCGTATTGTAATTACAACAGTTATATAATAATACCATTAGGTGAGAAGGGTATTATGCGTTTGTGCTGATGCTGAGGTGGGCTCGAGGCCCATCTGAATGTATGCCAATCAGCTTAGAACCATTTTCTGAGTATATTAAACGATGTCTGTCCATCTACAGGTCGCAATTTTAAAGATAATTTCATGCCTTTAATGATCCAAGGATGAAGACTGATGAAATTGATTATAATCGATCCATTATTTCACCCAGCTCACACAATAAAAGCTTTAGATATACCAATATTTTAATGAAATATATCGAATATAAATTTTAGGTATGTAAATTTTATGTATGTTTGTATGTCCCATATAAACCCCTCTTCCGAAAATAACTTTAAAGGGAATAAATATCGCACAAATGATTATATCAATTTAATATATAATATAAATGAGTTTTGTATAAGTAGAAACCGCAGCATGAAATTTTGTGACAATCAGTCCATATTTGACCATAGGTAACATACAAGGCCCACATCCGGGAATCACTTAAAGTGCAGAAATTACATAATAAAATGCATACGTATGTTTCATAAAAATAAAAGCTACGCTTAATACAATTATCGATCCATAATTGACCACAGGTGCCTTATAAGACCACTCCCCGAATTTTGATGCTCATATACAATGATGTAGAGTATCACATGGTAGGATTAGACAGTCTATATCTTCCTTAATTGCTTTTATGTTAATGTAATGTAGTGTCTCATAAGATTGTGTGTATTTATTAAGATTGATGTGACGTACGGCCTCACACCAGCGCCCAGTGCCACATTTGTTCAATATGGAATAAATATATAGCGATAAAATTTTGGCATGTATGTTTTAATTTAGTGGAGAATTAACAAAAAGCATTAAAACAATAACTGATCATATTTGTGACAGCGCAGTGCTACATTTTATATGAGAAAAATAAAATTTCGAACATATGAAAAGTCACCAATCACCAAATACATAAGCAAATAATTCATTCGGTTAAAAACTTTTTTAAATTTGCACATCTCACCAAAATGATTATATCAATTACTAAAAACTGTAAAAAATGAAAAACAGAAAAATTTTTCCAATTAAAAAATTTATCAAATCAATCAAGTAGATTATTAAATGAATCAAAATTTTTAAGTGAGAAATAAAATTTTACTTAAATTTTATTTTTATGTTAAATTTACTTGTATATATTTATTAAATTTTGATGCAAAATAAATCAATTGTTTTAAAAAAAAAAACAAACGGTAATAATTTTTTCTGTGAAATAATTATATTTTATATTAAAATTGCACTAAATTGTTTGTTTTGTATTATTTCTTATATTTGGAAAATTTTAAAAAGATGAGCGTGGTCTAAAAAATGTGACCCTATTCGCCCCTATTTTTGAAAATACATATTTATAACTATTATTTTCTTCTCATTTACACACTATACCTTATAATAAAAAAGGTATGTCCATTCCATTCTTAACTTAAGTATATATAAAGAAATTTTAAATGAAAAAAATTCTTAAATGCAATGTTAAAATATGATATTAGCAAGTCATACATTACAAAAAAATAATATAAAAAATATCATTCTACACGCAAAGAAAAATTATTTTTATAGCACTGTCGCTACAACAATATTATGTTTTCATTGTTAATTTTCATTAATGTTAATAATACTGTGTTCATGACAATAATGTTTTTGTTTCAGTTTTACCATTCAATGTTTACATTTAATCAAAATAGTTGCCTACAAAAATATTTTTGAATATTTTTACCAGAAATATAATTTATTAATATGAAAAAATATTATTATTTTTACAACCATTAAATATTAACAATCTTTTTCCTTGTTCTTAAATCATATTTTGTTTTTCAACCAAATTATTATTATTCCCATATTATTATTCCCATAACAATAGAACGTTACAAATAATTATAATACGTATACTTTTGACAAATATGGTCGAAAAACATATAACTTGTTTGTTTTTTAATATATTTTGATTTTAATGTTTGCTTTTTAACTTCATTATAATTCTCATTTAGTTCATACACGAATAAATATAAGTAGATAGATAGTTTTGTTATATTTGGTATAGTTCAAACAGTATAAGATACTGATTAACTACTGTTAGTTAAAAAAAAAAAAATATCTTGTATTATCTTACACAACATATGTAAATAAAGTAAATAAAACTAATTAATGAACAAATAATACTTAATCATAATAAGATTAATATGAAACATGTTATAAGTAAGTGTGAACATGTTGTATTTTTTTTTTTTTTTTTTTTTTTTTTGATAAATAATATGATGAAGCTGAATCATAATATGAGAAAATCGGAGCATATATAACTATGCTCGATCATAAAATTATAATATACTTAAATACAAAATTCAAAAACTCGGATCATGATATGAAAAGTTAGATTATTTTATGATCACATACATGTTAATATTTATTATTATTTATGAAAATATAGTCCAATCATAATATGTTGCTCTGCGATTATGGTTCCGGCAACCATATCTTTCTCTACGTGTACGCAAACATTTATTATGGAATAAATACTATCGATATTGGTTTATTCATTTATCATTTACACATCCGACCACATTTAGAAGATGTACTACTCATAATTTGATTGATTACTATCTTTCCTATGTTTATAAATATTAAAATAAAAGTTTATAAAATCAATATTTGCAAATTTTTTTCGTAAAAAGATGCTATGCCAAGTAAAATATTTTCAATATACTAGTGAATAATAAAATATAGTATGATCAGGTGATGCCCGAAAGATAGTTAAAATTAAATATTTTAATTTATACAATAAAATTTGACCTTTCATATCTCAATAAATAACATATGTTATTGCACATAACTTTCCATGTCATTTGAAGTATTTTATAACATATATTAAAAAAATTAAAACAATTACAGAACTTTTAATTTTGAACTTTTGTTTTTCTAAAATGGGAAAATGTGGCACTGTTCAACGCTTAAAAAATAATAAATATGGCTTATATAACATATTATGTGATCGATACAATAACAAGAAATATATGGATTTGTTTTAGTGAGAGCTTTCCCTTCAAGTTAATTATTCTCAGCTTTACATTTTGCTACCCAATCATGTTTGAGTTTATGTAAATGTCTATATGTGTATGAATATTTTATATTTATAAAAGAGTATTTAAATATTGCTATATGCGTCATTTACCCAAAGAATGATAATGACCACTTCAAATGACATTGTGTATAAAAATGACAGAATGGATTCATCCGTGTTTAAAGTCTAGTTTTTCTGGGTGTGTTTGTAATGAGTTAATTTCCTTACCATGTATTTTATAAAAATATATTTTTTCTGAAAATTTTGTTCAAAAAAAAAAAAAAAGTAATTAAGTGGGGTACTTAGTGCTTGTAAATAAACGCAGCAACAGCAAAAAAAAAAACACACACACACACTCACACACAAAACAAGGTAAAAGTATTATTTATTTAAATATATATTACCGAACATACAACAAACAGAACTTACACAGATTTAAATATGTATCCCAGTAAAATATTAGTGCTCCTATCGAAACATAGCAGATTTTTGACTTACTTCCAAAAACGTACTTATAGGTATAGATACACTAAGTTAAGGGAATTTATCGTTTATTGTAAACAAGTGTGTTCTGGCGATAATTCTAATAAAAACATATGCTTCAAAACTACCTTCTGACCTATATTTATTCGCTTACCTTTTAAGATTACAAAAAGCATGTTTTACTTAAAAAAAATATAACGCTTCCAAGCGGGAATATACTTCTTCCGTAAGGAAGAAGGTAAGCATTAACACATAAAAAAAAACCTAGAAGGTATTTTTATATTGTACTACATTTTTAAAACAAAATGAGCTTTTTATAATCGTGAAAGATTTTCGAATAAATATATGTCAAAAGCTAGTTTGGAAAGTATAATTTTTTTATAACAAATTAACTCAACCCGGTTTACTTTGTATGGGAGATACTACTTCCCCTGGGAATACCTAGCCACTAAAATTTTAACACTAGTTCTTTAGATATTAATTAAGATTTACTTTGTAAATTTGCATCTCAACTGTTGAACTTCAAAAGAAAATTATTCCCACAAATTCTTAAGACTTTATCTATTATAGTTCATGAAATAATTAATATTTGTTTTGTATGGGGGCTACTATTCCCCCAACACCTACCCTTCCTATTTTCGTTGTGAATCTTAATGGAAAAATTATTCCCAACAAATCTTATGAATTATCTGCAATAGTTCTTTAGATATGCTATAATCAATATTAGCTTTGTATGGAGGCAACCACAATCCCTAGACTTGCCCTTGTCCTTTCTTCATCTCAATTGTGAATCTTAATAATAAAATTATCTTAACAAAATCTTAATTCTTTCTCTGCTAAAGGTCTTTAGATATATAATAAACTTTTAGATTGTGTTTCTGTGGGTATTAGCTATTATAAAATTGGAGACTTGGATACTGGTTATAAAAATACATGACCAATTAAAAAACGTGACATGAAGTGTTTTTTGAGTTACATAACTATAAGTCATTCAAGCTATCGGGTCACTACAAAAAGGTAAAAATATGCGAAAAACTTAACTTTCCTTTTAATATTACTTGTGCGGATCAAAATAAAATAAAACATTTTCCGCTCCAGCATTTCTCGAGTACAAATTTTTAGTCCAAAAATGATATGGCTATGTAACTAAAGAAATAAAACCAAACATAATTATGTCGTGGTATATTTTTTTAGCTGTACAGTCAAGTCAGGTTCTGTAGTCTCCAAATTAATTAATTAAAATATTTTTCAACATTTTGATATAGTTTTGATACCAACGATGATAAAATAAGCTTAAACATCAACCTTCTAAGTCCATTAAATAAATAATTGGACTAAATATATCAAAAACGTTAACTCCAAATCGAGAAAATAAAAAATTGAACATATAAGAGTGATACTTATGACCTATTAGTAGTAAAAAATACAGTAATTTCATCTTGTTTATTTTGTTTGACATCTTCAAATAAAAATTTGATAAAAATTCAAATACTTTGTGAGATAAATTCGTTGACTGGAATTTCTTGGACACAAGGCAATATTTTTGATTGATTTTTTTTTTTTTTTTCATTATGCGTAAACGTATAACACAAAATTAATAATAAATAATATAAATCTTAAAAATTTAAGGAGTATTACTTTAAATATATATTAAGGTTTGTTTCCTCACCTTAGTTTATCTACATAAGTACTTTTTTAGACGTTCCTCGGCAATACTTCGATAGAAGCTCTAATTTTTTACTGGGTTGTAGCTAGATACGTATATGATGTATAGATACAATTTACAATTTACTAGTTACATTCACACTCACTCCTGTTTATTTGAAAAAACATGCCGAACATAATCTGAAAACCTTAAATACGAGTAATTACAATTGAAGAAAAAAGATTGTAGTTAAAAGTAAAACAGACCAAAACAAACCATTAAATAAAATAATAATGTTTTATTATTACGAACAGAAACAAATTACATAATTTTAATTAAAAACAATTTAATTGTCTTTAAAGAGAAACTTAATGTGAAAAGAGATAAATATAATCTTTAAAGAAGCACGAAAAATTTTAAATACTATTAAATAAAACTAAAAAATATTTAAATAAAATTTAGTTTAATACCTTTTTTCCCCTTGTAAAATTTTGTCAGGCACCTAAGAGCACTAAGCAATAAATATAAGCTCCTTTTATTACTAATATTAATAAATATTATGTTTATAACATAAGTAATTCAAATGCCGTGGAATTTTATGATTCTGGTAGATAGATATCAGGCTAAATTTTAGCGATGTTGACTTTGGAGACACTAGTCATTTGTGTTTTATTGACATATAGCCACGACTTCCAATCAAACGATCTTAATGATCAGTTCAGATCGCATAGTTGTGGAATTTCGAGAAAATTAAAAAACTACTGAATCCAACCGATTAAACTTATTGTTATTATTTTATTATTATTGCGATTTTTGTTGTATTTTTCAGATTCTTAACTCAAAATTTAAAAAGTTTCATAATAATAAAAAAAGAATTACTATTTAGCAGATTTTTATAAATTTTATGTTCAATTGCAACTATTTGTGTCTAATTTCATATCTCTGGGTTCGATATTTAGGAAAAAAGTAGCAATAAAAGAATTAATAATTCAATTTAAATCATTTTTATGATACTAAAAAACATTTGTACTTACATTATACCTTACATGTCAAAAACAGTGTTGCCAGTTTAGCCTTTTTAAGGCTAAATTTAACCTTTTTGTTTTGCCTTTAGTCTCGAAATTTGTGTTTTAGCTTCTAGCTTTTTCTGTATTTTTTTTGTCTTAAAAAGGCTGAAATGTTAGTATTTCTGTAACGAAGAAAATAGTTGTTTATTTTTTATTACTTATTTTATATTAATATTATTTCCTATTGATTCATACATGAGAAATGATCGACGGATTTAGACAGTAAACTCAATTGGATCTGCATCACCGACTTCATTTCCAATTTTTCACTTGAGTGGCAATTGAGACCTACCCGGTCACCAAAGTTCCAGTTGAAAACCAGTTGATACCGTCACACTCACTAAATATCAGTTGAGAGTCAATTTCTAACATTATTATTATATACCGTGGGCTTAGCGCATTGAGATCCATTCGGATCTTTTGTGCAACCCTTGAAATTCACCATACTAGATCTAATCCTCGAAGGAAACTAACTGTTCCAGTAGGTCAGAGACCGAAAAAATCACTTGGGGACAAAATATAATACCCCAGAGTAGTTTTCCTCCGAATACCTAAAGCCTGGAAATCGCACAGAATATGCTCAGAAGTCTCGTCCTGCATTTCGTAAAATCTACATTGTTCCTTTACCACATTGCCTAGGATATATTAGTAACACATCAAGCCAGAATGTCCGATGAACAATTCCCTTAGTACTTTTAATTCGCTTTTATTCAGCCTTATCCACTATTGGGATTTACTTCTGTTCAGTGAGATAAAACCGTTTAGCGTGCCTGATTCCGGTTATCGAATACCAATGATGGATAAATTGTGATTCATTACCAACATGACCCTCATTTTCAGGTACTCAGCGTATAATCAATCTGTTGCGTCCGCTAAGTTTTTAAGAGCCGTAAAAAAGTCCCTAACCACCAGAGACCTAATCTCATTAGAGGATATGACCTTGAAAGCCCCTTGGCTATCAGACATGATGTACAATTTCTAACATACTTGTTAAAAGGTAATTAGTATCATGCGCGCAATAACAATCCTAGAGGAAAGAGAACTGATTCAAAACTAGTCAAGTAACAAGTTTTTGGTGTTAGTGACCGGTTCTAATTCCGGAACTTTATATTGGAGGAACCTGTCACTTTTACATGGGGTTGTCATTGGAGGTGGATAAATAACGCCGTTTAACCACCTTAGGACAGGTCACAAAACTGGTCCAATTGGACATGTTCAGTGTCAATTAATATAATACAAGTTTGATAAAAATTTGGTAATTTTTTACTTTTATAAACAAATTTTTATTTAACCCTACGGCACATACCCAAAAAAATGAACGTTAGTCAATACCCAGGGTACCCCAGGGTACACCTTTATATGTTTTTCGTTGATTTTTTACAACAAATTTATAATTTGATGTAATAATTTGTTAAGGTTATTTAATCAGTTATAAAATTAATTTGAAAATATGAAATTAGGCACAAATAATTGCATTTGAAAATAAAATTTATAAAAATCAGCTAAATATTTTTTTTATTCTTATAAAGCTTTTTTTAAGCTTTTTTATAAGCTTTTTATAATTTTGAATTAAGAATCATAACAATGGTTAACCGGTAGGATTTTGCTATCTTTTCAAAGTTATATAAAAGAGTAGAATCTTTTTTTGGCAATATGATTTTCAGTAAAGTTTTTTTTTTTAATTTTCTCGAAATTCTACAACTATGCAATCTGAACTGATCATTAAGATCGTGCAATTTGAAGTAAATACAAGTAGAAAAAACATGTTTGAGTATGTTCACGATGTCCGCCCGTCTGTCTGACCGCCCATTTTAAACTTTTAAAAAGCAGTTAGTCGCAATTTTTAAGATAATTAGATGAAATTTGGCTTTATATGATGCAGGAGCGAACTTTGTTCAAATTAGTTGACAATGGTTACTTATTATAACCAGGCCCCCATACATTTTTTAAATGTTACATATTTAAGTACATATAAAAGTTTTATATATGTTGAAAGTTCCATTTAATTTTATAAAACAATGTTTATCAAAATAAAAACACATAATATAAAATTCTTATTAGGTTCGCTCGTCAAAAATCCATAGCTCCCATATAAGTCCCATTTCCGATAATCATTAAAAAGTGCATAAATTTGTATTGGTAGTCACTATGTTTTTGGTACACGTAAGATGCTAGAAGGTATAAATTGTAATTTTAAACTTTACAACGAGACTTGATCCACAATGATACTCAAGTTTCATACAAGAAACCCTTCAAAAATTGGCTAAGCCCGACTATAACGTAATTACAATCCTAAAGAATATTGTCAGTGATGGCACTGACTTAATAAACAATTAAGCACAGGTTCCGTGTAAGATCCTCTCCAAAAATCATTTAAGCCCGACTATAGCTTTCTTGCGATCCTAGTTAATATTGTTGGTAATAGCACAGCGTTCTATCAAGTTTTGAGCTACAATATTGAAAGTTTACATTACCTGGCACGAAATCAACAGCTTGATATTTTAGAATAGAAATGTTAGACATTTTTACATTCATGTCATGACATAAAAAAATAAAAAGAATTCATAAAAACCACTACCAATATCGAATGGCTGAAATGTGAGAAATCATTGTCATAATAAAGACTGGCGCAAAATAGTGATAATGAGAAAGATCTGTAAGTTGTCATATATTTTTTTTTATTCATTTTTCCGGAACTCCTAAATAACCTAGAAAGTTAAAAATTTGCTTACTTATTGAACTAATTTTCCTTCAAATCTTAAAGGAGTCAGATTTTATACAATAAGTTTCATTGTCTAACATGGATAAATTTATTCCCCAGTTTAGGCAAAAAAAAAAATAAATTTGAACCTTGATTAAGCACAAGTAATTGCATTTGAAAATAGAATTTATAAAAATCTGCTAAATAGTATTTCTTTTTTTTTTTATTCTTATAAAGCTAAATGCATTAAAAGGTAATAAAAATAATATTTATTTCAAAGTAAAGTTAATTGTACTGAAAAAAACATAAAAATAATATGGGGGTACCGGGACAGCCAGGATATTGACTTTCTGTTAAGCCATTTTATATATAGACCAAGCTAACAAAATTGAGGTTTCTTTAGTTTTCAAGCTCTAGAAACACCTTAATCGCAACGATCTGAAGTTTCGTGACTATATCTTAATTATTAAAGAAACAATTGTTTCAAGAAAGATTAAAAAAAGAAAAGAAAAAAAGAAAAAAAATTTAACAAAATAGGGTGATCCATTTCGAGGTTCCCTACTTTTTTAAAAGAAAAGAACACACAAAGTTCAAATTTAGTGGGGAATTTTTATTATCATTTGAAAGAACATTCTTTGGCATTTATTTTTTGAAGATCATGTCTATCAAATGTTGGCCGTTACTACGTCGCAGATGGTCCATCCGTTGAGTTCAATTTTCGATGACTCGTTCGAGCATTTCGACTGGTAACTGGCGAATGACACGCGTGATGTTTTCCTCCAAGGCCTGAATCGAAGCGGGTTTGTCCGCATAAACTTTAGACTTTACATATCCCCACAGGAAAAAGTCTAACGGTGTGATATCACACGATCTTGGTGGCCAATCGACCGGCCCAAAACGTGAAATTATGTGCTCACCGAAGTGTTCTCTCAATAAATCCATTGATTGATGCGATGTGTGGGAAGTGGCGCCGTCTTGCTGAAACCAAATGTCGCCGAGATCACGAGCTTCAATTTCAGGCATCAAGTAGTCGGTTATTATGGCATGATAACGGTCGCCATTGATGGTTACGTTCGCACCGAAATCATTTTTAAAGAAATATGGACCGATGATTCCACCGGCCCACAAACCATACCAAACCGTTGTTTTTTCTGGATGAAGTGGCAGATCTTGAATCTTTTCAGGTTGCTCTTCGTCCCAAATGTGACAATTTTGTTTGTTTACATACCCATTGAGCCAGAAATAGGCCCCATCGCTGAACAAAATTTGCCTCGAAAACGTCGGATCTTCTTGGAACTTTTCAAGAGCCCATAGAGCGAAGCGATGTCGCTTGGGAAGGTCGAGCATCTTCAGTTGTTGCACAAGCTGTATTTTGTACGCTTTCAATTTAAGATCTCGACGTAAAATGCGCCAAGTCGTTCCATACGTCAGTCCGAGTTGCTGCGAATGGCACCGAATCTACTCTCCACGGTGTTCGTGTACACTCTCAGCTACAGCCGCTATATTTTCTTCACAGCGTGCTGGACGTGATCTATTCGGTCGAATATTATCCAATAATGAAGGCTGGGTTTCAAAATGGGTGATGGTGTTGCGAATAGTACGCTCAGTAAGCCGATTATGTTGACCATAAGTTGAGCGAAGTGCACGAAACACATTCCTCACAGAACGTGAATTTTCGTAATAAAGCTGAACGATTTGTAAACGTTTTTCAGGCGTAAGTCTTTCCATTATGAAATGCCAAACAAAAAAGTATCTCTACTTGAATCACCCTTTATTTATTTTTATTTTATAATGTCGATGGCGGCACCCCGAATCGAATCCACGTCCTTCTGACTTATCTCACGTTTTATAGCCTTACACGCTAACCTTTCAGGCTATTTTATTTTATGATAACTATCCATAGCTCCCACTTAAGACCCAATTCCGGGAATCACCTTAAAATGCATAAATCCCATATAAATTTTAGTATCAAAATAATATTTATATACATATATATATGTACGTATATTTTATAACAACACGCTTATTGCACACACACTTATCACACTTATTACAAGAATCGCTCCACAATTAGCCACAGATCTCATATAAGACCCTGTCCGAAAATCACTTTGACACACATGCACAATGGCGTATCATCATTTATATAACTTTCTTACTGTATTTTTTTTTTTTTTTTTTGTAATTTGAATAATTGAAAGTGCTTTTTGCCTTTCATTTCTATCTGTATTAAAAGATACAAATTGATGTTATTCTATTAAAGCTTATTATAACTTTTAATTCCTTTTGCTCTAATTATATCGTTATTGTCTTACTTTTTCAGTTCAATAGTTAATAACATAATAATTGTTCATAAACTACAAATGATATGAAATTATTTTGTATTTTTGTTCAATGTTTTTTTTTTTTTTTCTTTCTTTTCTCTTTTTTAAAAATTTTCTTAAAACAATTGTTTCTTTTGTAAGATTTTTTTTTAATTTAACTTTTAAGTTTTTCTAGTCTTGTAATGTCATGTTGTTAAAGTGTTTTAATTATATACATACAAAAACATTTATTTTTTTTTTAATTATTCTCCCTCTTCAGTTCCTTCGTATTCATTATGACTATTTCTTTGACTTTTTTTTTGCCATCGTTACTATTCAATAATACAATAGAAAAACTTAATAATAATTGAAAATTAACCCACTTAGTTGGCGTAAAAATGGTAACGCTTGAGGTCGTTTATATAGACAGTTTTTTTTTTTTTTTTTGCAGTGCGTACCACCAGTGTTGGCAGTTTAGCTTTTTAGCCTCAAAATATTCAATTAAGATTCTAGCTTTTTTTAGTTTTTTTTTTTTTTTATTTTTAAAATAGCTTTAACAAGGCGAAGATGTTAGTTAGTATTTCAACGAGGAACATAATTCCTTATTTGCTATTACAAACTTATATAATTAATTATAATAATTATGAATATAATTAAAAAAAATACCCAACAATTTGGAAATGCTTAATCATAAAGAAATTATAGTTAAAAAAATTTCGAAAAATCACCTCAAAATATTAGATCATTTTAATATGTAGTAAAACCCAAATTTGCTTGGGAATTTTTTGGGGTATTTTTCATTGGATCATTTTACTGGCAGCCGTTCTATGCTTTATTTAAAAATTTATTACAATATCTTTAAAAATATCATAAACTAAATAGAACGAGAAAAAATCAGTTAAAAAACAATTTAAGTTTTTTCTGGCTTATTTTTTTCTTTTTTTTTTTTTGGCATTTAGCCTTTTTGGGCCTTTTTTATGTTCCACCTGGCAACACTGCGTAGCACTAATGTAATTTTGAATAAAGCACCCTATTTTAGTAACCCAATATGTTTTTTTATTATTATTATTTAAAGACTTTCTCTTTCATACTTCAAATTGTTAAATATTTCTTAAATAAAAATTTTTTTAATTTTTTATTTTTGTTTATAAGCGTTTTTATGGATTTCAAAATGATTCATTTACTTTTATTATTTAGGTTTTAATTTTTTTGTTTTGTCATGTTTTTTAAAGTAGCAGATTATCTATATTATTTCATCAGAGCACGCTTTAATGAATTTGAAGTTTTCTTTTTAAGAAATAAAGTGTTTTGTTTAAAATTGTTTAATCATTTAATTAGTTTTATTTATTTATTTATTTTTTTTTTTTTAATTGGGAACAATAAAATAATGTTTATTGTTGCTAAAGGTGGCAAGTGTTTATAAGTGTTTGTCATTCCGTTTATAGTTTTTAAACGAAATTTTGGATCATCGAAATAAGAATGTACGTCTGACAATTTGAATACCTGTGTGGTAAAATTTGCGAAGGCCTTCTATAACTGTGCTATATATGTCAAATATCTTTATATCATTTAGGTTCTTGATAACTTTTCTATTGAGAATTTTGTTCTATAACTAGCCGATGAAAAGTCGACTAAACTTTCAGAACAAAATTAAATTATAAACAGAGATATATAAGCAGTTATATATTAGGAAGTTATCGACGACTAATACTTATAAAGTCGGCGGAGGTTAGAGACCGGCAGACAGTGGAGCCAATCAAAAAAAATATTGGCAATAAATCTGTATCTGGATCGAATTGATATATATGAGAAAGGAACTAATCTTTCAGAAAAATTCTATTGCAGTTACCGTGTTGTAACACGGGAGTCAAAATTGACTACTTTGATCATGAAAAAGCTTTAAGGCTTCCTTACAAATTAAAGCCGATTTAGATGGCTTTAACATTTTAAGAAAGAATTTAAATTTTAGATTTTTGCCTTGACTTTTTCGGTTTTTCGCGATAGCGTAAGAGTGAAATTATTTTAAATATTCAATAATTCCCAATGTACTTCCCTAAGTAATGTGTTGAGATTTTTTTTTTTTTCGAAATATCTCAATTAGCCTAATTGTTAAATTATCAAAGTCAACATTTTGAAATGAGTAAAAAAATTATTATTTTTTTACAAAAAAGTAGGTTAATTCTTATACTTTTTTCTCAACATTGTATTGATAAAAAAAATATTTTTACATATTCCAAAAGATAAAAAAGAAAATTTTAACTTCATTGATAGTTGCACTAATTTCAAATTTACTGAGCTAGAAAAAAAGTCACTTAATATTTTTAAAATCTATAAAATATTTTTATAACAATATTTTAATAACACATACACATATATAGACCGATTTAGTACTAAATTTGCTTTATGAAAATTTTCACAATTTTGGATAACAAAAAACTACATTACAACTATTTTTTTTTTTTTTTTTTTTAATTTATTTTTAATGCAGTGTATTAGTAATATATTGATCTTTTCTTTTTTTAACAACTTTCAAATCTAAACCAATTTCTTTTAAAAACTATAAATAAAATATTTTTCCTACTAAATCTTTTACATTTCTTAAACATATTATGAACATATAACATATGAATATATTATGAACATATAAAAATAGATAAGTAAAAAAAAGGTACCAAATTTTTTAAATGAATAATTCTTTTCAGGAAAAGATTTTCAAAACAGATACCAATTTTCAGAATGAAAATTTCAATTTTTATTGAAAATAGAAATAAGAAAAGTACTTACATTGAAAAAGTACCAATAAATTAAATACAATACAACAAAATAGGTACCAAAAAAAAGGTACAAATTTTCACAACCGTACAAACTTACCAAATAATAATAATAATAATAATAATAATAATAATAATAATAATAACAATAATAATAATAATAATAATAATAAAAACAGTGTAAATTTTCAATAAAATTCCGAAATTAAAAAAAATATATTCTTTCCGAAAAAGTATTAATATCAATGAAAAAAAGTGTCAATTTACAAAAAAGGACCAATTAAGAAAAACTTAAAGAAAATAATCAGTTTTCAAAAAATTACTGGTATTAAAAAAATACATATTAAAAACAAAACAATAAAAATACAATTATAGAAAAGAAAAAAAAAATGTACCAATTTATCGAAAAGTCTACTAATCTAAAAAAAAGTACAAATTTAAAAAAGTTTCAAAATTGTATTATTTTTTGTAATAAGTAGTGCTAGTTTTTCAAAAAAAATAACAATTATTCAAAAAGGTAAAAATTTTTCAAAAAATTTCCAATTTTTAAAAATTCTCTAATACATTCATACATATACCAATTTTCAAAAAATCTATAAATTCGAAAAAAATTATAAAAATATGCCAATTATCAAAATATTGTCAATTAAAACAAAACTGAAAAAAATAAATAATTTAATAAATAATTTTCAAAATAAAGCACCAAATATCAAAAAGTACTAATTTTGAAAACAAAGTATTAATGTTCTGAAGATATAATTATTTGTCAAAAAAAAATCCATTTTCAAAAAGTTAAGTACATAATTTTCGAAACAAATCAATAATTTTCACATAAATAAAAAAATAATTTTTAAAAACTAATTTTAAATTTCAAAAGAAGTACAAAATTTCAGAACACAGTATGAATTTTCAAAATAAAGTACCAATTTTCAAATAAAAGCTAAGATTTTCGAAAAAGTACCCATTTTCAAAAAAAAAAGAAGTAATATATTTCAAAAAATGCCTTTTTTTACAAAAAAAGAAATTTTCCAAAAAGGTGCTAATATAAAAAGCTTATCAATTTTAAAAAATGAGTTTCCAATAAAATAAATAACAAGCAAGAACGTTATATTCGGCTTGGCCGAATCTGTTACACCCACCATCTGCAGCTTTGTGTGCCACCCTAATTTGAAATTTTAACTTATATGAGGGGAGTGGACGGTAAAGTGGTCGGATCACGTCCATTTTTGCTTTCCGAGCTTACATCATTCATCGAACTATTTGTAAAAATGTTCGTGCTTTTGCAACAACAATAACAGCTGAAAAGTATGAAGAAAGTCGGACCGACGAACGGACATAGCTATATCGACTCAGAATCTTACCAGGAGCCAGAATATATATACTATATGTGGTCTTAGATATTTGTTTTTTCAACATGTAACACACGAAATAACAATCCCAATATAAAAAGTTATAATTTCAAAAATGTTTTTCTTAAATATATCAATTTTGAAGAAGTACCTACGAATTTTCAATGAAGTTATCAAATTTAATTTTTTTAAGTACAAATTCTCCAAAAAAAATTAAAATACTCTTTTTCAAAAACGTAAAATGTATTTAAGAAATAAAGATTCGACATAGCCAAATATTTCGATTTTGCTCCTTTTTAGTGTTGTAGTGAAGCTCTCTTATTTTATTTATTTTTCTTTTAGTTTTCTTTAAATGTATTTCTTTTCCCTAAAATAATAACAAAATATAAATAATAACATAACATATTTGCTTGTATTTCCAGGTGTTGGTGTGGTTTTGGTAACAGTTAGTGGTGCAGCCTGGAGAATGACAGCACCTGGAGGTCCGCCTTGTCTTGGTTTAGGATCCAATGTTGATTTAGGTAGATGTGGACGAAGACCTTGTAGTAGAGGAGGAGGAGCACCACAGGGTCTACTCTATCCGGAATTTCAACATAGACCACCACCACCATCATATCAAGCCAGTATGCAGGAATATCGTTTAAGGTAAAATTAATTTTATCCTTTACAAAATCACAAAGATTTGTTAAAGGTATAAAATGTGGTTAAGCACTTTAAGTGATTTTAAACTATTTCTTTTTTTAAGTATTTTAAAGTAGTTTAATGAGTGTGTGTGTTGTACTTTTTTTTTGCAAAGAGGGAGTTTCTATTTTTTTTTGTTTTTTTTTTTTTGTTTTTTGTAAAATTGCATGTTTTTAGAACTTAAACAAGATACAGCAGCTAGTTTTAGTAGAAAATTAATTGAAAGTCTATAAATTTAATGATGGCATGTCTTACTGTAATTTATTTAACAGTTAAACAAAATTTAGTTTTATCCTTTTTGGCTCTATATTTTATAAAACCGAAAAACAATTAATTCATTTCTCATGTTTTATTTATTTTCATTTCGCAGACTACTTTTATTGGATCGAGATCGTCAGAATGGTGTTGTTAGAGGAAGTTCACCACCACCCACTTATCGTTCACATGCCGGAAGTTTGCTAAGGTAAGGGTGTAGTTATTGTATTTGCATATTTTTTAGGTTAGACAATTTTTTGTGTAAAAAATAAATTTGCATAGACATTAAAAGCATAAATAAAACGGTTAATAAAATGTAGGTATTAGCAAACACCATATAAACTATTTCTAATTTTTTTTTTGTTGTTTTTTGTTTTTTGTTTTTTAAACAACAAGCAGGCAATTTGACTAGCGTCTACTAGCATTTTGTATATGAATGGAAACGAAGGCGGTATATAAAGTTTTTTCAAATGTATATATAAATGCTTATAATTTTTCAACTTTATATTTTATATCTAAAGTAGTTTACTGTAATCGAACAATTTTTTAAGGGACTTCTATTCCGTTCTCGTATGCCTTTTTGCATATATTTTTTTATAAAATAACAGACCGTAAACTTAGTGGTTTTTATAGTGTTACAATTGACAACTTTGCCCTTCAAAAACTAAAATCGCTGTAAAAAAAAAAGTTAAAAGTTTTTTTTTCTAAAAACTTTTTAAAACACCCAAAAACAAAAACGACATAAAAATACCCCTAAAACTCTTTTACTCTTAAGCCAATTTTGAATTATTGTTGTTGTAGTTAATTTTCGAAAAAAAAAGAACTCAGACAAGGGAAACATGGAGTTTTTCCTTGACTATTTTTTTTTTTTTTGCTGAAAAAAAACATTAAATACATGTTAAAACTTTGTCGTTCAACTTTGTAGACTGTTTTTAGTTCAATAGGGGTTGGCATTGTATTTTTGCAGAGAAAAAAAGCTATAAATTTACATTTAAGTCTAAACAACAATAACAATAACATGAAGTATCAAACCAATGAACCAACCGACCGACCAAATACAACCAACCACAATAATTTCTCTTCAATGTAAACGCTGTAGAAAAAGTATGTTTTAAACCCTGCCCCATGACAATACAAATACTCGTATACACACATGATTGTTAAAAGACACACACATAAACTTTAAATTTAAAAAATTTTATTTAATTTATGACTTCAAAAGTGTTTATATATCAGTATCATACATATAAAATTCCTGCTGGGAGATTTTCTTGGAAGATATAAAATTTAAATCTGAAAATAAATCAAATTTATTCTAATAAAAGAAACATAGAATTATGAAAAACCCGTCAAAAAGTTTAATAAAATTAAAATAAATTTAAAAACATTTTGAAATATGCTATATATTTCATATATTTATAATAAAATTAAAAATTTTGTGATATCCTTCATCCCTAACCTACTTCTGCTAGTTAACTCTCTCTCATCAATTTTTCTTAGCACAAAAACTAAAACAAAATTTTGTTCGAAACAAAAATTATATTCCAATTTTCCACTAAAAGTTAAAGCTAAAGATAGATAGACAGACAGACAAACAAACGAACAAACTTTTCCCATCATTATCATCATCTACATCCTAACTCAAAAACAAAAAAAATCTTTGAGCATCAGTATGTATTAAAGAAGTAAAAGGAAGGAACACCCTCTCAAAGACTAAAGATATTATAAACTTTTGTTCTTTTTTTTTTTTTTTTTTTTTTTTTTCTTTTAATTACTACTCATTATTGTTAGAGATCAAAGTGGCAATTATGAGTTAAATGAGCCTAAACTTAATCATTTAATAGGACTAAAAGTATATTATGAGCAAAACAAAAAAAAAAAAAAGAACAGAACAAAAATTGGGAATTATAAATGCAAACAAACGGAAAGGTTAGAGAATTTTTAGCAAACAAAAAAAAAATCCTATTAAGATACAGACACATACATAGCTGTAATATTGGCCTAAACACAAAGTCCGAATGTTGTTAAAGCATAAACGATAAACTTTGGTAAATCACAAAAACAAAAAAAAAGAATAAAATAAGCAACAGAAAATATTCGTTTATAAATGTTTTAACCATAATCTGATTTTCGGCAACAAGCTTAAAATTAGGATCAGAAAAGAATTTGTATTCATTTTGCATTTACACCATCATAGAGGCAAAGGTAAAATAAGTTTGTAGAGATATTTGTAATACACAAAATAAATTTTCAAACACAATACTTTAAGTACACCAATTAATTGATTTGAGTTCAACTCAAAATTTCGAAATTTTTGTTTGAAAATAATTAGTACGAATATTAAAAAAGATAAATAAAAATAAAACTAAATGAGAAAGAAAGATATAGTCGGTCAAGACCGACTATATGATACCCTGCACCATTGTGCACGAGCATAAAAATTCGGGAAGGGGACTTATATACACCTATGGCCAATTTTACTAAATGCAAGATAAAATATATAAATACAGAATAATGCGTTGAAACTAACTAACATCTAGATGCTTTTATGCACTTCAGGGCGATTCCTGGAAGTGGGTTTATATGGTAAATTATGCACCGATTCTCATAAAATTTGTCAATGTTGTTTCTACTTACATAAAACTTATTTGTGTCGAATATTCACTTGATATTGACATTCATATGGGATTTATGCACGTTAAAGTGATTTTCGCAAGAGGGGTTTATATGGAAGCTATGGTCAACTGTGGACCGATCTTCAGAGAATTCGGTAAGAAGATTGGTACTTGTACAGAATTTCTTTGCATTAAATTTCATTAAAATATTCTTATTTATAAAGCATTTTTGAGTGTTTAAACTCTATTCCGCGGGTACATTTGCATGGGGGCTAGGTGAAATAATGAACCGATCACAACCAATTTCAATTCAATTGAATTCATTGAATTATCTTTAAAATTTCAATCCTTAGTTTGTGCAAAAGATATACATGGACAGCCAGCCATACGTCCAGCCAGACCCAAGCACCTATGGTGGTGTAGGGTATATAAAAATTATGCTTAAAAAAGTATTACCACAAAAAAGTTTCAGATGAAAAAAAAAGTATTAATTAAAGAAATAATAATAAAAATAAAGGTAAAGGTATCATTTAGAATTCTAAATAGAGAAAAAGTATTAATATTCAAGAAAAAGTTAAGATTATCAGCTGAGATTTAAATTTTCTACAAAAGTATCGTTTTTCAAATTTTCAAATAAAATAAAAAATCTAAAATGAAAAAGTTACCTATTAAGATCCAACAAAAGTGCCAATTTAAAAAAAAATTAAAAAGGTACTAGTTCATAAAAAGAGTAAAAATTAAAAAAAAATTAACCATTTTTAAAGAAGGTTCAAATTTAAAAAAGATAAGTACAAATAAAGAAAAAAACAATTTAAAAAAGTACCGCTTCACAAAAAGATCAGGAATTTTTAAAAACAATTTTAAAACTTTTCAATAATAAAACCAGATTAAAAAAAAAACAAAAAACTAATCCTTGCAAAAAATTTTGAACAAATCCAAATTTCCAAAATTCTTTTTTGCGACCTAAATTTAGACATACCTAAATTTATGAAAGGAGACATCATTTAGAACATCATGACCAAATTTCAACTTCCTACGATGATTAAAACATTTATGTTAATAATCCCAAAACAAATCTTGAAAAATATTAATGATATATGGGTTATTGTTAAAATTTTTTGATTTTACGCTTTAAAACAAAATATTCATTCCACGAAAGATTTATAAAAAATAACTATTTTTTAAAAAAGGGTCATCATTAATTCATATTTGGTACGCATATAAGGTATGTAGGCATTTAGTCTATCTCATTATTATTTATTCCAGTTAAAAAAAAAAACGCGAATTTATTCACGATTTAAATTTTTTATGAAAGTTAAAAAATTCGACAAATTACGTAACTTTACATGTCAGTAGATGGATTTTTATGATACAAAGCTCTAATGAAGGCCAACTTGTATGAAAAAATCTGAAGTGTATTCTGTTGAGGGAAGCACCACAGATCCCGCCTAAAAAAAAAAAAAAAAAAAAAAAAAAAATTTTTTGTCATCAAAATTTAACTACCCTGTATGTAACTGTAGTTCACAAATTCCCGTTAGTTTATATAAGATCGAATGATATCAAAAAAGTATAAAGAATGGGAAAATTTAATTCATTTTTATGGGAAAAGCTAATTCATTTTTAGTCCTTTTTCTAAGTTTTTAAACTTTTATTCAGTTTTATTCGGGTTAAAAATTTTTGATAATGGCCCATATATATACAAACGAGAGTTATAGATTTTTCTCCCATATTTTGTAATTTTTAAAAAATAATTAATAGGAGTTATAAAAATGTAATTTTAATAAAAAGAACTCATATAAAAATTATCTAGAAGTAAACAAGTTAGCGTGCTATATTCTTTTTTATTATACCCTTCACCAGTGTTGCCAGGAGGTGAAAAAAGAGGCTAAATTGAACTTTATAAATGTTCAGAAAAGGCTAAATGTCCCAAAAAAATAAGGCTGGAAAAAAGCTAATATATTTTATTTAAAAATATTTATTTTTATTTAATGAAATTTGGCAAGAATATTAACATTATCACTAGTTTTTATTTCGTGAATTAAATTTTTTGGTCGCGTATCTCAAAAAATTACACTATTAAATTCGTGAAAAAATATATTCTCTGTAAGTATCGTGCTAGGACTCTCAATGGCTTCAATGGATTTCTTATTTGGGGTATTAACAAAATGATACTTTTCGCGTTACAAAGCTCATATCGATATCTAAAGCGAAACATTTGTTTTACTTTTTTTAATTTTAAATGCTGATATTTATAAATTTTTTCAGCTTCCATTTTTTAAGCATTTAAAATATATGAACAAAATATGAATGTAAACATATTTACCCATACTCTGATGTATATAATGAAATATAGTAGCTTAAATTCAAACATCTCGGGTGAAATAAAAAAAAAACATTGTTCTCATTAGTTTTTGATATTTTTTCAAAGATATTGTAATAAATTTATAAATAAAACACAGAAAGACTGCCAGTAAAAATTTTGACTACAAAATTTTTTAGTTTTTTAAATTTGCTGGTTTTTTGGGCGGGGTCTGTGCGTCCCTCAACGGAATACAATTTTTGAAATAGAAATCAATAATTGTTATAATGTTCCCAAAATAGTAAATGTAGATGGTCTCAAAGTTTAGAAAACAAGAGCGAAAATTTTTAAACAATAAAATCGAAGGAGCATTAAAAATAAATTTTATAAACTTTTTGAAAATTACACAAAAATTATTTTTGTTTTTTGTATTTTTATTTAGAAAATTACAATTTGTAAAAATTTTTGATATATAGATATAAGAACGGAGATAAATATAATTGATCGGGGCAAATTTGTCGAAACAGATTTTGTTAAAGCACATCGTATGGGCAGTTATTCAACATAAGTGGCATAAATAGATGGTGTCTGTTATGCTTCAAAATATTTCGAAAAATACAAATTTTATAGACCAAAACAAATTTTCTTGTGTTAGAAAAGGATCATAATATTAAATAGCATTTCTAATAAACTGTTAGTAAAATGATCTCCATTTGTGGCAGAATTTTTTAAAATCCTAGTAAAATTTTTAAAATTATATATTATATATATATATATATATATATATATATATTTAGATTAGTATTCTAAATACCAAATAAAGAGAAATAATTTACCTAAATTTCATCCCCCTAGGTGGTCCGCTTTCAGTCCCATCCTTCTGTTGACAGACACACACACGGACGAATACAGTTAGATCGTATTTTATATATATATATATAAATATACATATATACATATATATATATATATATATATATATATGTATATGTGTGTCTGTTAACAGAAGGATAGGACTGAAAGCGGACCACCTAGGGGGATGAAATTTAGATAAATTATTTCTCTTTATTTGGTATTTAGAATACTAATCTAAATATATATATATAATATATAATTTTAAAAATTTTATAGTATTTTTAAAAATATATATATATAATACGATCTAACTATATTCGTTCGTCTGTGTGTCTGTTAACAGAATGATAGGACTGAAAGCGGACTACCTAGGGGGATGAAATTTAGATCAAATATTTCTTTTTATTTGGAATTTAGAATGTGCCAAAATTCCCAAAATATCAACCTCCATCATAGCTCTGGTTTATAATTTTCTGCCAATCTCTTTAAAACAAATAAACCAATAAATCAGTTTATCTGAAATTAAATGTTTAATAAAGATTTCTACTCTCAGTGGGGGCCTACTTAGCATCTTCAAAATACTACAAGCTATAAAAACGGAACGGGATAAATGATAACTCGGAACCAAAAATTTGCTACCCACATCCTACATAAAGTGAAATTTTCAATTTACAACATTTTTATATAATTTGACAAATTTAATTAGTGAGTAATTCCATTTAAAATTTAAAATTTTTGACCTCTCTGAAATTTTCTCTGTAGCAAGTATACCGATAAGGCTTCCTACCAAAAAAATATAAAAAAAATTAAAGATGTTCTTTTTTAGATACACGTCACTAAAGAAAAAAAAATGTTAATAAAAATGTTTTCGGAATTTTTATTATGGCATCTTAAAATACAAGCTTTACAAATCCATTCCAAAAAATTATTTTTATATCTTTTATATAACAAAAATTATAGCCATTTAAATAAATATTTTAATCACTTTCAAAGCACAGTTCTCAAAATATGAATGAGAAAAGTTGAATGAGAAAAGTCTGTATCCTTCTCTACACATGCACCAAATTTTATCTATATCGGTAACCAAGGGTCAAAATTTTTTAAATTTAAAATGGAAAAACCCTAGTATAACTCTATAAATTGAGGCAAAACTGATTAGAGTGAGCCCAAATGAAAACTAGAATACCAAAACTGAAAGTGATCAGCTCACCACCTTCATGAGAAGAAATTTAAGATTTACATAATTGGACCAATTGAATTATTTTGGGCCTATATCTAAATGGGCATGATCTGCTCACTTTGACAGCCACCTCCTATATAAGATGAAATTTAACATTTATTACTTTTGTAAATAATATGACACATTTAGTTGTATGTCACTATCCGCCCTACTGAAAAAATAGATTCCGAACATATTATTCTTACTTGTTTTCATATATTTTGTTTGCAGGAATTTTGTAACATTAAATTCAATTATAATATATAAAGTTCTAATACTCCTCATCCAAATTTACTTCAAAATAAATACTCTAATATGTGTACATTAAAAAAAAAATATTCTTGCGGCCAATAGAACTAATTCTGTTCACACCCAAACTTTTAGCAAATTAATTTTTATTTACAAACAAATGCAAATATTATTTTTTGTTTATACAACATCATGGAATGAGTATTATAAACCTGTCAAATGCAAACTTTGACATTTCCTAAAATAAACACAAACTCAAACACAACTACGAGTAGACAAATGCTCTATATGAAAATATAAAAGTATTCTACTAATATAAAGTTTTCTACTATATATTGCCACCAGAGTAGCTGTGTATATAACTTATGTTACAGATTGGTTAAAGTAAATATAATCAATCAATATGCAAATTAAACCTAAAACATAACATAGGAAAAGGTGTTGGTCTATAGACTAAAATGAAAGAAAAAATAACGAGTTTTAAAAAATAAAGATATATAAAAGCAAAAAAAAAAAAATATGCAAAAAAATTAAATTACACAAAATTTAAATTTACTTAAAATATTATTTTCTTCTTTGCCATTTCAGGGCTCCCTTAACATCAACCATACGCGGCACTAATGTTGGAAATCGCTGTGAAAGTAGTATTGGCGGTTCCGAATATAGTTTCCCACCCAGTTATCGTTCACGCAATACTACACCCGGCACGATTAGCAGTGAACGTAGCATTGAAACTGAACCCTCAGGACGTCTTTTAGCCAACGAAGACATACCTGAACCCTTGAGTGTTGAACAATTATCGGAATATAATTCACTGCAACAACGCTGCAATAATAACACAAATGGTATTGGTCAAAAATCGGAACAAAAAAGAAATTCGGTACAATTGGATACAAATATTTTAATATCGAAAACCGATACTAATCTAAATAATTTGAATAGTGATAAAAAGGATGATTTAGTGACAATCGTTACAATCACTCCACAAAATAATGACAATTTAGAGGCCAATGAAAATCGGGTCAATAATGAAGATGATTCAGAGTCAAGAGAACAAATTGAAATATTGGCTCATTTGTAGATATAAAAAATTTATTGTTATTAATAAATATTAAAAATAAATAAAAAAAATTGTTTGGGATTAAATATATATAACCAAGAATAGGATTGTTTAGTTATATAAAAATATATAATTTTATAGGTATTTACAATTTTTAATGGTATGATTTATTTAGCATATCGAGGACTTATATTCAAAAAGGGTTATGCAAATTTCCAAAAAAAAAAATAAAATAAAAAAAAAATCGCGTCAAATTCTTTAGTTTTGTGTTTTTTGTCTATGATATTAATTTGAAAGCTATGTTTTTTTTCACTTTTTGTTTTTGGACTATCTACAAGAATATATATTTTTTAAGGAAAAAAACGGGATATCGACAAGTTTTTTTTTCGATTTTCAAAGTTGCATAAAATTAAAAATTGGTAAATCATGAAAACTTTTATTGAGATATAAACTTTTTTTACACTTTTCGAATTGGAACCTCAAAATGTTTCATTAAAATTATATGATCTTAATACAGTCTGAAGAAAAAAGTCATTAAAGTAAGATTTTTAACATTTTTTTTAATGTTTTATGAAGCTTAAGTTTGAAGATAGAAATAAAATAATAGAAACAAAAATCGTGATTATAAGCAAAATATCTTAAATACCAAAATCAGTTTATTAAAAAATTGCTTATCGCAGTCACTTCAAAAACAATAAAATTTTTTTTTTAGAGATGTGAAACGTACAAAGGTAATGCAGAATATAAATTCTTGTCACTTTCTAGATCACTTTACCTTTATTTCATAAACAGCACAGAATGAAACCATATAATCTAATATAAAAACTTATATCTTTAACTAAACCGTTCGACTCAGAATCAATTCCTGAATCTGTTTAACGTCTTTCTATAACGATTCCTCTATTTTTCACTCTCATAAAAAATTGAAAACTAGATTTATTTTTTTTTTAAGTCCACACATATAGTCCCAAATTTTAAATCATTAATTAATATATAAACAGCGTCTTTGAATATTTTAATTACAATTGAGTTGTTGATTAGAAATTTAATACAATTTTTATCACTTAATTTTTTTTGCTAAATTTTTTTTTTTGCAATTTTTTTTTCGTATGCAATTTCTTTTCTTCAATATTAGTTTATAACTTTAATTATAAACACATTTCCATTTCTATTTTTTTTTTTTTTTTTTTTTTTTTTTTTTTTTGAGCATCCACACTTGTTATTTTACAGTTGTAACCTTTAAAGACGATCCTGCTAACCACCAAATTTCGCTTTTGTTGGTCCTTTGAATATTAAGATATCACAGAATTTCTACCAAAAATTTCATCTTTCATACCCTTAATTTTCGATAAATAAAAACATTGTATAACGCACAAAAAATTAATTAAGAAAGTGCTATATTCCAAAACTTTGCAAGTAATGGAGTTAAAAGAATTATTATTAAGTGTGAGTTTTAGTAGATGTAATATTAATAAATCGTAGAAAAAATATGAAAGAATTAGTTTTTATGCTCTCCTGAACAATTGGGGTTTTGCAGATGAGGCTTTTTCAATATAAGTCCTCGATATGCCGAGTTCACATTTATAAAATTTTGCTAAATCATTAAAATGCGTATATTAGGGTAGCTTCAAAATAAAAATTATCAATGTTCCCAGCTTAAATAAAAATCTACTTCATTCTGACATACCTTTTGTCAAAATTTTTGTCTTTATATTATCTTTTCGTGAGCAGGATCAAAATGAAAAAGGTCCTTTTTTCGCATTTTTTAATTTTTTCATATTTCTGCCAAAGGAGCAATATAAAAATTTGGTATCGTAAGAAAGGCCTTTGTAACACGCATTTATTAAAGTAGCAAAAATTTGGAATTAGGAGTACGAAATTTTGCAATTTTGCAGAGAAAGTTTTTACATTTGAATTTTTTTGCACATAAATATTTAAAAAAATAAGACCAAAATAATAAAATATAATCTTCCAGCTGTTATACCGAAACGGTTTTTTCCGTTTTTTTAAATTCCTTGACCTTGATAAAATTTTATAAGATTTTTTTCAAAACATATGCAAATGTTTCTATATGAAGAGTAATTAAATGAATTTAGCATCAAAATACGCGCATTTTTTATAAGCTTTCTAATGATATACAACAAATTATACTGCTATTAAGAAACAATGAAATAAATTAAGTTTAATTGAAATACTCACAAAAATTATGCTAATAGGTGTACAATGATCCTATTAAGTAACACATAGAGAATGATTTTTTCCTGTCTCACAGCTAGATTTTACTCTCTGTGTGTAATAAATTGTAAACAAATACACTTCTTAGCATAATTTTTTGGGTATTTCACTTAAACTTAATTCGTTTCGTTGTTTGTTAATAGAAGTAAGAAGTATTATATATCATTAGAAAGCTTAAATACGCTTGGTTTGATGCTAAATTCATTTAATTTCGCCACATATAGAAACATTTATATATGAAGAAATATATGTTTTGAAAAAATCTTATAAAATTCAAATAGAAACGAATCTTAAAAAACAGAGAAAACTATTTCGGCATAACTGCTGAAGGATTAAATTGTATTATTTTGGTCTTATTTTTTTAAATAATTATGTGTAAAAAATTCAAATAATCAAATTTTTTGTGAAAAATTTCAAAATTTCGAACTTATTTCGACCTGGTTCAAAAATTTTGTTATGTTTTAAATGCGCGTCTTAAAGACCTTTGTTACAATGGCAAACTTTCATATCGTTCCTTTGGCAAAAATATGAAAACAATCCGAAAAAAATCGAAAAAGAACATTTTTTAATTTTGATCTAGCTCACGTTAAGAATAATGTCAGGATGAAAAATTTGAGAAATGGTATCTTAGAATGAAGTAAATTTTCATTTTAGCTAAGAACATCGATGTGATATTTTCTTTGCATACAAACGGAACCACCCTAATGTATATATATAAAAAGAGATTTAAGGCAGTAGAAATTAGGTTATAATGTTTTTCGGTATGAATAATTTTTAATGAATCAAAAAATATGCTCTAAAATCTATAATCGATTTCAAGTTCGATGAAATTTCAAATTCTAAACAAAATCATACCACTTTGTTTTTTTTTTTAATTTTTTAGTGAAAAGGTTTTGCTTAATTTTAGCATAACTATTAAAAACCTTAATTCTGTATAATTTTATTTAAACTCAATTTAAGATTAATATCTTATATATAAAATATATGCATATGTATTTACTTTCCTTCTCATAATTAATCCAAAGGTATTTATTTTTATATATTTACAAAATTAAGATTAAAAAACAACAAATTGTTAATTTTTTTATATTATTTGTTAAGAATTTATATTTTATTAAAACATTAAAAATAAAATAAAATAAAATAAATAAAAGAAAATTAAACCAAGAAAAATATAACTTAAATATTGTGTAAATAATCTATATGAAATATAAATTTTAAACTCAACAACAACAAATTAAATTATATATTCATTAAATAATTATAAATGTTTTTATGTAATTTATAAGTCAAACTGTATTGTCTATATATAAATAAAGAAAAACAAATAAATTAAAAAAAAATCAATAAAGAAAACCATCAACATACTTAAACTTTAAATAAATGTAAAAACAAATTGTTAGAAAAATAAATTATTAATTATTTCTTTTTTTTTTTGTTTATTTGTTGGAAAAAACAAAATTGCAAATCACAGGAGAAATGTATGTAAGTATACAATCACATTTTGTTATATGTGTAAGTATATATTGGAGAACAAAAATAAAAGTCGTCGCAAAATTATTTCTGGGAATTTTTGTGACACAATGAATAAAATATAAGATTTACAAAAAGTTACAAAACATGTAACAGAAAATGGCAAGTCAGCTACAAAACTCTTAGACCATAAAAATGTAATATACAGTGTCTCACTAAAGTATTTGATTTTTTTATCTTTTTTTATAAAAACTTTTTTATTAAATGATTTAAAAGAATAATTCTTAGATTTATTAATTGAATTTTATTTGTTTATAAGTTAACTTCATAATGCAAGAAACTGTAATCAATAATATTGCCTTGAAGAAAATTCAAAAATAGTACTATGAGTCATCATATTTAAAATTTGATCACCTTTGTATTTCAAGATGTCAAACAAAGTAAAAAAAAACTTGAAAGATTGTAATTTTTGTTAATATGTCATAAGGTATCATTGTTAGAATTTCATTGATTTATTTTCCCAATTTGGTGTTAAAGTTTGGGGGATATATTTAGAAGAACACGCCCATTTGTTTTCTTTAAATGACAAGTGCGATACGTTTTTATTATTATGGTAGAAAAGTATTTAATTTTTTATTAAAATGTCATATTAGAAGCGTCCTAGTCGTTTATTATGAGACATTACTCCTCGAGAAATGCTGGAGTGGAAAATGTTTAATTTTATTTTGATCAGCACAAACAATCGTTTAATAGTGTCCCGTTAGCTTGAAGGATTTATAGTTATATAACTCAAAAAAAAAACCTCATGTCACTTTTTATACAGTGACACCAATTGGTCTTGCATTTATGTAGTGGGTCTCTAGGTCTCCAATTTTATAATAGCTAATAGCCACAGAAACACAATCTAAAAGTTTTTATATAATATGGGGACCAATATTTCAGTTAAGTGGGCTTAATGTTGAAGATTTTTCATTTTTAACAAAATAATGAACTGAAATAATGAATTTAGAGAATAAAAATTTCTCGACGGCATGACAAAGTCCATTTATATTTCCAATTAAAACGTTTTATGTTTAGAAAATCATAGAGGAGAAAAGGACCGATTATTCCAAATTTCTTTTTTTCAAGATATATGTAAAGACATTTCGCTTAATTTATCCAAAATTTGACCCGGCAAAATTTATAAAAAGAATTAATGAGTGCTTAGCAGATATAGTTAATACCAATATATATATATATATATATATATATATATATATATATCTTCAAATGAAAAAAAATAAAAAAGTTCAAATACTTTTGTTACCTGAAATAAATGTTATTTTTCTAAAATTCTCAGAAACGATTTAACATTTTGTACTACTTTTTGCAATATTTGGTAGAAGACATATGAGGAAAAAAAAAGCCCAATCAGTTTTATTTACCTAATGTTATAACTTAAAGTTAATACTTTTTTATTTAAAAATAATTCACTAATTTATGTGAGAGACTGTATCTATATGAAACATGGACTCGTATTTATATAAAATATAATTTTTATTTTACAGGAGGCGATAAAAGCTATACAGAATCATAAAACAAGCGTTTTTGTGGTATTTCGTAAGATTTATTAAACATATATCCATATACATAATATTACTAAAAAATTCATTTATTCCTTGTAAATCCGTTCGAAGCCTAAGTTGTCATATTATTTGTTTCATATATCTTTGCTACCTTAATAAATTTCAAAAATCTTTAATGGACTCTTAAGTCTTCCAAGTTCTGAAAAAATAAGAATCAAAACATTTAAATCTATGGAGTAATAGTGCAACACACGCAGAGAACGTGAAATGTATCCTTTATTATCATTTCATAGACCTATTTTCTTAAGAAAATATTCTAAGTCGTTATGACCCGTAGTAGTACCTACAAACATACTCACTTCATTGTATTGTTTTCTCTAGGTTTCCACAACGCCTTTGTTTGCTTATTATATCAAAGTGAAATTTTTCCTAATTTTTCGAAATATATAATTTAGACTTGGATCTCCGCATGCAATACTTTTTTTCGTATTTGCTCCAGTTCGTGATAGACAGCTATTTCGTTACCACGAATATTATTGTAACCCTGTATCCAGCATCATAGCTGCTTCAGACTTTGGAAAAATTTCAGGCTTGAAAATACCACAAGCGTTGTTCAGTTTTAAGCTGCCTTTAATACCTAAATTTTCACAAAAAACTCCAATTCCCTTTCCATTATCTATCTTAGAACCTTCAGTGTAAACCTTATTAATACCCTCTAGGTTACGGTTATTAGTCTCCCAATCTTCCTATCCCATCAAATTTCACTTTCCACTTAATCATTATTAAAGTTTCGTAGTTAAATATTCTTATTAAGGATGAATGTCCATTATCTCTAATTTCTAGTTGTCCATTTTGACTCAGAGTTATCTAGGCTTTTAGTACGTTACCTCTTATATATGAATAAGAGGTTCAGAATTTCCAGAATTCTAAACCATGTCTCAGAATCTTCTTGCTCCTGTTATGTTCAACGCGTCTATCCCGTTCATATCTGGCCACTAAACAAGTTATCCGTATGTTAGCATTGATCTAACTGTTGCACTATATATCCTATATATCGAACATGGTTTATTACCCCAATATTTACCGAAAAGTTTCTGGCAAGAACATATAGTATAAGCTTTTCTCTAGGTTGGATATCAAATTCATTTCATGATTGTATAAAACGCCTAAAAATTTTGCTTCATTCGAAAGTTCCAAAGTCATACCTTTTTGATGGATTAAAAGGAGTTATTCTTCTTCTCCCCGTAAAATGTACCAGTCCCGTTTTTTGAGTATTGATACCCACACCACATATTATAGCCCATTTACTCAATACCTTTAGAGCACCTTCCATTACCTCCGCAAGAATACTTGGAAATTTGACCTTTATTGGTAGCACTACATCATCTGCGTATGCTGTTACTCCAACACCTAATCTATTAAGTTTCACTAATATTTCATTCAATGATAGAATCCACAAAGTCGATGATAGAACTCTGCCTCTGTTGGCTATGGCATTTAGAAATATACCATTTAGTTCAGCCTGAATCTCTCGATGGGAAGAACCTTCATAATCCATATAGTAACCGCCCGATATTTACCACTAGCACTAAGGTTTCGTTCCCGGGAAACAATTCCCGTGAAAAAAGGCGATTTTCCATATCTCGATACATGAGACTTTTAACCGAAAATTATAAAGTACTAAAAATTTATGATTTTAACTATTTTATTCTACTATATTTAATATTTTCGATAAATATTATCACATCGCCAATAGAGAAATGTTTTGTATTATATTTTTCTACAAAAGGACAACTGTTTGTTGAAACAGTCCTCCTTCAGTCTAAAGATAATCGTTTATTAACTTATGTCTTGCAAAAATTCAAAATAGGGTAGAAGTCGAGAAAAAATAACTCCGATGTCTAAATGAGAAGAAAAAATTGATTTATTGCTGATATAGAAAGAAAAAAAGTAACTACTTCGAGATTACTGCTTTTAAAGAAATGAATAACATCAAAATCAAAGTTATAAAAACACTGTATTTTCACTCTCATTCCAACTCACATTTGAGGAAATTGAGAACTATTTCTTTTTGCAATCTTAAAAAGGATCATACGCCTGGAAATAGTATGAAATGTTCTGCTTGTCATAAAATACATTTAACCACATCAATTATATAGAGCAAGTCAAAGGAATCTTAAATATGAAAAAAGTACGTTTTGTTAAAAACTTAGTGGAAGAGTATAAATTTTATTTTGTAGTGAAGATATTTTAACAAAATATATTAAATTACCCAAAGACATTTCCTAATATATATATTTGGAAATGGACCAAAAAATAAAAAAAAAACATAAGTAATTTTTTCTGGTAGACTTCAACCCATTGAGTACAAAATAACAAAAAACATGTATAACTGCGGAAAATTTTCTTCAAGTTTTCCAAAAGTAATTGTGCTCTGACTTAAGTAATTCTTGTATATGGTGGAATAAATCAATCGAATTTGGTAGTATATTTCTGAGTTACCTGTTCTGATAATTTTATGGAAAATTTGCATCAACTGCATCAACAAAGTGGAACAAATCGATCGAAATTTTCCCTTAAATATTATTAAATTATAATTATCTTTTGTATAAGAAATTATTTTTTACGATTTCCTTGAATAAAAGAAAGTCGAGAATTTGGAAACTCTAGCTAGCACACCTCTGCCTTGACATTGTTAAAAGCTCCTTCAATATCCGGAAACGCGGTAGTGCCCACTCACATTGGTATATACTCTGTTCTATCCTCGATATTAAATTATGTAGTGCAGTTTCAACTGATTTTACTCCAAAATACGCATTTTGATCAGGAGAGAATGTCATAGTGACATAATGTTCTCTCTCGTACATGGTTATCTAAGATCCTCTCGAGAGTTTCCAGCTATTAGGTTTCTAGTCTTTTGTCGCAACATGTTGTATCTTGCCTATTTTTGGTACAAAGATCACTTTTACTTTGCGCCAACTTGTCGGAAGATATGAATGATATAAGTAAGCATTTATAGTCTTCTTAATAGTTTTGCAATCATTTTCCTTCATTCCTGCAGCATGATTGGCTAAATACCGTCCAATCCTGGCGATATATAAGGTCCGAAAGTGCTTATGGCACATTTAATTTACTCCACTGTAATTAGACCATAATCCATATCACCCCATCCAAATTACAACCGAAAAAGTGTGTTTCGGACAGCGCCTCCAAAGTCTCTTTTGCTGACTCTGTCTAAGTGCCATCCGATCTTTTAATATTATTTGGAACGTATTTTTCTTTCGACAAGTCTTTGATTGTTTCAAACTATTTCCTTTAGCTTGTTAACGAAGTATTGTCTCTTAGCTTTCCTTATCTGTTTTTTAAATTCTTTACGTCTATTTTTATACTGTTTCCATTTACCTTCCATGTTATATTTCCGGTATTTAGCGCTTTTTTAGTATTTGCCCACAATTTTTCTAAGTTTATGCCAACAGTTTTGGTATTTAATGTTCTCATTCTTGCTGCAGCGACGTGATTGCTTAAAGGACTACGCAAAATAATTCTCAAGGTTGCTTGTAAAGTGTTTTATATTTATGGGATTTCTTATCTCTTAGTAAATTAATGATAAGGAGATAAAGAATTTACTGAAGAATTTACTTATGGACTGTGTAGGTTCCGGATCCATTACATTTATTTAAAATTTAATGCTGTTATGTGAACCGGTCGAAAATTGATGATAAGTCCAAGGATGATGTTAAGGATATCAAATGATCGGACTTGACCGATTACATGTTTTGTATTTTTTTTCGATATAAATAAATTTTCTGAAAATATTAGCAACATCACATCAAAAGATCATCTTATATTATTAAAATGATGGATATAAGCACTTTTTCTTTTCCTTAGTTTGATGCATTGAAACTCACAAGCAGTGTTGCCAGTTTAGCCTTTTTAAGGCTAAATCTACGTTTCAACGTTTTTATTTTATCTTCTACCTTTTTTTTCTAGCCTTTTTCATTCTTAAAATTGCCTTAACAATGCTAAAATATTATTATTTCAAAAGAGAAGAAAATAATTTATTATTTGCTTTTACAAATTTTATCTTTACAGCATCATCCATTTAAAAATTTTTGTGTATTAATTCGCACAAAAAATAGAGATTATTTATATTTTAACAAAAATGTTTGCTTGCGGCGCTTCATTCTTCAAATCCAATATAACTTAACTCATTATGTGGACTTACTTAATGAGTTATTATAATTATTTTTTGATAAGCTTCATTAACCATAGAAACTATTTATAAGTATAATTAAAAAAAAAAAATTATAAAAGCGGAAAATCACCCAAAAATTTCAAAATTATTAATCGAAAAAATTATAATTCAGAAGTGAAAAATCACTTCAAAACTTGGGCCATTTTTCATATCAAATATAAACCAAATTTTTATGAGAATTTTTTGGTCGATTTTATATTGGGTAATTTTGCTAACAGCAGTATTATGTTTTATTTATAACTTTATTATAATAAATTTGAATAAAAATTCATTAGTTGTTGAACAAATTTTAAATTTAAAAATAAAGAACAAAAAAAGAAAAATAAAAAAATATTACCCATTCTCCGGCCTTTTTACTTGGGGCATTGAGAGTACAATTTAGCCTCCTTTTTCTCACTTCCTGCTCCCAAGATAATAAATTTGATTGCAATATGAGTTTATATGTCATTCTAATAAAGAAACAAATTTATTAAAAAACACCTAAAAATCCAAGTAAAAACATGTAAGAAAGATTTTGTCGATCAAGCACGACCATATGATGCCCTACACCAGTATCTATTTGCATCAAAATAAATATTTTGTACCCCCTTGTATTTAAGCATTTTCCATCGATTGAGGTATTATGCGCTTTTGCTGATGTTTGTAAAGCTCTAAAAAATAATCGTACCACCACCTTAAAGTGTACCGATCAACTGTCAAATGAATTAAGTCCTAATGAAATAAATTCCTACGAAATAATTAACATCAAAAATTAAGAAACTACTTAATTTAAAAAATAAAAGAAGTTCCAAAAGGAACAATTTTGTTAATTCCCAACTTTTGTAGATTATACCAAAATAAAATGACTCCCAATGAAATGAGTTCTAAAAAGTTATATAATTCCCAGTTTTAAAAATTTCAAATGAAATAATTTCCTAGTCATTGGGTATTATTTCATAATGAAATAATTCATAATATGAATGGAAAAAAGTTTGGTAGTTATTTCATTGTTTCGCTCCGAATCACTTTTTGAGTGTATTCTTCAATGTCCATCTGTCTGGTCGGCTGGCTTCATAATAAATGAAGATAATTTACATGTTAATTTATTCTTCTTTTGATATGAGGACCAAGACTATTGGAATTGGTTATGATTGGTTTGCTATTTCCCCTAGTTTCCATACAAATGTTGGTAAATTGGTAAAAGAATTTAAGCGTATGTGATTTCCAATCGATTGAGAACGTCGCACATCGGGGTAGAATCGAAAAAAAGGCGCTTAAGGGGTAAAACGCACTATTTTGTTGTAATATTTGTACGTCAAATAAATACTTTCTGCATTTATAAATATTTTTAGCTTAAACCACTGCCCGTCCGGATGTCTGTACATCAATAACCAACATTTGAGATAATCTGTAGTTCGTCGTTTTATAGACAACATATTGAAATTCGATAGGTGAGCTTTTCTTGGACCAGTACTACAATATGTACCATTATTTTACTGAGATCCCATATAAAATTTTCCCGGAAATGCATTAAAACGTTTATAAATGTCTTAAATATATTTCCATAAATTTTTTAACAGGTGAGTTTTGTCTAGGCAAAAATCATACTAATAAATTTTGTGACGATCGGTTCAAAATTGTCTATAGCGCCCATATAATACCCCTTCCCGAAAATCATTTGCTTAAATATAATTCCTTTATAAATCTTCTTATAAAGATATAATTAAGTTCAAATAAAATATATTTAAGTATTAGTCTCACAGCAAAATTTCGCAAGAATGGGACCATAATTGACCATGGCTTTCATATAAGGGCCATTTGGTCAATGCCAAATCAAAATTGTTTTTGTGCATCAAGATGATTTAATAAGGCAAAACTTGCATAACTGACTTGTTAACTTGATTGTTCTGATCAAAAATGGACAACTGTAAAATGAACGATAAGTCCAAGACTGGTTTTAGAGATTAATTTAATTAGTGGAAACGTTACGTTTTTAATAAGCTACTTAAAAAGTGTGACCTATTCTTAGTTCTAAATAGAAAACAGAGCAGACAGACCTACAGTACTTTGTTCATAATTATAATATATAATGTTTTCCTATCAATATGAAACCTTGATCTCAAATTAAGGATAAATGAAAATATAAAAAAATACATTCTCAAATTGAGAAACATATTAATTAAACGGCATTAAGTCGGACTTCACACACAGCAATTTTTCTTACTTCAATTCTGACTTCGTAGGCGAGAGAAGTAAAGAGATCGTTAGAAGCTTTTTAAATAAAGCAAATAAATAAGTTAAATAAAATTTAATTTTAAATATAAATTATATATAATTAGAAAACAAATTTTTAACAACAATCGCACAAAATCCGAAAAATGTTTCTTTGGATTTCCATACGTAGAGAAAAAAATATATTTGTAGTGACCACAATCTAAGACTAATATATTATGATTGGAACATATGATCATAGAGAAAAGTAGAAATGATTATAAGAAATAATTATTATGATTCCATTTTGTCATATTGTGTACGATTTTATGGTTTGTTTTTTTATGTTATGATTCTAGTTTTACCTATTAATTAATAATCTTACTACATCATTATTATACTACATCCCATTCTATCAAATTATAATTTGATATTATAATATTTTATTATTATACCACATTGTAATATTATGATTCCATTTTATAATATTATTATCCCATATTATCATATAGTTATCCAAACTTGTCATATTATTATTTCATTTTATCATATTATTATTTCATCTTATCGTATAATAAAATAAAACCTATTAATAAAAAATTATTTTTTAAAATTTTTTTATTGAAAATGATAGAGAAAAGTGTTTATTAGCCAAAAAAAAAATTACATATTATTTGTTCATTCAAATGCGAGATATGTTTTTTCAACTAAACTTTTTAATGGTAATTAATCAATATCTTATATTGTTTGAATCAGACTTGTATATTTATACTAAATGAGAATTAAAATGAAGTTGGAAAACAAATATTAAAAATAAAATCTATTTAAAAACAAAGATGTTATGAATTTTTCCAGGATAAGTATTATATTTATTTGAAACATTTTATATAATGGTTGTGGAAGTATAGATAATTTTGTTTCTGATAAAAACATTTAAAAACATATAATTTTTGTAATCAACCATAATAAAAATTTTATTTAGAATAAACATTAAATGACAAAATTTAAACAAAAATATTTTTGTCATGAACACAGACTTATTAAAATTCAAGAAAATTAACAATGAGAACATAATATTGTTATAGTGATAATGCTGTATTATTTTCTGAATTTCTATTTTAAAGTAATTTTTACTTTTATATGTGCAGAAAGCCTGCTTTTAGACTGATTTATTAAGAAATATTTAAAATATTTCTACAAAAAATGTTTAACAAAAAATGCTTAATTATGTTTTTAAATACCTATGTTAAACAATGGTGTTATAAAAATAATACTTTTTTACGAAATAAAATGCAGCAATATAAATTTGAAAAGTTCGATTTTTAGTTTTTACCACTATGAGTAAAAATTGAAAAAAAATCTGTAAATTTGACGCCGCACTGCACGGAGAGTGAAAAGAATTAAAAAAATTTTTAATTTTTTTTATCTGTTTTTACCTAGAATCATTACTTTTTCAAAATATTAATTTTAAATTAATCACTATTATTTTCAATTCACCCCTCTGTGCGTGGGAGCCTTATATATTTTTGATTAAACTATAAAAGAAAAAATATTGCAAATAAGTGCCTATGTACTTCGATTTCCATACATATAATTAATTCCGTGGAATTTCAATTACATTTGTGTTGGCAATGCTAGAAAAAATAAAATTTCAAAGCATACTTTAAGGGATTATTATAAACAACCGTATGTGCTATTTCTATTTCATGAATATAATTTCAAACTAAATACGAATTTTATTAGACGAAATTAATACATATTTCATAGGTATTTAAAAAAGTCTTGTTTTAGAAATAATAGCTTTTTTGAATTTTTCAATAAATTCACACAAAAGTTTATCCTTTATTTATGTTAAAAAATCCTTTAACCAAAACATTACACATTGGAGCAAAAAAATGTTACGATGCTTTAACTTAACCATAAGCATTTATAACAAGATATTGGTATTGTTAAAAAGAGAAAGATTTCAGCATCTTAAATATGTTAATAAAAGTTATGTGTCACATTTTAAAAAGATTTTATGATTTTTTTTTTTTTTTTTTAATTATAACTTTCATCATTGTAAGATGAGTAGTTTTATGAAATTTTAAATAATTTGGCGCAAAGTAATTAAATTAACCGATTCACCGGTGTCCTTTAGTCCATTTGTCTAATCATTATTATTCTGATCAAACTATAGTTTATAATTTGCAAGATATCTTAATGAAATTTGACACATAACTTCCTTTCCAAGGAATACTAAAGTGAATTTCGTGGAAATCGTGATAAAAATGTTTTCCCGAAAAACGTTTTTATTGTTTTTATTAAAGTGAAAATTATTATACTTAATTTTGTGACTGTCGGTTCAAATTAGTGTCCACTTAAGGGTCCCCATTGAAAATCGTTTTTGGAAAATCATACATACAAATTGGCTGTAAATTATATCAACTCGTTGCACTGTAGAAAAATCTTATTAAAATCTTGTGGTGTAACTTTTAAGAGTGCTATTTATAAAAATTTTAAATGATTAGTGTTTCAGTTGTATGTATAGAACTTTTTATGAAGCTAAGTCAGAAAATTAAAAATGTTATACAACAGTGCAAGACTGACAGAACAAGTTTGTTATAGTTTTAGTCCTTGAAATATTGGCTGTACATATATTCTTCAACCTACGTCTTATACAACTTATACATCTTGAAACTTAAAGTTTACTTACCTTTTTTTAGTTAAAAAATTATTAATTTTAAAATGAAAATTTGTCTTTGTCTAATTAAAAAACAGACATTAAAAATATATAATTCTGCATTTTAAGCTATGAATAATTTAGGATATAAGGGAAAATAAACTTAAAATGTTACCACATCATGAATTCTATGAGACATCAAATATGAAAACTACCTTGGTTCATATTTGGCACTTGTATGCTTTGTAAAACAACTTTGAGGTATTTATTTTAATTTTTTGAAATTCCAAAAATATCATGATTTTCTTCACATTTTTAATTTCGTAAGAGTTAGAATATTTTAACTTTTTATGTAATTTTAACTATACATATCTTTCAAAGTTTAAGCCCGATTTCATTGATTTAAAAGTGACTAGAAAGGGAATTAATTCCTCTTTTAATATAAATTATAAAAAATATATAATTATAATTAAAAAATAATTATAATTAAAAAAAGTAATAATTTTCTTAGAAATGTATGTATAATGCAAATGCATTTTTTGTATGTATTTTAAAAAAAACTTTCTCCCCCTTCGATTTTTTTTATTTTCTTAAATAAACATAAAAATTTATTGACTACACAATTCATTTTAAGTTTTTTTCTTTTTTCTGGGACGAGAAGCTGTAGTATTTTTGAATTCTTTTCTATAAAACATCAACAAATTTTCCCATACGAAAACTCATTCATTTAAATATCAAATTTTCTGGTTTATTTATAAAAAATTGAGAAAATATGTATCAAAATAAAGTTATATATGAATAATTAGTAAAATGGTAAAATTTTAATAAAATATCTTTCTAAAAATATACACCGTAAAAAAATATATATATATGAGGGCGGATCAATATTTCCGTGACTTTTCGAACTTCCATCGTAGTTATATCAAATGCAACACTATTCCCATCAAGTACCACCTATTAATAGACTACTGCCAAATTTTGAGCAAGTGTCGTCATTTACTTTGCGTTTAACAGCTGTTCAAAATATACAACCTCGTGAAAAAAGTGAATTTTGAGTACTCATTAAACATTATTTTTTGCGAAAAAAAACCGTCAATCAAACCAGGGATAAGCTCTCTAAATACTATGGGGACTCTGCACCATCGATTTCAATGGTAAAAAAGTGGTTTACTGACTTTCGTTGTGGTCGCACAACGCTAAACTCTGAGGAAATTGGAATGAACGTTCTGGACGGCCAATAGAGGTCAGCACACCCGAAAATGTCGAAAAATCACGATATGGTGTTGGCCGATCGAAGAGTAAAAGTGCGTGAGATTGTTGATGCCATAGGCATTTCATATGGCAGTATGGTTTCGATTTTAAATGATCAGTTGTCTGCAAGATGGGTGCCGCGTTTGCTCTCAATTAACAATAAACATAAACGTGTGACAACTTCAAAGGATTGTTTGGAGTTGTTTAACCGCAATCCGAATGAGTTTTTGCGGTGTTTTGTAACTGTGGATGAAACATGGATCCACTACTGTACTCCGGAGACCAATCAGCAGTCTAAACAATGGGATTTCTCCGGGTGAACCTGCTCCGAAGAAAGCCAAGGTAAGTTTGCCGACCAATAAGGTGATGGCAACAGTTTTTTGGGATGCACGCGGGATAATCCCCATTGATTATCTTCAAAAGGGAAAAACAATAAACAGCGAATATTATGCCAACTTACTAGACCGATATAATGAGGACCTAAAAAGAAAACGACCCCATATGGCCAAGAAAAAAGTTCTTTTTCATCAAGATAATGCACGGGTGCACACGTGCGCAGTCTCAATGGCAAAACTCTATGAATTGGGCTACGAATTGGTACCTCATCCGCAATATTCTCCGGATTTAGCCCCTAGTGACTATTTCCTATTCCCAAACCTAAAGAAATAGCTCGGTGGAAAGAGATTCAGCTCCAACGATGAAATTATTGACCATAGAAATGCCTATTTTAAGGACCTCGAAAAATCCTATTTTTTACGCGAAGTAAATGACGACACTTGCGTTAAATTTGGCAGTAGTCTATTAACAGGTGGTACTTGATGGGAATAGTTTTGCATTTCATATAACTACGAGGGAAGTTAGAAAAGTCACGAACTTATTGATCCGCCCCCGTATATATATATATATATATATATATATATATATATATGGAAAGTATTATCATACTTTTCTGGTTTTGTTAATTTCGTTAATAACACGCTAAATTTGGCAGTAGTCTATTAACAGGTGGTACTTGATGGGAATAGTTTTGCATTTCATATAACTACGAGGGAAGTTAGAAAAGTCACGAACTTATTGATCCGCCCTCGTATATATATATATATATATATATATATATATATATATATATATATATGGAAAGTATTATCATACTTTTCTGGTTTTGTTAATTTCGTTAATAACACGCTGTTACAAAATGGCACTTTTTATTTTCACTCGGAAAACGATCTAATGTGGGTTATAGATCCTCTTGAGAATATCACAAAACAATTTTATATATTTTATTTAATTTTGTTACGACTTTAAATATCTTTAAAGAAATATCGAAATATGTATATTTGATAGTTTTATTTTTGTATAATAGATGGAAAATAAATAAATTAAATTATGGGAATATTTTAAAAAGAAAGAAAATTGATTCTGCATTGTGGTCAAAAATAATATGAAGGATTATTAAGAAGTAAAATTTGATATTTGAAAAGTATATTTATTAATTAAACGATTTGAAAAAGTAATTGTAAGAGAAATCTCCTTAAAATGTCTGGAGTCCTCAAAATATACACTGTTTGAAGGAATCAGTAAAAACGTGGCCTAAAAGTATTAAAACTATTATCTGTATATTGAGTTTTTATGAAATAAATTACAAAAAGTGCACTTATAAGACCATACAATTTAAAAAGTCCAATTGTCCAAGAACTGAACATGATGTAAATTAATTTTTGAGCTCAGGTTTTCCTTAGCTATAGAGTGAGCGTAAACATAGAAATAACTTAATTAAATTTTTATATGAGAAACAACATTATTTATAGAAATATATTATAAACCTGGAGAAAAGGGCTTCAGAAATCTGTAACAACCTTAAGTTTTACCTACAGAACCATATGGTAGCCAAAGTAATAATTTGATTTTCGGATGATTTTCAAAATGTCAATATGTCAAAAACAACTGAATTATTTTATCGTTTTATGATAAATTAATTAATTTTTAATATGTTTATCCTTTATTTTACTGAATTATCTTATAAATACTTTAAAATTTTTAATTATTTATTCTTTGCCGGAATTCCGGGAAATCAGATTGAGTGGAGTGGGAGTGGAAAAAGACCGGTAAAGGAAAAACTCTAGTGCTCATCTAATTCAATAAACGGTATACCAAAATAAATAGGTTTGGGTTAAAGTTCAGCACATTGTTAGCTATTGAATGCACCATGCAGTTTTGCGAACTTCGAACTTATAAAATTGGACTTTCTGTCAGAAAACTGTTAAAACTGTCCTCTCTGTGCATTATTTAGGATTCAAAAACTGAATATGTAACGTTTACTTCTTAAAAATTGTTTATTTATGAGTAATTCCATTTTAAATTTAAAAATTTTGACCTCTCTGAAATTTTCTCTGTAGCAAGTAATTAAAAAAATAAATATGGACTTTTTTAGATACACATCACTAAATCTAAATTTCAAAATCTATTGAAAAAAATTATTTTGATATCTTTTATATAACAAAAGTTATGTAAATGTGTTAATCACCTCCAAAGCCATAGAGTTGCCACAGTTCTCAAAATAAAAATAAGAAAAATTCATTTTACATGCCCCTGTATCCTCCTCTACACATGCATCAAATTTTATCTAAATTGGTAACCAAGGGTCAAAATTTTGTAAATTTGAAATGGTATTACTCTTATATGAAAACTTAATTTTATTTTAGCAATTGAGTTGAAAATTTTCCATTTACTAAATTGTAAAAATATCAATTTGCAGTAAAAACCGTAAAGCCTTATTATTAAATTTAATTTACATTTGTCTTTCCCATTTTAATAAAATCCATTTAAATGTAGAAGAGGTCAATTTGATAAGAAAATAAAAGGATTTTTCGATTGATCCATAACGAGAAAAATTAAATTACAAAGTCCTTAGTTATTAAGATGAACCTTCTCCTTCTTATTGACTTTCAATGCTTACAGTGAAGTGATTTTTACTTTTTTTTTTTTTTTTTGTTTGCTGTAACTAAATAAAAACATAACAATTCTAGTGGTAATTCAATATCCTTTATTGACATTTTCTCCTGTTTCCTCTCCGGTACATTTTTATGATTATTGTTGTTAAGCCTAATCTAGTGGAAACCTTTTTTTCGATTTTTGTGTTTGGATGTGTTTTTTTTTTTTTTGCAATTTTTAAGTTTAAATGTATTTTGTTCGTTTGTTTGTAGCTACAATGTGGATGTGGTTTAACCTTTTTTTTCATTTGCCAAGTTTCGTTCTGTGCAAAAGTACAAAACCCCAAAAACAACTGTTTAAATCGATTAACACTATAATGATGGTGGAAAGAGGAGGAAGTATACGTTTTAGAATTTGTTATTAATATGAATACTGTGGGTATTTTATGTTCATTGTTTCATTTGCAACCCTATAGTTATGATAACTGTCGCCAAATTAATGTCTTTTTTTTGAGATCTGTTAAGACTAGACTTGCACAAGATAGGAAAAAATCAATTATACCTTTTATTAAGTATTGCAAATTTTTCGATAATTTCAAAAATATTGTTTATGATGAATAAAATAAACAGATTTTAATTACTACATCTGATTCATTATATTAGGACATTAGGGTCGCAATTGAATCCAAACTTAAGTGCATCAGGTTTAAAATCATAGTCACAAAAGATTATTATCACATATTATAATATTAATACCTGTCGTTTATGCTTGCAACTACTTCATTAAAAACAAGTAAAAAATTTATAGTTGGTCAAGCCCAACCATACGATACCCTAAGCCATTATATTCGAGCATCAAAAAGATTTTTGAGGAGGCTCCTATTTGTTGTTTTTATTTCTATAAAATCTAGCTTTCCTTAATATTACACCGTGTGACAGTCATTTTCATACGTGAAAAAGCCGATATACGCATGAAACTAGAGACCATTCATTGTAAAACTGCGTTCTCAGTTTTGCCTAGAAAGATACACATTTTTAAAATATAAAATATTTACCAATATTATATCAGCCCAATATAGATGTCACAACGAGACCAAATTAGATCCAAGTGAGCTGTCTCTTATTGACTAGACAGCTGCCCTCAGAACCTAATATGTAATATAATAGTTTTTATTTAAGTGTTGCAGCACAAGGAGTTAAGAAAATATCCTTTTGAATTCATTATAATATATTAGTATATTAGCTTACAATAATCACTATCACACGTGAAAAAGCTGCTATCTGGATAAAACTAAAGACCATCCGACCATCCATGGCAAATCTGTGTACCTAACTTTTTCCAGGAAGTCAAATTTCCTCTCAAAAGGACAAAATTTCGAAAGAAGAACAATTTTTAAAAATATTATAGAATATTTAAGAAGATTATATCGACCCAATATTGATATCAAATGCAAACTACGAATGTCTATAATATTTTTATTTAAATGAAAAAAAAAATGATTATCAAAAATTGGATTCTATTTTCAAATGCTGAGTTGGTTTCGTCATTATATATTGCACTGTTTCTATTGATGGATTATACTCGAATATATTCATTACCACTTCTGGTATACCGCAAGGTAGTATCTTGGGCCCATTATTTTTTATTATATTTATTAATGATATATATCATTGTTTTAAATATTCTAATTATTTTCTATATGCCGATGATCTTAAAATATTTAAACCAATTTATATTATGGCTGATTTAAATGATTTTCAAGAGGATATCAATAGAGTTGTTATGTAGTCAGTTTAACCTTAAAAGTTTAACCTTAAAAAGTGCCGTCATATGATTTTTCATAGATGTCGTCACATCTTAATTACGCAATATGTTATGAAAAATCAAATTTTAGAATTAGTAGATGATATATTAGGTCTTGGTGCCACATTTGATCATAAGCTTACTTTTGTAAATCCTTTAATTTATATTATTCCCCGATCTTACTCTCTGTTAAGAAAATATTATTTTCTACTTTTGTTCGATCTATATTAGAATATGCATCGTTTATTTGGAGTCCTAATTCTAACATTCATATTAATCGGTTGGAAAAAGTCCAAATTAAATTCTTAAAATTTGTATTTCTTTTTTAAATTTGAGGTATTGAAAATACCTCTTATGAAAACAGATGTATCTGGATATCAGATGTATCTGGATATATAAATTCGAAGAAAAATTTCTTCATTATTATTTCATCATGGAATTATTTCAAGCAATATTGATTGTTCAATCCTTCTCAATTATATATCTGTTCCTCAGAGACAATTAAGGAAATTCAATCTCTTTCATACTGATACACATACAAGTGGTTATGGTAGAAATGAACCAATAGCTAAATCGATAAGTTTATTTAATAATCTTTATAAATATCTAGATATTAGTCATTCAAAAAATGTATTAAAAAACCTCGTAAATAAATTATTATTCCTAGACTAAATAAATAAATAAATAAAAAATAAACGTTACAGTACAAAAAGTTAAGAAAATATCTTTTTGAAAATTTAACCCTTTAATATTACATTTTTTAGTTAATTGTATACTTTATATAAAGGATATTTTCTTAACCTTTTGTGCTGTAGCATTTAAAAAATAAACTATTATTATAGTGCAGAGATTCTTAGTTTTCATTTGACATACATATTGGGTTGATATAATTTTCGTAAATATTTTATATATTTTTTTAAAGTTATGTATTTTAAGAAACTTTGAAGTGTGGGATCTAGTTTTATGCATATATAGACTTTTTCATGTGTGAAATTTTTTTTGGGAAATTGTTACACGGTGTTATACAATACTAACATTTATGTGTGATTTATGTATTTTAAGGCGATTTCCGGAAGTAGGCCTTATATGGGAGCTATGGTCAATTATGGACCAATTCTTTCTACTAATATAAAACTTCCCTGTATTAAATTCAAAGTTAATACTAACATTTATATGGGATTTGTGAACGTTAAAATGATTTTAGGAAGTTTATATTATGGACATTATTTGTGATGATTTTTTTTAAATATTTATATATTTAAGACATTTAAAAGCATTAAATTCCTATTCCGGGAGGAAATTTTGTCCTCCCGGAATAGAAATTTGACGATCATAAAGGGCTTATATATGAGTGTTCACAAATATTCCTCCGTTTTGTTCTATCTGTATGGTATGAGAAATAACAGATTGTTGTCCCTTTAAACTCATCTAATCTGGTTTAGATAAAAAATCGGATTTAATGTTTTTCTTGTAAAAAAAATCGATTTTTCATAGGAAATGTGGCAGTTCACGTATATGATATATACGTGATTAAATGCCACAAAAGTTTTTTTCATGTGTGTACATTTTTTTTTTTTAATTTTTATATGCTTTAAGTTCGATTTTGTATGGGGGCTAGGTGACATGATGAACTAACTGATCATAACAAATTTCATTAGGCTTTGTCCTCGAATCGTGAAAGGCCTTTGTACCAAGTTTCATGAAATTATTCTTAAAATTGCAACCTGTAGTTTGACAGACGGTCAGGCGGGCGGGCAGATACCATTAAATCGACTCAGAAAGTGTTTCTGAATGCAACGGTATACTTTTTGGTGAGAGTCTGAAGATTTTTTCTGTACGTTAAAAACTCGCCACGACGGCTTGTCTTCTTGGATTAAATATTTTCCTTGATGTATAGCTCCTACGTGGCAGAAAAAATCCTGTCATGTTACACTCTAAAATAACTTCGGTCTTAGAGAGCGTAACAGTGTGGCAGATATAAAAAGGTGCACCATTGGCTGGACTTGTCTGTGGGTCTATAATGGGAGAAAAGGACCTTCGGGACCTGACCAGAGACTTAACACAATCTGGTACCACGGGAGCCAGTAGCGCCTGGTGCGGCAACATCGATTCGGTGTTGTCGCACTGGACTGGCTGTTGGAGAGGCCCTTCGGGGAGTCACGTGGTGGCTGTGGTTTAAACCTAAATCGCAGGAAGGGGTTTATAGTCCCGATGTGGTGTTGCATAGCAACACGAGTCGCCAATAGTGCGGCAGGAGGTTAGATAGCTCCAACTCCTAAGCAAGGGGGAGTGGACTTATCCAGACAATGAGTCTCTCGAATTGCCACCTGTGTGTTCTTAACAGGCACATTGGGGACGTTGGTTGGCGCATTGTACCTCACCCAGTGGTAAGGCCACCGTGGGGTTAGGCCGTCATGGCAGGTACCCACATAAATCTTGACCACATTTGTACGTTACAAACATCAGCATAAATACATAATACCCAATTCACCTATGGTGGTTTAGGCTATAAGAATTGTTCAATTTGAACAAAACCTTAAAAGTATCAAATTTCAAATGACATATATAAAAATATCAGCAATAATAACAAAAAAGCCTTTTGTCCAACAGCAATAATAATAGTTAGCTTTGCTAAATTTATGTAAGTACTCGTAATGCAAAAAGAAAGCACGCAATCACTTAAATAGTATTAAAGTTGATTTTCTCGATATTTTTCTATATGTTTTACTTTTATATTTTTTCTTTTTCATTTCCTCTTGACAATCCCGGTATTACAAGTAATAATAGAGCAAAATCAACAGCATTCAACCAAATGACCCATTTGAATGCTTGTGCTGCTTGTGTTTAAATTGAATAATAAAAAAATAGAGAAAACTCTAGATATGTGTGTATAAATTCTTAAGAAAATAATGAAAATAAATAAATCAATAAAGAAAACATAAAGATATTGCATAAACGTTTATCGAAATATACTTACACTTTTAATAATTATATGTAATTCATAAAAAAAATCGTAATTTTATTACTTGAAAAATACTCTTTAGGTAAGAAATTTGTTAAAATATCCCAAAAAAATTTTGCAAAAAACAAAAAATACCTTAAATTTTTTCATTGCAAAAATTGTAACTTTTGAAACAATGATGTTAGTTTTAAAATTTTTAATTCAATTTTAGACATCACGACGAATTTCCACAGCCTATTGTTGGTTAGCAGTAAGCTTCAAACATTTATTTAAAAATTCAATATATTTTATGTAAATAAATATTGCAGATTTTATTTATAATATATAAAAGCATTTTTTAAAGTTTTAATTATTTTTTGCTAGAAAAAAAGAAAAAATTTCAAAAATAAAAAAATAAAAAATAAAATTTTTTTAAAAAACTGCTAATTTCAAATAGAAATGGTAATTTTAAAAAATGATTTTATTTTTACAAAAGGTTTAATGATGCAAAAAATTATCAATTTTTATAATATTTTTTTTATAATATTTTATAATATTTTATAATATTTTATAATATTTTATAATATTTTTATAATATTTTTTCAAAAAAATATTTATATCCTACACCGCCATAGGTGATTGAGGATATTATGCATTTGTGCTGATGTTTCTATCGCGCAAAAATATTGGTCCTAGAGCCACCTTTAAGTATACCAATCGACAATCTGGCTGGCTGTTCATGTAAATCTTGTGAACAAAGTATAGGTCGCCATTTTGATGAAATTTGGCGCGAATAATTATTTTGGCACAAGGACAAAGCCCCCATATAAATATCTACCCAGAATAGTGGTTAGCGATCATAAATCTTTTAAATATAGCAATATTTTAATGAAATTCACCAGAAGTAATTTGTATTTAATTATAATTCTTATATATAAATCGACTCATAATTCACCACAGCTCCCATATAAACTCCCCTTCCGAAAACCACTTTAACATACATAAATTCCATAAAAATTTTAACATCAAGTTAATATTCAACACAAATAAGTTTATGTTGAATTTTATGAAGATCGCGCCATAATTTTCCGCAGCTCTTATATAAGGCCCACTGTAAATATAAATGCTAGTATAAACCTAATATTCTGTATATTTTATACTTAATACAAGTATTGGTTCACAACTGTCCATAGTTCTAGGACCCCTCCCAGAATTTTGGATATCTACAATATCATATGGTCGGGCTTGACCGACTATATCTTTATTATTTTTTTTTTAATTTTTGAAATCTTTTATTCAACCTTTTTAAACAGTTCAACGAAGTCATTTGGGAACCAGGAATTTTTTTCAAAGAAGAGATGTCGTTAGAATGAATTAATTTTTTCCTGTGTAATACACAATATTCCACATTTACGAAAACTGTTATAAAATTAATTGAGGAATATGCCATTAGATTACATTGATCATCCAAAGTTCAAATTTTGAAAAGAAAAATTGTTCTTTTATTTATCGAGCTCAAATGTTTACTAGGATGCAACGTATGAATTTCTGAACAGATTCACATATAATTTATAAAGACATAAAGCTTTAGTTGTCTAAATTTAAAATATTCTAAAATATTGGTCAAGGACGACTTAAAAATATATTTTCAAGCTCATAAATTAAAAGTACCAATTAAAATAATATTAACATTTAGTGGACCAAAAGTTTAGCAGATTTTAGATTAATAAGCTCTTAGATAATAACCACTATAGTGTTCATTATGCGAAAATATAAAATTATTCTGCGCTTTTTTTGCGTTTTTCCTGCAAAAATACAATCAAACCCTGTGCGGTCATTTTAGTCACCTTTTTTCGATAAAATAACAACTCTTTGCCTCTATTATTATTATTATTATTATTATTATTTGAAGAAAATAATCGAGAATAAAAAATGTTTGTAAAATAAGAACCTAAATTTTTACACCAAAAATGTATTTTTCAAAGTTAACTACTTTGGTAATTATCGCATATGGGGAATTCTCTCTTTTAGGTTTACCTTTAAGAAACCGACCTTAAATCTCAAATAATTTTTTTTTTTTTTTAATTTACGGCTCATATTGTAAAATGCAACATTTTTAAATGTTTTAATTTTGTATGAAGAAAAATGGGAACATTTTTCAAATTTAAATTTTTCTAAAATTGAATTTTTTGAAAACGTTTCGTTTTGCAAAATGTGACCTTTAAATTTTGTAAATTAAGTTTTGATGCAATCATGTTAACAATACATCGTAGTGTAAAACAACAAAAACTCAAGATCTGAAATGGTTCAACGTAGTACCAGCAAGCACTGAAAGTTAAAAAATCCAAAAAAAAGTGTTTGAAAATAACAAGTATTTTTTCTTTCTTTTGATTCCTGTAATCGCGAATTTTAGCGGCAAAGCCTACAAACCCTTGCAGCTAACTTGTGTTCAATCATAGTGTCGTCGACCAGTGTTAAATTATATTGTGGACAAGTGGTGAAACCAAAATTTTCAAACTTTTAATTTTTTGCACTTTTTCGATTAGAAAATTTGCGCTGTTTGGTGTATTGCAAAATAAAGAATGGAGATATATTGCTCTTGAAATTATTGAGATACATCTCGCTAATGTGCCCTCAATAGCAGCACTATAAGGGTTGCCCAAACTTGGGGAGAAAAAACGTGAATGGCCCAAAGAGATACATTTTGCGCATGGCACACTCACAGCTTAATTTCAATGAAGAATAAAGGTTTCCAAATTCCCCAAACTTGCGGGAAAAAGCGTGAATGGCCCAAAGAGGTACATTTTTCACGTGGTATACTCACAGCTTAATTTCAATAAAGCTAAAGATATACAAAATATATTTTAAAATCATTGTAGCGCGATAAAATATTAAACTGCAAAAACGTTTAAAATCGATCTAAAATTTTGCGTACTATATATTCGCAATTTTTTACATTTTATGTGAAATTATATTTATAACAATTAAAAAAGATATAATCGGTCAAGTTCGACCATATGATACCCCACACCATTGAGTATGTCCATCAAAATTCGTGGAGGGGTCTTATATTAAATATGTGAACAATTGTGGACTGATACTTTTACTAAAATATACGAATACATAATATTACGTTAATACTAACATTTATATGAATTTATGCACTTTAGGGTGATTCCCGAAAGTGGGCTTATATGTGAGCTATGGTAAATTATGGAGCGATCCTCATAAAATTTGTCACTATAAATTCTATTTATATACAACTTATTTGTGTCGAATATAAACTTGATACTAATATGTGTATGTAATTTATACACGTTAAAGTAAGTGATTTTTGGAAAAGGGTTTTATATGAGAGCTATGGTCAATTACTGACCGATCTTCATGAAATTTGGCACAACGATTGATACTTTTACAAAATTTCCTTGCACCGAATTTGATTAAAATATTGCTGTATTTAAGGCATTTATGGAGGTCTTTGTATGAGGGCTAGCTCAAATAATGGACCGATAATGATGAAAGTCCTACGTGCAAAATTTCACTGCATAATCTTCAAAATTGTGACCTGTATTTTGTGCACAAGGTTTACATGGTCAGCCAGCTAGACGGATGGACGAACATCGTTAGATCGACTCAAAAAGTGATCCTGAGTCAATAGGTATACTTTAAGGTGGGTGTTGCGTTACAAACATCAGCACAAACGCATAATACCTCAACTACAAACATATGGTGGTGTTGGGTATAATAACTATTATTATTTTGTTTTAGTTAAGCGAAAAATTAGTTTCAAGAAAAAAATTGTATGAAAAATATTCATAACCTGAGATCACGGTGTTCTTATTATCTCGTAACACTCCAAAGGCGCTAACTGAAATCGGTGAAAATGTATAAATTAAGGGACTCTCCAAAATAATTAGGCAATTTTTAAAATTTTTCGGTGTGTATTTTTATCATTGAAAAATTTATTTTATAGGTATATAATTAATATTTGCAACTTTTAATTTATTAACATCATTTAAATATATTTTCTTTTTTATGATTAGATGTGAAAAATTCATCAGCGAATTAAATGCGATTAAAAAATTATATAAAAAATCCCTCTATGTACAATTAGTTTTTTGTTCTATGTTCTAAAGGGAGTTTAAATAAATTTGTGGTCTTCTATATTCTAAAGGGAGTTTAAATAAATTTGTGGTCTTGATTATATTCAATAATATAAAACTTACCAACCCTCCTTTAATTTGTATTTTATATACGTCTCTGAAGGTTACATATGTGCATTTATTATTGATATCGGACTTAAAGAGGACTTTTTGCAATATTTTTAAAAATTTTAACTAGCATAATGGTCATTTCTTGCCCATTTGTTGCCATTTCAACAAATTATGTGTCAAAAAAAATTATAGAATTAAAAAACGACAAAATCTATGCATACTTTGTTGATTAAAATTTTTTTTTAAGAAATGATAAAAAATCACTATGATCGCGATTATATTCGGTATCATCAACCATATCGTTTCACTTTTAATTTGTATTTTAGACATATTGATGTGGATTATATATGTGTGATAATTTTTTAAATGTTGTTGAAAATAGAATTTTGGTAATGTTTTATAACTTTTTATCTTAAACCTCCATAACACTAACGCCGTTCGCTAAAAGTCATTCACGCGACAGATTTGTGTTTTATTAAAGCCAGCTAATATTGGTAATAAATAGCATTGATGTGTCATTAAACAAATGTTCAAATTTTTTGGAACCCCAAAAGTAAACGAGTTTGAATAAATGCTCATATATTTTGGCAATTACCATTATATTTTGCAGTTATATTACATATATTTAAGCAATCTTACGATTTGTTCTAAAAGACTTGAAATTGGATCCACCATGCTTTGAAGTGATTTTTTTTTAAACTGTAATTCTTTTCTGATGCAATTTTTCACTTTTATTAGAGTTTTCTTAAAATTATATTCATTAATACAGTTAATGGAGTTTATTAAAAAATAATTATAATCGATTTAGAAAGTCCATAAAATTACATATGTAATTAAGTTATTTTTGATTTAGAGAATGAAGCGCCGCCGGTGAAAATTTTTGTTAAATAAAAATAATCTCGATTTATTGTACAAATAAATACACAAAAATGCTTAAGTGAATGATTCTGTAAAAATAAAATTTGTAATAGCAAATTAGAAATTATCTTCTTTGTTGTTGAATTATCAGCATTTTAGCCTTTTTAAGGCAATTTTAAAAATCAAAAATGCTACAAAATGCTAGAAGCTAAAACAAAAAATTTATGGCTAAGAGCAGAATAAAAAGTATAAATTTAGCTAAACTGGTAACACTGGTCTTAAAAATTGTTTATCATCGATCTTTTATACACAGACAACATAATAATACGTACTTACTTTTCATTAATCTTTCTCAATTTTTATATAAATAACAAGAATTTAACGCGAAAAGAAAGATTTCATTAAAATTTTATTGATACCAGCAAAAAATGTTAATTATGAATATTTAAAAATGTTGTTGTTATTATAACTTTAATTAAACATATTTGCAATTCTATTTTTGTTTATACAGATAATAATTTTTATATAATATATAATAATAAATATTTAAATATAATAAAATATAATTTTTAAAGCCAAAACAAGGATAGTATTTAGAGATGAGAATTCAAAAAAAGTCAGAATTTTAAATTAACATCGAAATTATTTAAAATAGTTAAGAATCTGACGTGGGAGATTTTAAATGTAGAACAATTTCGAAAAACCTAACAACTTATTTAAGTTTTCAAAAATTCATTTTATTAGAGTTTAATGAAATCTTTACGCGTATTTTTTAACTTTTTCAACAGTTGTAAGCTTAAATTAAATTTGTTAGGTTTTCATTTTAATACTTTCCTTTAGGACAGAGCCCATCTGGAGAAGGGATGTTCCAAAAGAATTGTATTAAAGAAGAGGGGATCGTTGATCGTAAAAGTTCGTTAAAATTATACAAAAAGCAAAAAAGTAATATGGATAAATTAATATTAGAATTTAAGTGATCAGTTTTAACTTTAAGCACGGCATAAGGAGTAAAAGTTTTCAAAAAACAAAATATTATTTTGGATAATTAAAATTATAAGCTAAGCTTGTTTTTTTTGTTGTTTGTTTAATTAAATTAAAATTAATAGTTTTTATGTTGTTTTACGATTAACTAAATAAAAGAAATATATAATTGTTTTTTATCAATGTTTTTATGCATTAAATGATCCCTGATGAGAAGGTGCGTGGTTTAGCGTTAATGTTTTTGTTGTTGTGGTGGTTGCAGTTACTGCTGTTATATGAGGCAAACATTCTAGGTCTTAACGAGCATGATTCTTGCAGAAGGGACGACCACCCTTGTTGTAGAAGCTTTGACCTTCCAAGTTCTGTTTGCAGTACTAAATAGAGAGAGAGAGAGAGAAATAAGAATTTATGAATAATTTTGCAAATTCAAAAGTTTTAAATGATTTTTTTTTTTAATTAAGAGAAAAAAACTTTAACATTTTATATTTATCCTCTTTCTTAAATTTGAATTTAAATCTGAGGACCTTTCTGTATTTTTGGGTTTGCAAAATAAATTTTTCTTGATATTCCTGAAAGTATATATTTAATCTACGGACAGACTACAAACCAAACATCTTCAAAATTAATTTCCTTTCTAAAGTCCCAAAAAAAAAATGACCAAATATGATTCTCATAAACATAACAAACTGAATATAAAATAAAGATACTTACAGTGCAATTGAAACATTGGCTATGATAGTTGTGATTCAAAGCCTCAACCCATCTATCGCCAGCTTCAACTGGGAAGCCGCAAGCGTAACATTTAGTGGTGAATAATTCATTCCAATCTGCTTCACAGTAGGGAATGCCATCCTCTAGGAAGAATGGAGTATTACCAAATAATTTGCCACAATGACCGCAAGCAAAGCATTCAGGATGGAAGTGTTTGCCAATGGCATTCAAACAATCACCCTAAAGGAAATAAAAACATAAATAATAAAATTCGTAAATAACAAAAAAATAATATTAATATTAGTTCCAAAACCTACCTTAATTTTACCTGCACACTTACTGCAAGTAGGAGCCAAATATTTCTCAAAGCAATATTCACAGTAGAGGTCACCCTTCTCTTCAACGAAGCCAATGTCTTGCAAGGGACGACGGCAATTGCCATTGACACAGTGGAAGTGTTCGGGACACCAGATCTTACCCAAAGCAGTAATGAAAGGACCCCTAAAGGGATGTTTAAATATTTTTTTTAAACCGTTTAAATGAAACATTTCAATCACTTGTTAAACAAATATTTTCAAAACACACTTACGATGTTATTTCAACATTGCACTGACAACAAATAGGTTTCTTACCATCCTTAAGCAACTGACTTACTATCTCTTCGTTTTCCGGTGACATGGGTTTATTGGGATCTTCGCCTGGCTTACCTAAAGCCTTGACACTTATACTAAATACTGGTCCATCTTTAGGCTGATCATTCGTTTGTGCATTTGTTTCGATATATGAACGTCTATCGGTGGCATGACTGGCTCTTCTATTGGAACGATCATTGTTACGATATATCACAGTTTCAGAGGGTGGCAAGGTACTACCAATTGCCTCTGGTTTGACGGGCATTTGAGGTTTTGCTTTGTTATCACATAATTCTAAAACTTTGCCCATGGGGTGATTTGCAGGCAAATCTGCAGTATGTATTGCCTTTGGAGTTTGGGATTGTATTTTAAAATCTGGCTTTAGTTCAACATTTTGATGAACTGCTATGACTGGTTTCAAGGCAGCTGGTTCAGAAGGATTAATGTCTTTAAAATCATCCAAGTCCAAACGCTTACGTACTACCATGGGACTTCGCGAAAGATTAGAGCTACTGTTGCTGCGTAAACTTAAAGAACTGCTGCTGTGGGGTGAAGGCATGCCATTACTGTTATTGGCCAAACGGGCTTCCAACATATTCGATATAACTTTACCAGCCTCAGTCATGAAATTTTCCATCTTTTGACCCATATTAATTTTACCAATAGATTCGTTAAGCATGGCAGTGGGATCATCATGAGATAAGTCAGTCTGCTGTAAGGAGGCATTAGGATTTGCATTGGCAAAGGAAGCATTGTTTTTTGGCTTAGCATTAGTTTTGCGAGGCAAGGTATCACTTAACATGGATGGTTTTATTAAGGACTCTGGAAAGGCATTAACACAAAAAACAAAGCAAATATAAACAACAGTTGTTAGTTAAAAACAAAAGGAAAACAGTGAAAACGTTAAATATTATATAAGAGAGGGGAACACAACACATTTATAAAATAAATAAATAAATAAATAAGTAAATGTAAAAAATCATGCTGATTCAAAGAAACAACGAAAAACAAGATTAAAAACGTTGACATCAATTCAAAAACTCCATTATCTCTGTAGTTGTCTAACCTGATGTGGGTGCCGCAGCTATTACACAATGGTACACGTACACCGGGACTGACGGCCTTGTTCAAGATACCACGACCACGTTTGGGAGCCGAAGTAGCACCATAAGCACCGCCTTTAGGAGCCATACCACCTATAGCAGAATCATTATTATTATTAGAAGATGCTGAAACACTTGGTCTCTGGGTAGCTGTTGGTGCTGGTGCAGTGGTAGTAGATGCTGCTGCAGATTGCGCTTGCATATTAGCAGCTGTAATAGTGGAAGAAGCTGCAGCTTGAGTTGACTTACAACAAGCTGAACCTAAAGAAGCAGTTGGCCGTGAGCCATTGTTATTATTTGATTGTTGCAAGATTTGCTGCTTGCAGCACGTATGACCGGGACGACAGAATGTACCAGTTACTGGGCAAATACCAGAAGGTGTACTGTCAGTTGCAGATGAAGTACAAGTAGCATTAATGTTAGAGCCAGCTGTGATCGATTGATAAGCTTGATTATTAGTACAAGTAGGAGCAGAAGCTTTGGTTAGACTAGAGCTAACAGTATTAGCTTGTTGTTGATGTGAACATGATGTTGTTGATAATGCATTTAGTGATTTCTGTTGTTGTTGCTGTTGTAGCGATTGTGATGTCTGCGTAGAAACCAATGATGTTCCACACGTAGTAGATTGCAATTGATTTTGTCGCTGGGCTGGCGGGAAGCTCGTGACAGCCTCTTCAGACAATTTTTTAGCAGAGGCTCCAGAAACGAAATAGCTCGGTGGCTTAGATTCATCGTGAGGAGGAAGCACTGGTTTTGTGGGGAACTTTGACGTAACGCTCTCACCATGAAGTTCGGGAAATTTCGTATCCATCAAAGTTGCTGCTCGAGCACTAATTGCCTGCGACTGACTAGTCAAATTAGTGATTTCCTGTTCGAGACCGGATAAGCGTCTAGCTTGATTAGCCACATAGCCAGTTTTACCATAAGATTGTCTTCTTTCTGTGGAAGAATGGGAACCGGTGCGTATTTCCACAGTCTTAGCTGAGGAAGTGTGCTCAAATTCTTCTACTACTTTACGTCTACGTTCGATTTGGGTATTGCCCACCTGGGTTTTGGTGTGCGATTGCAATTCTCTTTGTTTCTGCTCTTCCAAACGAGAAGCTTTCTCACGCCTTTCCACAGTCATGTTGCCAATTTGTGTTTTTTCTCTCTTCTCTGGTTCTTGCATATAACTTTGCATGGCCGATTGTGTGGCAGCGGCGCTGTGTGACAGCAATCTTTCTTGCTGTTGGGCTTGTTGGGCTCCCAAATAGCTCTGACCCGTGGTAATGGAACCGGTTTGTAATACGCGTGGACTTAAAGGTGATACTTCAGTTTCCTTCATGCGAGGTGCACGTATTGCTGCCAAGGGATTTGGTGGTGGACCAGGAGCTGGAGACTTAGCGCGATCTGGAAAGGGAGAAGCTGAACGACGATCATAATTGCGAGCATGAGTAGCCGGACATTCATCAAAGCATAATTTTTCAGGCGTCTGGTAATATGGAGTAATGGGTGCTGGTTTATTTATCACGGAAGGTGTATAGGGCCGTGAGGGCGTTTGCGATTGATCTCTTACCATATGTTCATCTAAAGCTTGAAAAGCCATGGTAACTGGTCCAGAGCGATCTTCAACAATAATTGGTATTGTAGGTTTAGTTAACTGTAATTGCTGTTTGACGGAATCGGAAGCGGTTGTAGAGGAGGAAGAGACTGCAGAGGACAGCTGCTGATGCCTTTGTTCGGTCTTCGTACTCATGATAGATGAACTGTAGGCAGAAGCAGTTGTCTGCTGTTGGTTTGACTGTGATTGCTGTTGGCTAATCGAACGTGCGGACATTTGAGCCACTGGCTTATGTACAGTATTGCCATTGGAACTATTGGAGGTAGTGGGTGTTTTGGGAGTATCTACAAAAGCCAGGGGTATATTTTCACGCAATTCTGGTGGTTCCGGTGTGCGAGCTGGACTTTGAGTGGGCAGTACTGTCCAATTACGTTGATATTTTGGTATGGATTCTGGTCTGTGAAGACCCGATGAAGGTCTTGGTTTCAAGTGACTGAGGGGAGAGGGTGGTGGAAAGATAACTGCAGAATGCTCAAGTTCATCGGTTATCTCTTCGACTATTTCGTTGGCGGAAACAACTGCCGCATAAGCCATTGATTGGGATAATTTGTTAGCTTGTGCTAAGTTCGAAGCATATGTTGATGTGGCAGTTTGCTGTTGTTGGACTGCGGAAAAGGAGTTAGAGGAAGAAGTGCTAGCTTTGGTAGAGGAATACAATGAGGATTCTTCACGTGTATTAGTCTGTTGTTGCAGTTGATTATGTTGTTCTTGTAGTTGTGAGGTAGTGTTGGTTTGTTGTTGTAGGAGTTCTTGCTCCTTTTGTGAGAAATAACTACGTCTTTTCTGATAACGCTCATGCGCATCATAATATTTTTTATACTCGAGATCATTTTCGGCTTTAGTATAGGAAATGGAGTGGCGAGGTGTCGTTGTAGAGGATAAAGGTTGTGAGGATGGTTGGAATGCTTGCATGGCCGCAAATGCAGATGTCGATGATTTACGCTTTTCTGTGGTATAATACTCCACCTGTTCCAAAGCCTCCTTTGACAAACCCAATTCTTCTTCTTTGTCCAAAACCTGAAATTCTTTCTTTTTCCTTTCCTCTTCTTGCTGCTGTTCTTCAAACATGTGTGTGGCATTTTCAGGGTCAAGTGGTGTGTAAGGACGTTCGGGCGCTGTGCGTAAAGCATCTTTCATGGTTAGATGTTCTCTGGGTGTGGGCAAATCGAGTATATGTATGGGAACATCACGTTCAAAATGGCCTTCAAATGGTTTTTCAGGGGCTGTGGTTAGGGCACGTAATAAAGGAGTCTTGGGACGATAGTCTTCACGTACATAAGGTTTTACTTCAATGGGAGGAGGCATATAAGGCTCAGTTTCCTCCGGCAAAGGTATACCCTCAGAAGCGGGTGGTGCAAATTTCAATTCAAACTCAGGCGCAATAGTCATTGCACTAGAAAGTGTGGGTGTATCCCATATGGTATTGATATGTACAGGCTCAGGTTCAGGAGAAGGTGGTCGTTCGTAGGGTTCTGGTATTGGTTCTTTTGGTGGCTCTTCAGATATTTCCTTGGCTACTTCTGCCTCAGGAACTACTTGACAAGTACAGTCGCAAGGTTTGGGACACAAACAACCTACCATATGAAAGGGAGTTTCAGGAGCAGTGGTTAAAACTCGAACCATAGGATTAATCCATTCTTTAGGACAAGGATTGGGAATTTTTGTGGGAGGTATTTGTTTGACAGGGGCTATTTCGATTTTTATCTCAGGAGTGGGTTGAAAAATACGCTGACTTTCTAAGATATGAGAACGATCATCTTTGATGAAACCTTTCTCTTCGCTTTCTTCCTCATACGAGGATTCTTGTGTTTCTGTTGTGTGTTTTTGTTCTTGTTGTTTTTCTTTTTCTTCATTACCTTGTTCTTTCTGCTGCTGCTTCTGTTGTTGTTCAGAACATGATTCAACTTCTTTAACTTCAGGATCTTCTAAAAATACCACATGACGGGAGCCCTGATTTGGTTCTTGTGGTACAGGGCTAGGAGTTACCTCTCTTACCATGTCTACCAATCTATAGGTGCTTAAGGGAGGCACTAAAGTATCTATACATTCCTGAGCACTACGACGACCACTTTCGGAATAGTTCGACGATGAGAGTTGTAAATGATCTTGTTGCTGCATAGCAGCTACTTCCATATCCATATGATAGTCAAGTTCTGAACCGGATTGTTCATAAACTTGCTGCATTTGATAGGCCCGAACTTGTGCCGCATACATTCGCTGATATTCTTCCGAAGTGGTGGTAGTAGTAGTGCTAGTGGAGGTATAAGAATCTGAACCGGATTCACATTCTTGTTGTTGAGCCACTCGGCTGGTTAATTGAGGAGCTGAACGACTTGCCCATTGAGATTGTTGTTGTTGTTTTTGCTGTTGCTGATGTTGCTCGGAGTCACCACTACATTGACATTGTCCACATGTTTTTGCATTATCCGGTGGAGGAGGCGGAGGATTTTCTAACGGCTTTGCCACCACGTGCTGTGTTTCAGGTGGAGGTATATACAAAGGAGCTGCTGTAGGAGCACGATGACAATCCTCCTCAGCAGGTGGCCAACAAAAGGTCGAACGTTGTTGCCTATTAGCCTCCTCTACCTCAAAATCTTCTTCGAAAAAACATTCGGCATATTGCGGTTGCAAGCTTTCTTCATTTGTTTCTACTTATCAAAAGTCATTAACCAATTGTTTTAAAGGAATTCAATACGTCAACAACGCCATACCATAAACGTTTGATTTACGCGAGTTACAACAACAGGTTTGATTGAAATGGATGATAATGGAGTTGTATGTTTATGTGTGTTGGTGTGTATGGGTGGTTTGTATTTTTATGGCATTTTGTGTATGTGTGTTTTCAGGTTAGATTAAGAAGATTAGTAGTTATTTTATTTTTTCAAGGAATAAAAGTTTTTTTTTTAATTTTTTTGGCAAACAAGTGTACAACAACAAGTGTATTTTTGTATGTGAGTTAAGTTTTTAAGTTTGCGATGTTGTTTAAGAAAAAGAAGAAAGATAAAAAATGTTGATACATGTTAGATTTGTAGCAAGCAGCAGTGCAGATATTTATCTACGTATATACAGCTAAAAGCTTAAATATGTATGTGTGTTTGTTTGTGAAAACCAAATGGACCCTATTTGAGTTTCTTTTATTTTTAAAAGTTTTAGGAAAGTGTGAAATGATGAGAGAATTTTAAAAATTTCTTTGGTATTTTATGGACGTAATTAAAGCAACACAGGAGAATGAATAATTGTTTATAAATATTAAAATACTTGAACGAAATTTTACGATTTTAATTAATTTAAAATTTGTATTTTATTTTAAATAACCCAGCAAAAACTTTACTTACCCGTTAAGCCAACATATTACATTGCCAAAAGGCGAATAAAAATTCATTCATTCATCCACGAATTCATGGGTTCCCATTACTAAAGTACTTATTTTAAACATTCAGCAGTTAATCAAATACTACAAAATTGTTAAAAAAAAATAGAAACAAAAGTTGGCTCAACTGAGATTTGAACCTAGGCAAATTTTTTTTATATATTTCATGTCTTACTCACTACGCCATGTATACACTAAATTTGTGTACGTTATTAATATTTTTATGATACCAACTTAATTTCCTAAAAAAATATGGGTTTAGTTTGGGATTGAACCGACAACCCTGTGAGTGCTACGCAGTCGCTCTAACGAACTGAGCCATTGCAGAACTAAATGAATTTTTTATTTACTATTAACTAGTTATTCCACAATCAAAAGAAATGAGAAAAATAATGACAACTCCTTACAAGATAAAGAGTCTAATAAGTAGTAGTCATTACCAAAAGATACAAAATTTTTGCTGGGAATGCTTAAACATAAAAAAACCCAAGATCACAAAGTGATACAGACCGCTGGTCGGATAGAAACAAAATGTTTTATATATACTCGTATATATATATATATATATATATATATACATTTTACAGAAATTTAAAATTTAAAAATTTTTGAAATTTTCCAATTCTTTTTATAAAGTTTCAAAAACAATATGTGTAAATTAATTTTTAAAAAATATAAAATTTATTTTTCACACATTCTACTAAAGTGGAGTATTTTTACAAGGAAAATATAGAAGTTAAAATCAAAAAAATTAAAATAAAAAAATAAATTTTTAAGTCTAGAAACTACACCGGGAAAAATATGGAAGCATACCTCCCTTATACATATGCATTATATACATATATGACTGAATAAATATTTAAAATATCAAAAATATTAAATTTTAAAATTTTTTTATTATAAAACAAAATAAATTTTTCCAAAATATTATAAAGATTAAAACAAAATAAAATATTTAGCACACACATATTGTTTTAGCTTATTACTCTTTAAAGAATCCTTGTAGTCCTGATATTACATAACAGAACAAAAAATGAATTGTCTGTGGTTAGGTTAGGACTTGGGAAGTTGTTTATACATTTAACAGTTATAATAACCTGGAAAAGGGAAATTGAAAAGGTAACGAAATTATTTAAATTTTTATAAAAGATTATTACGAAAATAATTTAGTTAGTGTTAGTGGGAAATTTTAAGCATTATAAAAAATGTATAATAATTATATGCTTCCAAGATATTTGTTATTTAATAAATATTATGTTAAAATAGTTGTAAAGAATTAGGGAAACAAAATTTAATTTTAAACAAATTGAAATCTATAACTAAATTGGTCATAATTTAATTTCGCAGAAAAAATTATTACCTTATATTTTTCAATTAATATAGTTGTTTTATTTTACATCAAAATTTAATTAATATAAACAAGCAAGTCAATAACATTTTTCTCATTTAAATTTTTTAATTCATTCAATCATCTACTTGATTGTTTTAATAAATTTTTTAATTGCAAAAAAATTTTCAGTTTTTCATTTTTAATTGATATAATCAATTTAGTGGGATGTGCAAATTTAAACAATTTTTAAATGATGGAATTATTTTGATAATTGGTGACTTTTTTCTGTATTCAAATTCAACATATTTTACATTTTACTTTTTATAAACTATAGTGTAGATATAGTTATTTATAATATATTTATATAAAACTTTAGAGAATTTTAGTTAAGCCAGAGCTTTTTCTTGATCATCTTCCTTCTAAATATATCACATATTGTTATTTTTGTTATTTTTTTTATTTTTTTTATTTTTTTTTTTTTGTAATATAAAACAGAAAACTATTTTTTTATTGAAATAAATTTCCCCTTATTTTATTGAAAATTGCCGTAATTTAAACAACATTGTACATATATTTTTGGGACAATAATAAGTATTGTAGTACAGATTTCCTTCTCTTTATTATTTCCATAAGAAATGGGAGGAAAATCTTTCGAAAACAATCATTGAAATCGTAATAATAAGGTCCTTTTAATCATAGATTTATATCAACAATATCTTCCGGCTATGTCTGTCACTTGTAAGCTGATTAAAATTGTAAACCATAAGGCCATTGTCAATGTTGGAAAATGTATGCTATATGACTACGAATTACTATTTTAAATAGAAGAAAAATAACCCAGCAAAAAATTATTTTTTATTTTTTTTTTTTTTAAGAAAAACATTACAATTTTATTTTGCTATAAAGGACAAAGAATTACGAGTTGTGGTAAAATTGTTTTCAAATATGTTTTTAATATGAAAAATATTTCTGGTCATATGTATATATGTATGTATGTATGTAAGTATGTAAATTAAAAAATAATAAACATTATTATTTTCTTTTTAATTTATTTTTTCAAAACATCCATTATTTGAATAATTCATAAATAATAAATATTAATTTAAAATCGAATCATTGATTTTTAATGACTTTACAAATATTAGAAGGATGAAACTTAATAATTTTATAAAGGACATAAAACTACAAGTTGTGGCAAATTTTTGGAATAAAAATTTTAAATGCATTTGAACAATTCATAAATAATGTTATTTTTATTTGTTTTTGTTAATTAGCGAAACATGAAAAAAATTTAATTTTAATTTTAAGTTCCTATTCCTCAAATGGTGCAGTATTATATAGTAGTGATGAGCTACTATTAAATTAATTATTATACTACGTAAACAAAGTTTGAGGTAAAAGAAAATAACTAGTTCAGCTCTTTATACTAAGTCAATTTAACTACATCCGTCCGTCTGGCAGGCCGGTTGTCCATGTAAACATGTGCACAAACTACAACAATTTTTATAATAACACAATTTTTAAAATAATTCAATGAATATTGGTGATTTTTTTATACAATTTTATACAATGATCTGGCTATACAAATATCTATACAAATATCTTGCCGGAGTAGGGGTTTGAAGGTTATAAATATTTGTTTATTTTTATTTATTTCATTATTATTATTATTATTATTATTATTATTGTGAAAAACTTATGCCCGTATTCTCTATGTCGATTTTACGTTCCGTCTATAGACGGAAGGCAGTCACAAATGATATTCTCTAAGTCGATATAATTTTTTCATTTCAGTTGCTTCATTCAGGACTATGATATGATACCCTACATGAGCAAATTTTGATGCTCATACGCAATCTTGTAGGGTATCATATGGTCGGTCTTGACCGACTATATCTTCCTTACTTACTTTTAGATAGAATACTGGAAAATATTTTTTTCTTTTTAAATATTTGTACCATTATTTAGTAATTACCGGTTTGTAGATGAAAACCCCGCTTTTTAAATCAATTATTTTTCATGAAAAATCGATTTCGGGTGATAAACGGGTCATTAGTAAAAAAATGAATCGAAATTTTATTGCAATTTAAATGAAATTTTCCATCCATTTCGAATGTAGATATTAAGAACATTTTTAAATCTGTATATTATTTTGAATCAACAAAAACTTATTTAAATCTACTTTACCCTTTAGCTTATATTTATTACTCTAAGTAATCATTTGTGAACCTTTTTTGATATATTTATTACTCTAAGTGTTTCACATATTAAATAGGAGATATTTTTTAATAGTTTATTTTCTTAACAAAACTGGACCAGAATAGAAGCTTGATAATCTGGATAATTCGAAAATCTAGATTGAGGTCTGCAATAAATATCCAGATGCTTTAATTTAAAATGTGCTTGGTTTTTAATAATAAATGAGATTTTAAAAATCTAATTTTCGGTAAAAGAAAGGAGATTTTAGTTCGTAAAAAACAGTATAATTCAGATAACACATACATAACATAATATAACATCATAAATTTTGTTTAATTTCTAAATAATCAATTTCAGAATAAGTTTTTATTATTTTCTTTAATGTTCTTTTAGTTTTAGTCCCGAAAATAAATAGTAAATAAAACAGTTTCTGTTCATAAAAACTTTTTTCTAGCACCTTTTTTATTTTTAGCACTTTCTAGCATTTTTCTTTGTAAATTCTAGCAATTTTTTCCACTTAGGTACTTCCTCATAATTTGTTTATGGTAGTAAGCTTTAATTATAATACATATGCATTTGATAAAAAAAAACAGAAAGAATTTGTGCAAATATGTATAAAGAACAAATTTCAATAGCTTTATGATGCCATATTGAAAGGAAATAAGAATTTCGTAATCTCTATGAAAACAATTTTTTACTTGTTCATTTTCATTAAGCTCTATAGGATATATTTACATTGAAATCAGAATATATTGAAAAAGTTTTTTCGTTAAAAAACAAATTCTAAAGAGGTCTAAAAAATATTATCCTCTATGAAAACTTAGCATTTAAAAAGAATTTAAGTTAAAAAGAATTTAATTTGAAACACATGTTTAAATTGACCCTCAACTCAATACACCTACATTTCTATTTACACAAAAATATACCCATATCTAAGTATAATTATTGCAAAAAAGAAGAAAAATACTTCGATATAATTTCTTATTCTTATCATAATATTTATAGATATAGTTTTTCTATACATTACTTTATTTACATTCATAAATAAATATTATTTTATATTGTATATACTCATATATTTATATTCTCTCTTACATACTGAAGTATTAACCGGAATTTCAGCTTTTATTTGTACATGAAATCATACGTTCGCATGGCATAATAAATAAGAAAAACAATATGTAAACTATGTATATCAAAAAGTTTTTTTTATGATCAACAATTCATAAAGAAAAAACGGAGTTTATAATAAGTGTATGTAAAAATTATTGTCTAAATCAGAGGCGTTACATTACTAAAGAAAAAGAAAACAAAAATGTCTAAAAATAACTTTAAAAATTCTAACTTTAAGTTTTTCAATAACAAATAAAAATTTTTGTTTAAAAATTATGAATCCTTGCTTTCTGTACACATTTTCCTGCTACGTTCTTTTCCCCGGAAAAATAAAGTTTCATGTGTTAATAAATAAATAAATAAAAATAAAGAGGAGAAACAACAATAAAAACTGCAATAAAACAAAAATTATTACATACAATGATTGTTGATATTATTTCTGTTCATCTACACATATTTTTATTTATAAATACATGTACGTATATTCATGTATCTATATAAATATGTATATTTATATTTATTTGTTTTCATATATATAAGTGTTTAACATACTGTTGTCAGTTTCCGCTTCCTGTCTGGTAAATATATTTTTTTTACTGGTTCTTTTTGACTTGTTTTATTGTCGATTGCATGGACGAAAACATTTTTACTCATATACAAATATTTTCATAAGAAATTATATACATGTCTGCCTATAAAACAGATCAATATACAATACAAAAAATAAACCAATTTAAAATTCTTTGTATTTAGTAAAAACTTAAAGGGAGGGAAATACTTTAAAGAACCAAATTAAAGGATTTTTACAGGACAGTGTCATTAGGCCTAGTTTTGCATTAAAATTGTATTGAAATGGACAGAAAATGTTTGCCACTTCCACGATAAAACAATTAAACTCCTAAAAAAACGATTCTCATGTATCTAAAAACCGAAGAGTATGCACACAGATGCAAAACAATAGGTTGACAGTTGAAAAAAAAAAAATATATATATATATATATATATATATATATATATATTTGTAATAATTTTATTATTACAAAAACCAAATAATATTTGATTACATGTATTTTGTTGTTTCACGAGTTAGATTTTTGACAAATGACTTAAATTTTTGAAAATTAGTTTCGTCTCTATTTCCTCTATGCTAAAATATCTAGACCCTGTATAAAGCCTGTTTTACCGGTAAGGAATTAATAAAATTTTTTTTTGTCAAAATGTACATCTTTTAAAAATTTTACATTTTATCAATATTTACGTGTTTGTTATATTTTAGTGAAAATTTTATATTTTAGACAAAAAAAATCTATATTTTGTGTAAAATCTGCAATTTGGTGTAAAATTTACATTTTAGTGTAAAATTTAATTTAAATGTAAATGTAATTTTTTAGAATAGAATCTACAAAAAATTACGTTTTAGTAGAAAATTTACATTTTGGTGAAAAAATTATATATATTTACAATCAAGCATAAAATTTATAATTTAGTGTAAAATTTACATTTTAAAGAAAGATTTACTGTTTAGAGTAAAATTTACATTTGAGTGTAAAATTTACTTTTAGTGTAAAATTTACTTTTAGTGTAAAATTTATATTTATAATTTACATTTTAGTGTAAAAGTTACATTTTATATAAAATTTTCATTTTAGTGTAAAATTTACATTTTATTGTAAAATTTATATTTTACTAGAAAATTCACATTTTAGTGTAAAATTTACATTTTAGTATAAAATTAACATTTTAGTGTAAAATTTACATTTTATTATAAAATTTACATTTTATTATAAAATTTACATTTTATTATAAAACTTATATTTTATTAGAAAATTTACATTTTAGTGTAAAATTGACATTTTAGTGTGAAATTTAAGCTAATATAAATTGTGTAAATTTTATATTTGAGATTGCAATTTAGATTTAAAATTTATAATTTAATGTAAAATTTACAATTAAGTATCAAATGTACATTTTATTAAAAAAAAAAGTTAATTTTGGTGTAAAATTTACACTTTAGTGTAAAATATCAGTTTTAGTGTAAAATTTATATTTTGATGAAAAATTTACTTTATGTGCTATTTGAAACTTAGTTTAGAACAAAATTTACACCATAGTAAAATTGTGTAAAATTTACATTCAAGTGCAGAATTTACATTACAGTGTAAAATCTATAGTTTAGTAAACAAGTTATTTTTCCTTGCAAAATCTAAATTTAAACTTTAGTGTAAAAAATTAACATCTTATTGTAAATTATAATTTTAATGCAAATTTTACATTTCTGTAAAATTAAAATTTTAATGTAAAATTTACAATTAAGTGTCAAATGTATATTTTAGTGAAAAATTCAATTTTTTGTTTAAAATGAAAGCCAAATTATTTTTTTTTTTACGTTACAAGATCCTAAGAATTTTATATTCGACTACTATAATTTCCATATAAATTTTTTCTAGATAAATTGACTGCAGCTTGGTATACTGTGTTGCTTTAAATTATTTCCAAAAATTTGAGTTTTCCGAATTCTCTGATTAAAGAAAAGTTAATAATTTTAAAATGAAAAACTTTCAAAAATATATGAATATAAGTATAACTACAAAAGCCATAATGTGCTAAAAAGAAGAAGCTTTAAATGCAAAACTTTTATAAAAACAACTTTTTTTGTTTGCAGTGTAATATTTAACAACTTTCAGTTTCTTTTCTTAACATTTCGTAGAGGTTTTTGTTGTTACCTTGATTGTTGTAATAATTATTGTAGTTGTTATAGGAAGTTGTATTCAAGGAAGAAGGCATAGTTGAGTACCTATTGGATCCAACACTGGGATATTTTTTATTGCATTGTGTTGATGTTGTATAATTTCTGCTATAATTGTTGTACATAGACTGGGTTTTACGACCTTTTTTTAATTTTTTTTTTTTTTTTTTTTTTTTTTTGCAAAAGTGTAAGTGAGTTTTTTTTTAAATTTCATATAAATTTCATATTTGTATAAAATAAATTAAAAAAAAGAAATGTGGTTGTCAAAAATAAGGTCAGGATAATTGAGTAATATGTATTAAACTTTGCGTTATATTTTGATTATAAAATGAAGCTAAAAGCTGGGCCAAATGTTCTATCAAGTATTTGTTTAAGGGTTAACATAGAGTTAGTGAATTTTGTAGTTTTTGCAGAGTTTAAGAGTATTTTTTCTTATATTCGAGGGTTAAAATAATTTAGAATTTATTTAAGCATTAAAATTGGGTATTTTTTATATTTTATAATTTTTTTTCTAAATATTATTAACAAAATATATGTATGTTTATGACATCAATATATAGTCACATTAATATTGAGGTATTTTTTATATGTTTTGCTATTTATTTCGATTTGAGCTTAAACCCAATCGCCTTGATTTTGTAAAAAATCTATAACATCTTTGTTAAGCAGTTCATTAGTCTTACCTTGTTGGCCAACATTGCTGCGTGGCAAAGTAGCATAGGCATTGCCACCAGCTGGCTTGGGTTGAGTCGGTGGTGGTTGGTTCCATTGTTGTTGTTGTGGTGGATAAGAAACTGGCGACTTTGGAGCAGCAGCTGGTGGAGCAGCACCATAAGGACGAGCGTAACCTCCCTGGTTAACCTGAAACATTGTGGGAATAAGAGTAAAGATAAGAAAAGAAAATTTAATTTTTAAAATATTTTTGCATAGAAAATATGAGCAGTTTGTTGTGGATATTGTGGTTAAAGAAATGGGAGCGTTTATGTCGAATGATAACCATTATCATTAGCGTACGAAAATCAAAATTAATAGTTTATATACATGTATATGCAACATGTAATCAAGTGTACTTATTGTAAAAATAAATTTTTGTGTAAAAATAAATTTTTGTGTAAAATTACATTTTTGTGTAAAATTACATTTTTGTATAAAATAACATATTTACGTATAACTAAATTTTTGTGTAAAATTAAATTTTTTTGTAAGATTACAGTTTAACAAAAGATTACATTTTAGTGTTATTATTGCATAATTAATGTTAGCAATATGTAATTAATTACATATTGATAAAATTACATTTTAGTGTAAAAATTATTTTGAATTTAAAATAAATTTTAATGTAAAATTACATTTTAGCATTATATTGACATTTTATGATGTACAATTTATACTTTTTCTTTTTTGCAAAATTTACATTTTAGTGTTAAAATATGTGTGTGTTATTCGTAAAATACGTATTGTAATATAATTGTAATATAAAATATAACTTTGAATATGAAATTTACATTTTGCTGCAAAAATTCAAATTTTAATATAAAGTTTGCATTTTAGTACAACATTTTACTGTAAAATTAATATTTAAATTTTAGGTCTACATTTTAGTGTGAATAAAATGTTTGTTTCGTTTTTCATTTTAGTGTAATTTCATTTTAGTTTTATTTTATTTTGTTTATTTTATTGTAAAATTTACATTTATATGTGAAATGTATATTTATACGCTACAAGATTTATGTTTAAGAATTTATTATTTTTATTTTATAAATTTCGTGTAAATATTATATTTTCGCGGATTTATTTACACTTTGAAAAATGTATATTATTCTCAAAACCGTGTTAGCAACATGTTTATAAACGTTTATTGTATAAAATTTGATAATATATATTATAGTAGTAATTAAAACATTTTATTATTAAATATTTAACGAAAGTTAAATTGAAATAAAACAAAATATTTATATACATATTAAATTTTTACATAAAATATTGCTAAACATGTTGCTTACTTTTCTAAAAACCTTTAAAATAATACTTTTACAATTTCCACTTCAACTAACTGCTCATATTTTTTAATAAATAAACTTAAGCTTAATTTTTTTAAACTAATACATATATGTTTCTAAACAAAACTCAATGTTTAGCAACATATTTGCTTGACTCTAAACAATTAACAAACAGTTTTGAACATGCTTTAGCAATAAATAACATGCATTTCTTTTTTACATACTCTACTCAACTACTTGGCATAAAAACCACTTAATTAGAAAAACTTTGAAACGTTTTTCAGAGTGCATTGTGGGTGCTGAAGAAGGGGCGTTGCGTAGCTTGAATTTTTCTTACCTTGTAATTAACATTACCCTTTCCGGGTGGCACAACACTACGTATAACATTACCCGTTAATGTAACATATTCAAAGGGTTTATCACCACTTGGCCCCGTGGCCATAGTCGTAGACATTTCGTTAGTTGAGGTTGTGGTGTTGGTATTGCAGTTGTCGGTGACTATTTGATTGTTGCTACTATTATTAAAAGGACTCTTATCTAAAATTGATATATTGGTACTAGAAGGTGTTTTTATTGTTGTTGCAGTAGATGTTGGTAGAGGTGGTGGTGCAACCTGACATGAATCAAATTTCAATTGATTATTTAGTGTTGCTGTTATGGCAGCAACACTGGGTAAACTATTATTAATAATGTTGTTGTTATTATTATTGCAATTGTTAGTTTGTTGCTGTTGTTGTTGTTGCTGCTGTTGTTGTTGTTGGAGATAATGATTATGTTGCTGTTGTGTTTGTTTGGGATTGGTATTTGGAGATGCAATGAAAGGTTTGGGTGTGCCATTATTTATAAATGAATGTATGTTGCTTACATTATCGGAATGTTTCAAAGTGTTTGTAATGGAATTGGAATTGTTGATGTTATTATTATTATTGTTATTGTTACCCTGGGTCAACAACTTATTGGAATACTCTTTTAAAAACTTATTATACACTTTTTGTGTTGTGGGTACTATGGGTGTTGTTGCTGCGCCTCCTACTCCTCCCAGAGAAGCTGTGTTTGGTGTCAGCGTTGTCACATTTGTTTTATTGTACGTATTCATATCGTTCTCATTTTGTTTTGTCATTAACAACTTTCTATTGTTCGTATTGTGTTGCTGTTTCATTGTGTTTATATACAACTCCTCATTATTTTCCTCAGGCAGTGGTGGAGGCGGTGGAGGAGGTATTGTTGTTGTTGCTGTTAATGCACCATAATTATCACTATTACAGTTATAATTTAGCGAAGAAGATGATGATGCTTGTCTGGAATGTAAGGGTGAGTTGGATCCATATTGATCCAATGAAAGACTAGAATACGTGGTTTCATTCTGGGACTGAAAATGGGTCAGTTGTTGTTGTTGTTGCTGCTGTTGTTGCTGCACGATTGTATTATTGTGATGATAATTGTAGGGTGTTGGTGACAAGGATTGAGTCGAGGAGTGTGTGGTATTAGAACCGGTTGACATTGATGACAGGCTACTTAATGTACGTGTATGTTGACTGTCATTATTGTTATTGTTATTATTAATATTATTGTTGTTGTATATTTCATATTGTTGTAGTTGTGTAGGTGATGGTGGTGGTGGCAAAGGTAAATCATTCATATTTTCTTCTTGCTTTAGTTTTTATAATTGTTGGAGTATTTTTGTTTGCAGTTTTTTGTTTATTTAGCAGTTGTGATTAGTTAGCAGTGCCAGGCAAGCAGATTATAGCGTTAGCATTAAAACAAATTATAAAAAAAAGAACATAATATTTAATAATATTAAAAAATGAAGTATGAGTTTTAAATGTGTGTTCAAAATATCTTTATTTCTAAAAAAGTAGTTATGTTTGTGCAACAATGTATTAAAATTTGTTTATACTTCCAAAAAAAAAAAAAATATTGTGTGATTTTCTGGATTTTACTCTAAAAAGATGAATTTTTTTAATCAAACATTATTAAACATTTTAAATAATTCTCTATTAGCAGCGTTATTATGATTATATTGCCCAGATTGTTAACTTAAAATTCATTTTAATTAATTGTTATATATATATATATATATATATATATACAATATATGTATATATGTACTTTACTTTATTATACATGATTTATCTTAAGTGACTGTATTCAAAAGTAGACACAATTTCCTTTCGCACATGTCAAAATAGACGACACTCTGTAAAACTAATTTCAAAATTATATGTTATGAATTTTAAATAGTTTGTGGGCAATTTCCAGGAATGTTTACATTTTAATATATTTGTTTTATTTATTTTTTTTTATAATTGTAGATATTAGTAATGTGTCGCCTTTTGTAATCTGATGAGACATTTAGTTGTTATTCAAATTTATTTCCTTGATAGTAATATTATTTTACTAATTACAAAAAAATAAAAAAAAAATATTAAATTTAAATTTAAACTAGCAACATGTTGTTTTGAAAATATTACCTAGTCTGAAGTCCAGTCAAAACTGTAGTCTAGTCTGAAGTTTAGTCTAATCTGTAGTTAGTCTGAAGTCTAGTCAAATCTGCAGTGTAGCTTACTCTGTACTCTAATCTATAGTCTAATCATGGTCTGGTGTATAGTCTATAGCCTAGTTGACTTGTTAATCTAAAGTATAGCCAATTTTATTATTTTTTTCTTTTTTGGTATTATAATTTTTGTGTTAGCAACATGTTGCTTGGAAATGTATTGAAAGGCCTTTAAATATCTTAAAATAAATTTTGGATAGAAGAACTCAAATAAAACATGATAGAGTGCTATATTCGGCTGTGTTTAATCTTATATACCTTATATACCCTTCACCAATGTTGAGATGTGTTATTTGAAAGCGAAATTCCTCAAACAATTGTTTTCAATTTTATACGTTATTAATAATGAAGCTATTCACATGAAATGTCATTCCCATATTTTACATCTACTTTTTTAATTTTCTCAAACGGATGAACCAATTAGCTTCAAATCGGAGCAGAGGGTGTAATACCCCTATATATTTTTATGGATGGCAGTTATCGGTTGGCTTGATAAACGCGATTTCAACCGACGGATGCTCGGACAGACGGACATCATCCTATCGACATCATTTATTTTGTTTTTTTTCCTCTCCGTTGCAAATTGTGGAAATTACAAACGGAATGAAAGGTTTAGAAAAGGAATTTGGTGGAAGGTATAAAAGTGGAATTTAAACTGATCAACAACATATAGCTTTTCTGGAAAAAGTTTAGCAACATTAATTTCAATTTGTTTGTCCCATATAAAAATGTAAGCTAATGATAATATATTATTAAATCAATGGTTTTATATCTTTTTTATCTGTTAACACTTTGCACAAATTTAATAGTTTGTAATAAGTAAAAACTAAAAATATGTTGCTTGCAACAATTTATTATATATAATGCAATACCAACATCGACAAGATTTGTTGAAAAGATTACACATTAAAAAAATTCTACCTTTTTTACAAAATTTCATGTGAAAGACGGGCAATATATTTCTAAGGTAAATTGTTTTTAAAAATTTATTAAAATTTAAAAAAAATTTAGATATTAACAATTAAAAAAAATAAATTAAGTAAAATAGAGACTTATTTTATAAAATAGCAACAAGTTTCTAAACAATAGTCGATCAAGATATAAATATTATAAAAATTGGAAACTTAAATGCTTTGGTTAATTTCTTTTTCATTGTTTCTTTAGAAACGAAGAAAAATTAATAGTTTTTTGTATAGCAACATGTTGCACAACTACTTAGTTATGTAATTTATGTCTAGGTTCTCATTCTGAAAGGTTCTCTCTCTGAAAAATGTTTAAGAACATTAATTTTAATTTTTCCTAAGCTCAAAAACAGCAAAATAATTATTTTTAAATATTTTTTTCTCATCAAACATTTGCAAAAATTTTAAAACTGTATATTTTTTTTTAATTTTCGTCAAGAATTCCATTGTTCATCTTCATGTTCATGTTGCAAAAGTAACTTTTTTACATTTTCAATTAACTCAAACAGAATAATATTTTTAATAAATTAGTTTTTCCTAGCAACATGTTGCAACTAATAATTTATGAAATTTAAACAAAATAAAAATTGCGGTTATTTTTAATTTTTTATTTATTTATTTATTATTTATTTTTCTAATCTTGCTATTATAAAATGTTGCCTTTTTATAAATTGAATTAAATAATTAAATTATTCATATAAGTTTTTTTAATTTGTCTAAGATTTTATAGTTTGTAAAATTGCTAGCAACATGTTTTCTAACTATTGTAAAACGCGTTCAATATGGAAATTTCCTTGTTCTTAAAATAAATTTTAATTCTATCATAATTTTTTTAATTCGTATTTTTTAATTCAATTTAATATTTATTTTTAAAGTTGCTCATTTAATCGAATGCACCAAAATTTCATTTAACCTTAATTTATATTTTTAAATATTTACTGAGATGTCTTTTATTTTGCTTTTTATTTTAAGTATTTCAAATTAAATTTAGTAATAGGTCAAGGTCATATTAAATAATTTTATGAAATTTTTTATTTTAATTAAAAAATATTAAAGCTGCACTTTTCCATAAAACCAAAAAAATAAAACAAAATAAAGAGTATTCCAATAACTTTTTTAAATTGGTTAAAATTGTATATTTTTCTGTTACAAAATGTTTAAATAATTTATTATGTAATGTGTAAAAATTATTAAATTTTTTATACTTTATTTTTTTTACAAAATGGGACGATTTGTTTGTTTGTTCTTTAACAACACCACAAATTAATATTATAAATATTCGAGTTTTTAAAATTCGTATAAAAAGAAAAAATTATAAAAAATAAAACAAAAATAATTATTAAACCGTTCTTTGTCTTAACGAACACCAAACGTATCGCGTATGAACGTTGACTATAAAGAAACTAAGAAATCACACTAAATTAACCAAATTATCAAGTGGCAACATTAAGTTCGACATACTCATGCATTCCCTCCACTCAGACATGTTGTACGAGTAATCAATGCAAGATTTATACACATACCAATGCAAAAGATAAGTAATAAAGTGAATAAGTGGAATGATCGATCCAACCAGATCAATGAGTAACCCTATGATAATCATTTAAGAAAATTAAGTGGAAGTTGTGCTCAAACCTTAAAACATACTGTAATGGACTTTTGCATGCTTAATTTTTTCGAGTATTGAAACGACCAAACATGTTTCATTGAAAACCAACAAATTTGTATCTCTGAGTCACTAAAAGGTTCTTGGAATCTTAATTTAATATGGTTACGTAGTAGGGCATTTAAAAAGTTTTATCAACGACTAAACAGCTGAACAGCTGTACATAGGAATGAAACATTTGCAGTAAAAGAAATAAAATCGAACAAATTTTATAAATACTTAAAAATAAAAATAAAAAAATGCATGGCATATATCATGAGTTGTTTGTAAATATACACACCTTAAGTTTTAATTTACTTGTTTTTATTATTATTTTTTTTTTTTTATTTTATTTTTTTATTTTCAGTAGCGCAGGAATAAAAAAAAACGATTGATAAAAAAAAATCAGTTTAAATTTTAGCTAAATTTAGATTGCATAGCTAGTGAATGAGTAAAAGTAAAATGAAAATAAATTAAACTAAATAAATAAAATGTAAATTAAAAAAGACATTTGTAAAATTTGAAAAAGAGATCAATAAGAATCAAAGAAGCGGTACAGTTATAGTCATAATACTCGTATGAAACATTCGGAATTTTAAATCAAATAAATCACCATATAAATGTTGTTGAAAAGATTTTTTAATATTCTATGAGTTTAATTTAACAATTTTATATTTGACAAAGTAATTTACAAACCAGTTGCTTTTATAAGAAGAAACATTGTTGCTATAAAAATTAAATTCTCAACAGCACTTATTTAGGTATTCTGTTCTAAGACGTGAAAAAATGTTTAGCAACATTTATTTAAAATCGTTTAGATACAGTTGAAAATTTACATAAAAAACACAAAAAAGTATTAGATATTAGAAAATTTACATTATACCTACAATTAATATTTCACAATGAAAAGCTAAGTAACAACTTCTACTAAGTAACAACTTCTACTAAAACATCAGCTTCAATTATTATTTTTATTATTATTAGTTTTTTTTTTTAATTAAACAACAATTTAATTTATTGTCTTTTAATAAGGATATTGAAACAAATGTTGCCAGAAATTAAATTCATTAAATGAGCAATATTTTGTTTAGAATAAAATTTTTAAGGTTTTTCTTTTTTTGAAAATAATGTAAAAACAATGTTGCTGGCAATATGAAATTTAAAAAAGAAAAAATCCAAACGAATAACGTTGATTGTTTTTAAATACGGATATTTAAACAAAATTTCATAGGAAATCTATGATTGTTTGCACAATTTGTAACAAAGTTGCGTAGACATGTTGACAAAATTAAATTTCATTATTAAGCAATATTTTTCTAAAAAAAAAGAATTAAAACCTTTTCATTTTATAGAAAAGTAAATAAATTGTGTACAATTAAAATAATGTTGGTGTGAACTTTTTTCGTTAAAACACAGTGTAAAAACTTTGAATTTTTAATGAAAATTGTCTATTTGTACATAATTAAAACATATGTTAAAACAATGATTCTGGCAACATTTTACAGTAAACATAGTACCAATTTCCAACAAATTCTACAAGATTTTCGATGATTTCTTCTTTAAATAAGAAAAAAATCTTAAATTTTATAATTTATTTAATAAAAGTTGCAGAAGTTTTTCAGCAACATTTATTTTATTTGCTTGACCTAAATACACAATAAGTACCTTAACTATTAGATAAGCTTGAGTAATCAATAAAAAATAATTTCTTACTTTTTGTGGTTAGTTTCTAACAACGATATTTCCCTTTTTTAATATTATATAAAATTATTTAAATTACTCAAAGTAGCGCCTCTTTAACAAGGTTATTTATAATTATTTTAATTTTATTTTGATCAACAAATCACACCTACAATTTTGGCAAAGAATTCTACTAAATTAAAGTGTTAGAATAAAAAAAAAATAAATAAATAAAATTAAAAGAAATGTGCCAGGAAATACAAATACTATTTCTTTATAAATAAAACGCCAAATTATATAGATATTGTTAATTATTTTTATAAAATTAACTAGCAATTTAAATACAGAAACAATTTATTTAAAGTCTTAAACTAATGTAATTAAAATAATTAACATTAAAAATTTTTTTAAAGGTGTACAGACAAAAGACAGCAAAAAGTTTTATAGGTTATTTTAAAAATAATAATAATTATTTAGCTTTAAATTGAATAAATAAATTCTATATTAATATTTTTTTTTTTTTGCTTTTATTGCTTTGTAAAATGTTATCAGTACTTATAACTTATCTATAAAATAATATTTGTAAACATTGACCAATCAATAATAAAAATAAACAAAACTACGCAATTTATTCACAAGAGTTGTTGTTCAATATATAAAAAATATATATAAATCAAAAATTGTTTTATAGATATAAATAAGTACAATGAATCATACTTATAGTAAGGAATAAAAATATTACGATGAAAGTACTTAAATGTTGCTGGCAACATTTGTAATGAAATTTAATATTAAAATTTAATGTTTGCAAACAAATGTTGAAAACATGTAGTAGAATCATAAATAAAGAGAATATTAAAAAATCTTGGAAAAAATATATTTTTTTTACCATAACTCGACCAGAGTTATCTAATCTGGCTGAATACTTTCTTTAATTTTTCTTATAGAAATTCACACTCCATTTTCATTGCTGAAATTATTGAAGCATCACAACTTTACTTTATTGAAGCGATTTTGTTATGCATATTAAAATAAATTGTACCATATTTGAAAAATTGGACTTGACTATTTGCAGTACAATTGAGTATTAAAATTAAATGTTTGCAAACAAAAATTTTTTTTCAACATGTTGCAGAACTACAAAAGAAAGAGAATATTAAAAATTTATGAATTATTATTTTTTATTTATTTTTTTAATTTAGTAATTAATTGATGGATATTTTGGTGAAAAGCCGTATATATTTTACTTTTATGAACCGATTTGGAACGAAACCTGTAGCTTATTTAGCGCCAAAAGAACTTTTTCCCAAGAAAGATTTTTTTTTTCTCAAAATTAAATATTATTTTTTAAGGTTTCTACGTAATTAAATAAAAATATTAAAATTAATGTTAAATATGTAAATATTTCTGTTTAAAATAAATAAAATTTTCGTAAAATTTAAAAGAACATGTGAACTTAAAAAAGTCATATATATTAAAACTAAATGTTTTAACAAATGTTTAACAACATGTTGCAAAAATCTGAATACGTCTTACAGTGTTTTTTTCCCATATAATGATGGGACTTTTTGTCGCATCATTATATATAGAAGGAGTTGTCGTAGAAAATTGAACTTGGACTTAAAATTAATAAAAAAAAAAATCGGTGCAGGGACACGCCTAAATCCGTTATAACCTGAAATTAAAAAAAAAAACTAGAACAAACATTTTTGGTAGCCTTTATAAATAGATTATTTATGAGTCTGCTAACTTATTTTTTAATCGAAGCAAAGACACGCCTACCTCCCTCAGAATTGTAGCAAAATTTGTGATTACAATTAAATGTAGATTTATGAGACTGTCAATTTTTATTTGAATCGGAACAAGAACGCTCCGCTACCTCCCATATATCCTAATTAAAAGAAAAAAACATTTCCAGCTAAAATACTAGTCTGAATTCTTGTAAAAATTGAAGAATGTATCGTAGAAGATTGAAACTTGTTTCACATACTACTTTTGACTAAAAGTGAATATATACAAAGTTTTAAAAAAATCGAAGCAATGACACGCCTACCTCCCTATAATAAAATAAAGGATAGACCTTTTCTGTTTAATGTTTGTAAGACACTGATTTTATTAAATTAAAACCACTTAAAAGAAAAAAGTGAAATTTAACGTGATAATATGCCTTAAAAGTAATAATCTGTCTTAAAAGTGATAAAACCCTTGTAATAAACTAGCAATAAAATAATAAAAATTTTGTCACTTCAAATACATTATCACTTACAACTAAAATATATTTATCACTTAAAACTAAATATTTTTTTAAAAACTATGCTTTTTAATACTCTATCACATGTAGATAATATATTTTATAGGTAAGAAAAGTAGCCAAGTAATTTGAATACTCCCATATATTCTAAATTGATAAAAAAGCATTTTCTTCTAAAATATTGGTCAAAACAGTATCAAAATTTGCGATAGCCATTAGAAATATGGTTTTTATGGGTCAGACAATATTTGATTTAACACAAGCAAGGTCATATCTACCTTCCCATACCCTGTCGACTTCTAATATTATTTTAAGTCCTGCACCTACATTTTCTCTAAATTTGCCTAAATTTTATTGATCTCCGATCTAAATTTTGTATTTTTATTAGTTTTCAATATTCTATTTAATTTTGAAGTAATATCCATTTAACATCAGAAAATATTTTAACATAAAGAATTCTTAGATTTTTATGTAAGAAAAATTAATTGTGAAATTGTTTTAATGATTTTTTTTTTCAGTTACGGCAAAAAAAATAGGAAGTAACTCTTCTTTTATATATTAAAAAACAATACTAAGTTACAGAATCAAGCAAACAAATTTGTATAATTTTTTTATAATTTTTTTCAATTGAACTTTTGTAATCTTTGTATTTAAATTTTAAAATGATCTTTATTTAGCGCCGTCTTGTGCATTTTGAGTGTACTATACTGAGTCAAAGAATTATATTTTTTTCCTTTCTTAGTTGTTTTTTAAGTTGCGAAATAATTTTAATTAATTTTTTACTTTAATAATTTTTTAATTAATTTTTTACAACAATTTTTTAAATTGTGGCAAAAAATAGGCACCAAATATTTCGTATTCTTTTAAATTACATAAACAGTGAAAAAAACAAATTAAATAAAAAATATAAGTAAATTTGAGCAAAAAAGATATTTTACAAAAAAAAAATTTTAACTTAGCTGGAACTGAATTTGATTTTTAATAAGTGTTGTGGTGCTACTACTTTAAACGAACAGGTTACAGATCTGAACTCTCAAGAATTGAAACTAATAGAGCGTAAAATTTTAGCAACACAGGTATTATTTTCTAATCATGATTATTGTTCAAAGTTCGAAAACTTAGAAAAAGAGCTAAAAATTTCTAAACTTTTTCTCATTCTTTTACCTTTTTATTCGCGCGTTTATACTATTTCATCTCATTTGATCATATATAAACTAATCGGACTTTGTGGATAAATTCTACACCTTATATATTATTATGCAGATTTTCAGCAGTTACATACAGGCTAGTGGAATTTTGATGACAAACGTTTTTTATTTTTTTTTTTTGGTTTTTGGGCAAGGTATGTGCTCCTCTCAACGAAATACTAATTTTGAAATTTTGATATAGGGATTGATACTTGTCATAATTGTGCGTATTTTTCGCTATATTCCTTTGATGTTCCCGAAATAGTCAACGCAGTAGATAGTCTCAAATTTTTGAAAACTTGAGCAAAAATTTTTTTAAAAAGTCAGTTTTTCACGAGGCACATTCACAGTTTCTAATGGAATAGCATGGACTCATTAGCTTATTGTTATTTTACACTAACGCTTCTCAAATGTACAGACCCAAGTCCCACAAAGTGTCTGTACAAACATTTTATGGAAGTCGAGAAGACCATTTACTTAAACAAAAATTGAATTTTTTTTTTTATCAAAATTTTTATGTTCTTATAAATGTAGTAAAAATTTCAGGGATTTGATCAATTCGAAAGTAATTAATTAAAAATTTGGAACGATAATGGGAAATAAAAATACTTTTGGAAAAAATTGTGAATAATTACCAAAAAAAAAAGTATTTTACAGTTCTTAAAGTTTGAAAAGCTTAGCATGAAAAAAAAATATATTTTTCAATCGATTTCATTGTACTTAATTGGGCCTTTTCGGACTCAGAAAAAGCATTTCAGTATGGGGTATGTATAAGAGATTAAGCAGTTATAGACCCATTTTCACATTTTGTAATCGTGACCTATTTCTAGTTCTTATTGGAAAACAGAGCTGTCAGAGTTATGTATGCACTTTATATATTTTTTTTAATACGTAAACTTGATTTCAAATTCAGGTTATTATTAAATTCTTAATTTTTCTAAAATATTAATAGTTTTATGATAAAAATAAATTCCTCAATAAAAACAGGAACTTATTCAAAAATTGAGAAATGCATCAATATCAGCACCATTTTTCAAATATTTTCTATTGAAAACTAATTGTTTTTAAGTTTAATCTGGTCTATGTTTGAACATTGTTCGAAAATAATATTTGATAACAAACTTTTAACTTAATTCTTATTTATTTCACATAAATGATGGTGGGTAGTACTCGAATGTAATGTCTCAAGAGGGGTCGTAAAGCTGATGCTTGTGAGAATCCCTGTTTTACTCAATAAAATCGAAGGAGCATTAAAATTAAATTTATTAAAAAAAATTTATAATTTTTTAGAAAATTACGCAAAAATTGCATATTTTGTTTTTGTATTTTTATACAGCAAACTGCAATTTGTACAAATCTTGCTTATATAGATGTAGGAATGGCGATAAATATAATAAATAAGTCCAGTGTCATCAATAGTTGAAAATGGAACATTTTTGTCAAAACACATTTTGCTAAGGCACATCGCGTGGACAACATGAAATTGAGCATAATTGGCATAAATAGTTAGAGTTTGTAATACTTAACGGAAATGTAGAGGTGCATCAAAAAGTTTCGAAAGATAAAAATTTTATGAACCAAACAAATCACTTGGATTAAAAAGAGATTACAATATTAAAAAACATTTCTTGGTAATAAATTCTAATAAAATATCTTTTCGTATAATATATGGAGAAATATCTTAGATTTGATCCATATTTTTACTCAAAATTTTTAAAAATCGTGATTTTTAGTATAATGAAAATTATTTAAATTTTGTTAGGAAGCTCAAAAATATATTTTATTTAAATAACTCAATTGATTCTTTAAGTTTGTAAAAATTTTTATAGGTTTAATCTAAAATTGTTATAACCTTCGCGCCCCCTGCTCGAAGTGCCCAACGCGAACTAATTCTATATGCATTCGAGTCACTTTATATTTATACAAATGGATTTTGCCATCGAAATGTAATATAATTTTTTTTTTTTTTTAAATTTAAAATTTTAATAATGGCTCATATATGTACATTGTATTAAAAAAGCTTTAATTTAAAAATATTCTGAAGTATTGGAAAAATAAAATAAAATGCATTTTTATCAGAAATTAAAATTTAACAATTTTTTTTCTGAAACAGTTTAAAACCAAATTTTTTGTTCAATATTTCAGCACAATTTGAAAAATGTTTTTATTTTGATTTTTGCTTATTTGACAAAGAATTGTGCGACTTCTTTTTATGGACCGATTAGAAACGAAAATCGGTTAACCGGTTCTTTTCTTACCCTTTTTGGTTTAGGTTTTTTCCAATTTTTTGTTTTATTTCAAACTGGTTTCTTAAAGGCGGTAAGACGGTTTTTTTTAAACAGATTTTTATTTAACTCAGAAAAATAGGAAGAAAAATTAACAGGTAGCTTATTTAAATTGGATAATTCTCTTTAAATAGTTGAAATAAATGGAGCTATTGAGTGCGTATGATAAAATAAGTGCTTTAAAATTTGTGCGTTGAAATACATTCACCTAAGATGCAAAAGGCCGTAACCACTGAAAAATCAAAAGTTGGTTTTTTTACTGAATCTACAAAAAAAAATATTCATATTTATTAGTCTATTTATGGAATCCAACACGAATTGGTTTTACAATATTTTCTCAATAAAACCAATAAATTGGATTTATTTCTTCGATTTTTATTTATGCAATCTAATAATTGAATTTAAAAATTTAAATATTACATCAATTTTAACAAAATTCAAAGGGCCGTAATATCAACTTGATAAACGAGACAGTCATAGATTTTGCTCCATTTAAGAAAAATTTGGTTTGAAGAGTATTTAATGTTTTATCTGATTTTGTTTTAAGTAATTGATTAAAAAATTGTAGTTAATTGTTTAATTTTAAAGTAAAAAATTAAAAATTATGGTTACGACTTTTTGTATTTTCATAATGTTTTCTGCTTTTGCAGCAAAAAAATTTTAAAGTTGCGGTTACGGCATTTTGTATTTTAGGAGACGATATGTACGAAAGGATCCTCAAATCTTCGATCAATTAAAAGGTATTGGGCCTTATTCAACAAATATTTAAAGGATACTAAAAGCTTAAAAGTACACATATTCCAGTTAAGAAGTTGCAGAATACACAGTAGAAGTTTTGCAAAAAAGCTTAAAATATTTGTTCAAACCCAATAAAGAAGTAAATTATTGTTTAAAATGTAAAAATTTCTTTCATTAAAAATCATAAACCACCTATTAGTATAATTTGTATAACAAAAATTTTATGCACTAGTCTTTTCGTGCTTACTTCTTATTATCATAAAATAAATTTTATTAAATATATTTTATTAAATTATTTTATAATTATTTTATTAAAAGTAATGTCCATTTCAAATTATAAAAAAATAATAATAATTCTAAAAAGTTATAAAATAAAATATAAAACTTTAATTTTGAAATTATGCTCATAAAAAAATTTATATTTTTCACTTGTAATCAGTGTTGCCAGGAGGTGAGGAAAAAAGAGGCTAAATTGAACTAAAAAATAAGTCCAGAAAAAGTTTTTTTTTCAATTTAAAACTTATTTCTTCCTGTTCACATTAGTTTTGGTAATAAATTTATAAATAAAACATAGAAAGTCACAAAACGCTTAAAATAATCCAATACAATTTGGGTTATATCAAGTTTTAGAATTTTCTTCATATGAAAAATGACTCAAGTTTTAAAATGTTTTGTTCGTCATTCTTCCTTTTTGATTTTTTGCTTTTATGTGATGTTTTTTCTTCTTTTTTTTTTAAATTATATTCCTGAATAGTTTCCATGGTAAATGAAATGTGAATATATATAAAAAAAAAAAATTATTATATTAATCCATTTAGTAAGTCTATAAAATTAGTTTAGTTAGTTTTGATTTGAATAATGAAGTGCCGCAGACGAAATTTTTTTTGTGCGAATAAATACACCAGTTTGCTTAAATGGATGATTCTGCAAAAATAAAAGTATTTATAGCAAATAAGAAATTATATTCTTCGTTTTAGAAATACTAATATTTTAGCCCTTTTAAGGTAATTTTAAAACTCAAAAAAGGCTAGAAGAAAGCTAGAAGCTAAAACGAAAATTTTGAGGCTATAAGCAAAATAGAAAAAACGCTAAATTGGCAACACTGCTTATGAGCACGTATAAATTAAGGTTTCTGTTTTAAAAATTACAAAAAAAAATAATATTTTCTTGCACAAAAATTTAAATCATCGGTTTTCTTAAGAGTCCAAAACCGGTCAACCGGTTTTTTATATAATAAGATTCTTCGGTTAAACTGAAAATCGGGTTTCTAAAAAGTATGTTTTTTTTTTTTTTTGAATACTGTAAAAAAAACCCATAACTTATTTGGGGTTAAACTACTTTTTTTATAAATTTTTTCTTTTTTTGTCATAATTCAGCCATTTGTGTATTGATTTTGGTTGTTTTTAATAGTAAACTTTTGAGATTAATTTCCAGTATATTAATGTATGTCTTGATATAACTGATTTTAATATAAAGAACCAACCAAATCGCACATTTTAAATGTTAGTATTTTTTTGCTCAAATTATAGTATGTATATCTTACATTGTAAAACAAAAATTCATATAAAATAAACATAATATTCAGAACACACATTTTTAACTTCAACAAAATTAAAAAAATAAAAACACACAAAAATCAAATTTACTTAGCAATAAAAGAAAAACAAGCCAAAAGAAAACATCAAAAAAATACGAAATCAACTTTAAAACACTGAAGTTAATTTATTCATTATACAAATTTATATTCTTACTCATCAGCGTCAACAACATCTCATATCATCGAAATACACACATAAATTGTATTCATTTCTTTTTAAAAATATATATGTTTTTTTTAACAAGAAATAAAATTAAAATAAAAATTAAAAAAAGTAAAGAAATAAAGCAAAACTAAGAAAACATAATTTTGCCAACGCAAACACATTTTTGCATTATTTGTAAGCAGCGCCAAACAACCACACAGCCTTTAATAAAAAAAAATGTTTTCGTTTTTGTTGCCTTAAAAAAATGTTCTTTCTGTGTTTATGTTGCCAGGCCGAGAAAAAAATTTGTTTTACTTGTTTGTTTGTTCCTCTGGTATTTGTTTTTAAAATTCCCTAACCCAGCAAACGCAAATGGATTATATGAGATATATATATATCATTTGATATACAATATTTCTTAAAATTTTCCAAAAATGTTTTCGAAAATTCCAACAAAAATATGTAAATAGAAAATTTAATTTTCATATTATTTTCAATTTAATTTTCTATGTTTGCTGGATTATTGTATTTGTTATATTACATTTATATATATATATATATATATATATTTTGTTGGGTTTTTTTTTTTGCTAGTTGTAACACAATAAATATATTTTTTGTTGGACTTTTGTTGCTTTTGTAGTACTATGTAACATTGTAGCAATAACGCAACATATTTTGCTGATTTAGCAACATTCTCTAAAAGCATACATATTAACATACATACACACACATGCATTTTTATTTTCTTTTATTATAAATGCTGCTTAAAGTTAAACAAATGTTGCAAACATTTGCTTACGCAGTTAAAAAAAAAATCTTCAAGTGTTGGGTTTTTTCTGTGGCCATGTAAGTGTAAGTGCTCTATATTTGGTGTAGATAATTGGTGGCATTAATCCTTTGCAACAGGTAAACTTTTCTAAAGCAGAAATTACTAACTCTTTTATTTTAAAAATTTAAACTGATACTATAATTCAGTATAAAAAGTTGATCTAAAATTTAAAATAGTTCTAAAATCAAGTTGAAAATTTCACTTAACAGCAGCTACAATCAGTTATATTTAATATAAAATTTACCCTTATTACCTTAGTTTTAGCCTAATATTTGTCATCTTAGCTTCGAGCATTTTTATAGTATTTTCTATTTTTTTAAATTACCTTAAAAAGGAAACATTTTCGTATTTCACTCGGTTGTATCTATCTGCCTCATTAATTTTATTTATAATTTACAGGTAACAACACAAGTATACACGAAATTGGTCACGATCAACCAGAAGTAATTTCCAAGTTTATTTGTGGTAGTGTTGCCATTTTAGTACTTCCAGTACTAAAAATGCATTGAAATATTATAAAAATATACTAAATGCTCTTTAGCACTTTTTCTACAATATTTTATAATTTAATAAAATTTAGATTTTTTGAAAGAATTTTATTGCAAATATGACGGTATTAGTTGTTATTTTTAAAATATGAACACTATTTTTACTTTAATTCCCAATTTAGTATAATCTTTCGGACGATTTAGATTTTTTTTAATAACATCGTATGGCTATACTGATTTGCGGTCCTTTTTCTGGCCTTAACCCCTGGTCTACAATTGAAATTAATGCTGATATAACATGTGAGATAGCGCCAGCAGAAAAGAGTTACAATTTTGTTCATATTATGTTAAATCTTAAATAAGGGTACGCGTATTCTAATAAATCTTATAAGATATCATTATTTTCAATAATTCATAGAGTGAACTGCGAAATTTGCACTTCTTAGCACAGTTTTTATAAAAATGTATTTTTAAATGTAAAATAACTACTAGAACAAAACAATTTTACAAAAAAAAAAATTGCTTTTTAATTGATTTCCGAAATACACAAACACGTATACATATAAATTTTCGTATACGTGAATTTTTGACAGTTTATCTTATAAGATTCTTGTGTATAATACATATAATATATTTTATAGCACTACTATTTGAATATGCACGTGAAATAATTCTCTTAAAGAGCGAATTTGACACTCTCTGACAGAAAATTCGTCGTAATAGTTTAAAATATTTGCTACTTCCTCATTGCAACATGAACCTTCTAATTTTACCCATTTTCCAATATATAAAATACTACTGAAAATTTCCGTCTTCAACTTATTTCGCCATTTATTTTTAACAAGACCCATAAAGCTAAATAAAAGCTTCACTTCAAAATTAGACAATGATAAAGCTAAAAAAAAAATACAAATTTAGATAATTCTTCAAATGGGTGCGTTATCCACCAAATTTTTGGAATTATAAACTTGTATACAAAATGATGTTGTGTTTATGTTCTTGTTCCAGTTACATTAGTTTTCCCATTCTACATATTATTAATTCAATACCTTTACCATTTATTTTGATTTCTCTTGAAAGTGAAATAATAGGACACAGGAAAAAGTCACCAAATATAAATAAGTCATTTAACTAAAAGCTTTTTTAAATTTACGCCTCTCACCAAAATGATTATATTAATTACTAAAAACTGTAAAAATTTAAAAACAGAAATATTTTTCCAATTAAAATTGTATCAAATCAATGAAGTAGATAATTGAATGTATTAAAAATTTAAGTGAGAAATAAAATTTTAATTGAATTTTATTTTTATTTTATATTTACTTCAATATATTTATTACATTTAGATGCAAAATGAAATAACTGTGTTAATTGAAAAATTTACGGTAATAATTTTTTCTGTGTCTTTTAGTCTCTTTCAAAGTTTTTTTCAATAGAAAACATATTTATTTTATACATACATGTAGAATGTATAACACATTATTCATTTTCAGAAATTAGTTTCAGATTATTTTTCTCTCCATCCAACGATGAAGAAGTGGGAAATCGTTAAGGTTTTAGACATTTTATGTAATAATTTCAATAAATTTTTCTTCAACATATGTTTTGTTTGCAATTGATTGTACATGGAATAATAAATAATTTAAAATTTTCAAAGAGTTGCTTTTTATTGCCTGTAAATCTTTCTTTACAAATTATAATTCTTCTAAAATGTTTTTTTTTTTTTTTTTTTTTTGTAAATATAATAACAAAAATAATTTTTTATTCTGGTAAAGCTTGTATAAAAAATGTTTGCTGTGTAATACTTTTCATGTGTATATACAACACCGAAATGCGTCTTAAGTGCTAACCATTGCACACATATTCTTTTTATTATGGTCTCTATGGACATTCAAAGAGTTGGGCATGCTCTGGCTATTTTTAATGGATCAATACCATAGCTTTGTAAATATTTTTATACATTATTGTCTCTTTGGAGATTTAGAAACCATATAATAAAATTAAAAAATAAAAAAGAAATATGTATGCTAAAAAACTGCTTTAAGTAGGTTGATTATGCTAAAAAGAATTTAGCGGAATTCTTTTAAATAAATATGCAATTTGCCAATTAATTCTGCTAAATCTAGCAGGAAAAATGCTAAAATTACCTTTCTAAAGTTAAATTTAGTATCGTTTTATATGAAGTTGCTGGCATCACTGATAAGAGATTTCAATACTCATTCTTAAGAGTAAATTTAACAAATGTTGCATACTTTAAGGCTGGATAATAACACTAAAAGTTTATACATACAGTGGTTCAGTTTTATATAAACAAAAAAAATATAATCTATGATTTATATGAAAATCTTAGATCATGAAAATAGTAAACGTTTTTAAATTTAACCTTTTTTAATTATTGCTTTTTCAAAACTTATACTAGGAACATAATTGAGGAACGTACTACGAATATATTTGTGTTGTATTTGCGTTCATTTTACCCACAATTGCGATGTAGACGTACTTTTTGTTTGAAATAAATATTGGAAAAACTTAACAAACTTTATTTATTTTGTTTGAATTTTCTTTTCAAAAAATAAAAAAATTAATTAAAAAAATATTTGAATTGTTTTACTTTATTTTTGTTTTTCAAATGACAAATACGGTCGTAGTTTTTGTAAAAATTGGAATTAAATCTATTTGGACGTACGACGTATATACGTTGCAACGTATACGCCGGTTGTTGTGTGTTTTTCAATAAAAATGTATAAGTTCCAATTTGTAAACGTACGCTTCTATGTTAATATGTACGTTTCTAGTCCTTTTATGGATATTAATAATTTTTTTTGATGTTTTATTTTTTTAATACCAATTTAATTTTTGAGAATTTTTTCTTTTTAAGTGAACTTTTTTAATCAATTGATGTACTTTTTAGAAAAATTTTACCTACTTTTAAAAATTAGAACGATTTTGAAAATTAATACTTTATTATTATTTTATTTTTAATTTTTTAAATAATAAATTTTTCAAAATAGACTTCTTTTTACGATTTTTCTTTTCTTTTTGAAAATTTGCACATTTTATTTCAATTTGTTACGTTTTATTATTATTTTAATTAATATTCTTGTAACTTATTTTTTTCCTTTTGGATTCTTTTGTTTTTATGTTTTTTTTTTTTTGTATAAGAAAATTTATACTTTTTCGAAACTTATCAGGTTTTTTTTCTACACATATTAAGTACGGTTTTGCGAAAAATGTTATTTTTTATTTTATTTATTTTATTTTTTTATCTTTTATTTATTATTATTTTTTTATTTTTTTTTTTTTTTTTTTTTTTGCAAATTGAGTACTTCTTAAGTTTGTTTTTTTTTTTGAAATTTGTAATTCTTATATATGTAAACTGGTGGTACCCTTTCATACGTTGGTTCCTTTGTGACAATTTGAAAACTGGTTAATACTTTTTTAAAACTACTATCAATTCAAAGTGAATCGTTCAGAATAAAAAATATTGTCACTTTAACCTTAAGATATTTTTGTCAAATATATATATCAATGGAAAGCCAAGAGCTTGTGTATTTCGGATATATATTTTTGATTATAAAATTTTTACAATTGCAGTAATTATAACCTTGTGGTCTTGAAATTTTTAAAACAAAAAATTTTTTGTTTTTCATATTATACAAATAGGACCCAAGAAAAACATTTCTCACAATTATGCTTTTGTCCGTAGGTCTCGGGCAGCGTTACCATTGAAAATTTTTAAAAAGTATCCAAAAATAAAGGGGATTTCAAAAAATAAAGTTGATAAAAATAAAAGGGGCTAATTGCTTCAATACCTAAAAAACACCTTAAATTTTTTTATTTGATAAATCCAAAAACAAAAATATGAAAGCAAAAATATAAAATAAAGATTTGTACCAGGTCTTCACTCGGACTCCAGTCTTACAAATTTAGAACTGAAATCATGGATTTACAATCGTTGACCTTAAGTGTGTTGGACAATTTATTTGTCATTAATAATAATTTAAAAAAGACGTTCCACCAAGGCACTGCTATGGGCCAAAATAAAAAATATAAATTAAGATATAAGTATTCATCAAATCTAGTTCTTAAATTTTTCAACCCAAAACAAAAAGAATCGTCATTAGATATTTTAAATAGTTGTTCATAAACTTTATCGTTAAATTTTGTTTTTTTCAAATGATGTTCAAAGTACAAAATTTAAAAATTATTTTTAATAAAATAGTAATAATAAAAAATGAATTTATTTCTATTATATGGCAACACTGATTTATAAGACTGCTGTTAATAATTTTAAAAGCCTTTATTAATATTAATTGCTACACTTATGTGGAAATTTTGGAAATTTATTTTCAAACTTTCATTTTAAAAAGCTGATTTCAGATTTGAAATTAGAGGACAAATTATAAGTATTCATTTTCATGACAGTAGAACACCCCCTTCTATTTCTTTTTTTCAATTTTTCTATGGGCTCGCTTTACTGTGCTTCTTTTTGAGAATTGTTAATTTTCAAAAAAATTTTTTATTTAACATTTTTTGTGACAATTGGACTTTTCGCTTTAAAACTTTACTTTTTTTGAAAATTGCAAACTTTTAAAAATTTCTACTCTTTTAGAAAATTTAACTTTATTTTTTGAAAATTTTTATGTATATTTTTCTTCAAAATTAGTGCTTTTAAATTTCTTTTATCTTTTTATACTTAAAGTACGATATTCAAATTTCCCCTTAACATAATGCTCAAAGCACTCCATCTACAACTTTTTTATTTCATTTTTACAAATGTATTCAATTCTTATTTTTTGTACCACGGAATTGTTGGTAATTGTTTAGCACCTGTGTGTGTATGTGTGTTTACGTATAGTTGCATTTATATGTTTGTGATAAAAACATTGTTTTATTGCTGATTTTTGAGATGAGTAACAATATGAATTTGAAGAGTTTATGTTAGTAGGACTTTTTTCTGTTGCTTTGTTTATATTATTTTTTACTAATTTTTTTACAACATCAAACATTTAAACATTTATTTGCATAAAAAGTATTTTTTTTATAATTTAATACATATGTTTTTTTAGATTAACTTACCGGTGCTGGGGTAGAGCTACCATTGGATACGCCATTGTTGTAGCCATAAGCATTCAAGGCTGAAGAAATGGTGGCAGCACTCAATTTGGTGTTACTGTAAAAGGTAGAAAAAAAAAAATATGATAATATTATTAATATACATGTTTCGTTAACTTTTTAAAGGTTTTAACAAAATATTAAATACAGAGTCTGATTTTTTTTATCACCAAACAAAAATTTATTTTGAATAAATTCAAAAGTCTAATAATACAACTATAACTAATAAATTCAAATTTTCACTTAGTTTCTTAAAACCAGACCTAAAATAACACTATGCCTCAATAATTCCAATGCGAAATGAAAGTATTAATAAAATCTCCAAAGGGTGTTGCAAAGTTAGTTCGAATTTCAATTTTATGGAACCTTAAATTTCGTATATTTTGAAGCACATCTCCTAAATATTAATTATTTTACGCCCACTTTTCATAATAAGATTAAATTATATGAGGTCACATTGTTCAACCATTTTATATATATATATATATATATATATATATATATATATATATATATGTATATGTATATGTATATATATATATAGATATACAAAAGGCTGTATTGGATATAGTATTAATAAAAATGTCATGCCCACCTTTTGTAAGCAATTATTTTTTTGAAAGTTCAAATTAAATTTAGCACAAATTAAGTTAGATGGCAGTCTTAGTTTTTAGGCCACTTTCAACAAAAATGAATTTTGATACTTTCTTGATGCTTCTAAGTCCACTCCTCTTTTTCGTTCACTTTTATCGTACTGCTATATTTTTTACCACTGTCATTAAAAATGTTCATGATTTTTAAAATTTGTTTTCTAAGAAGCAAAGTAACTCTTTTCTAAATGCTGACAAATTTTACTATTTTCGAATACTCGTTACTACTCAGTAATTTTCATTTGGGTACTCGATACTCCTCGATACTTAACGGATTTTTAATTTGAAATATAGTCTCTAATTAATGTTAATTTTTATTTTAAAAAAACAAATATATTTAACAAATTAGCCTGAAATTTTATAAATTTATATACATAAAAAATATAATATATAAAAACGTTAACTTTAAATTCATCGTTAACAAAAATAAATAAAATTATTTTCATATATTTAAAAATTAATTTCTACCTTTATACAGAGTTGTATTTTAGCCATTACATTTTTAATATGATACAATTAAACTATTAAACTTTAAAAGTATTGAGTAACTACTTTACAGTATTGAGTACTCAAAAAAAGATGCAAATACTAGATACCTAATATTCAATACTTACATAGCACTAATATATGCCATGTTTCATTGTAATCGGTTCAGTAGTTTATACATATGGTCAAGTCAAATAAAGTGAACATAATTATGACAAAAATGGGTATAAAATGGATGTGGAATCCAGTAAAAATCTATTATAATAATGATGGGGGTACTCTACAAAATAACAAAGACATATAATTACATTTCGATTAAATAATTTAAATGTTTTTTTTTTGTTTACTTTGAAAACCCCTTTGAAGGTTTTGTTAGACTATAGCTACACTTTAATTTTGCGTTGGAATTATTGAGGCAATTTTTTCTTGTTGCACTTTGTAATAAATAAAAAAATTATTTTCTAAATTTATTAAAATATTATACTTTGCTTTATTTGTTTATTTTTTATAAAAATATGATTTCTTCGAATGATTAAAATAACATGATGTCCCAACCAGTGTTGGCAAAACATAAGTGGAAAAATGTGCTAGAATTTTCAAAGAAAAATGCTAGAAATTGCTAAATATAAAAAGGTGCTAAAAAAAAGTGATATATTATTTGGCGTCAGTTTTAAAGCTAAAGAAATTAGTAAAACCACATTCTGAAACTGATTCTTTGTAAACTAAAAAATAATAAAATTAAAGTTAAACAAAATTTATAAGCAGATTTTTTTAAATTCTAATTATATCATAAGTTATCCAAGCATGTGTTATCTACATTATAGAGTTATATTTTATTCTAAATAAAACATAGTTTAAAATTTCGATTCTTTTACCGAAAATTTGAGTTTTAAGCTCGACAAGCTTAAACGATAATTGTTTGCTAAATTATTCGGATTATCGAGACTTTTTTCTGGCCCACTTTTGTAAAAAAAAACTATTAGCATTCCATATTTTAAGCTTTTTTTAACAATTTCCATTTTAGCTTCAAAAAACAAATTTGTTTTTACTCTTTCCACTGAAGAATTTTTGGAACAAAACTTAACTGAATGAGAAGGAATTCAACTGCAATCAACTCTTACATCATAACTTTATCATAATTCTTATTGTATATTCCAAACTATACTAAAGTTTTAATAAAAAAAAGGATTTTTATTATTTAATCCGGATTAAATTCAAATGGAATACCGAATTCTTGAAATTGCTAAATTTCCAACAAAATTTTCCTTTTACGTGAACCAAATCAAATTTAAATAAACAGACTTTTACCTAAAAACCAATATTTAATCAGAAAAGACTTGTCTCTAACAAATTTTTTGATTTTTGGTCTTCAAAAAATTTAATTTAAATTTTTTAAAAATGTAACAAAATACAAGATATTACTTTTTTATTAATTTGTTGTTTATATAATGTTTCAAACAATAAAATAATAACGATATTTCGAATTGTGTAATAAATTGTTTAATTGAGTAAAAATATTTGAATTTTTAAAAAGATTCGAATTAATCAAAACTTTCTTTTATTTTAATTTACGGTATCGATTTAGTTACGTTCACAACTAACTTGCAAACTATATTTAAAAATAAATAAGTTATTTTATCGCAAATATTTCTTGTCACCAATCAACAATAATATTGGTAAATGATTCATTCAATTAAAAACTTTTTTAAATTTTCACCTCTCACCAAAATGATTATATCACACACAAAATTTTTCCAATCAAAATATTGATTAAAAGAATCAAGTAGATGATTAAATGAATTAAAAATTTAAGTGAGAAATAAAATGTTATATAATTTTATTTTTATTTTATATTTACTTGAATATTTTTATTAAATTTTTAGGTTAAATGTTTGTAACTGTATTGGCTTTTACAATTTTTATTTTGCTAAACACACAGTTTCAAGATTACTTAAAAACAATTTTAGAAAAAAAAAAAACTAATGATAATATTTTTATAGTACAAAATTTCAAATTAAGAAAAATAAGTGCAAAAGATGTTAAAAAATGCTACAAATAATTTCAAAAATGCTAGAAAAAGTGTCAGGTGCTAGATAAATTTTTTTTCATGCTGAGTTTAAAAAGTAATAAAAATGCTAAATTGGCAACACTGGTCTCAATTAAAATTTCTTTACATAAAACTTATTTTTCTTTAACAATTTGATTTAATAAACTGATATTTTGTCTGTATGTGTGTTTGTTTTAAAAATGATATAACATTTTTAACATCAATTCCAATAAGAAAATAAGATAAAAAAAAAAAAATATTTCATAAACGATTTCATGTACGAATATGGTTTTATTTGAGCTGACATATTGACAGCCATATTGACCACATCAATGTAATGCTGCTTTCATTTGTAAATCTGAAAGCTACGTTTATATGTATTTATATCTGTTTATGTATTTAACAACATACATACTCGTAAAACATTTGCAAGATAAATTTGATGTCAATCTTCCAGATGTCACTTATTAGTGAGTTCCAGATAATTGTCGGATGATTGTGTGAAAAGTAAAAAAAACAAAGTACATTTCTATTGCGCATTTATCGTCCATTAATCGTAACTTCTTAGTGATTTCTGGGTGATTGTCAGAAGTGTTTACGAAATTAATAAAAACAAAATACATTACTATCGTCTTTTCATCTTTCAAAAGTATACTTTGAAGTCATTGTGGCAAACAGAAAAAACTACATAACTGATTTTTATTACTTTTCAGGAGACCATTTTTTTAGATTTTAAATTGAAATTAAATGTGGTTGGTATACAATTTTAAATTATCTACCGCATAAATATATCTGCAATTCGTATGAAAATTATCGGGTATATTTTTAAAACCGATATTTAAAATAATGGTGTTGTTTTTTGTTTAAATAATATTTCAAGTTATACATTTTTTAATGGAAATGGAAAATAAAATTTAAATTTAAAATTTATAAGAAATGACATATTTCAAATAATTACATTAAATTCAATCATGAATTTTAGTATAGGAAATATGGAAAAAGCATATGTTAATTTATACAATTTTTGTATTTCGAAAAAAAGTAAAATCAGACGACTTAAATTGTTAAGCAGACCACTATATTCTAAAGTAATGGACAGATTTTTGTAAAAAAGTTTACTCAATATGTAATGATATGCAATTCTAAAAATTAAGAAAATGAAAAACGACATAACTTAAGTTATGTAGTTTTTCCTTTTGGCCACAGATATGATGATAATTCGAATTTAACAAAATACATTAATCCTCTTGGCGTGTGTTAGGAAGAGTGTCAGACTTTTTTTTTAAGAAAACAACATAATAGAGAAACAAGTAAAATCTTGTACTTCAGTAATAATTTAAAATAGGTACAGTTTGGCTGTAATATTAAATTTAAGGAGTACAATTTTCCTCATAATTAATATTTAAAATATAAAAAATATTTAAGAAAATTAAGCAAATTTTATTAACATTTTATATAGTAGAAACATACTTTTCTCACAATTTAAATTTATTTTAGGAAAAACTCTATCAAACAGACAAATATTTGCATATGAAAAACAAAAACAAAATTTTGCTTGTAAAAATGTCTTGTCATATTCTTTGCATACAATGTAATCTAAATTATATTTTAAATTTTTTAAATATTATTATTAATCTTCTTTTCTTCTTTTAAAGGTAACGCAATTCATTATAAGTTTCTCATGAGGATTTTATTTGGAGTTCCCCATATACAAAACTGATATTTATGTGAATTTCTTCTTTTGTAACAGCCCGTCCAGACGTAGCATAATATGTAAATTTTTGGTGTCAGAGAGTGTCAAATTCGCTCTCTGAGAGAATTATTTTACGTGTAGATTCAAATACCCTGCAAGCATTTAGTGAATTCTTTTTCGAAATAGCTCACTAATTCGCCACTCTTAGAAGTGCAATAGAAGATTTCTCTCAATTTTCCAACAACAAAATATATTAGTATACGAATTGAATCTTCTAGACGTAACTTCTTTAATCACTATTAGAAGTTGTTTGGATAACAGTTACAGTTATCCAAAAACGAAAACACTATTTTTCAACACCTTTTCTAGTATTTGGAAGATTGTTATTTACCAATCCACATAATCTGTCGAATTCGGCACTCTAAGATGATTAATAGTAGAATGTGCAAAACTTTACAAAAACAACACACATTAGGTTCGAAATTTTATCATAAAATCATGATTTTGTGGATTGTTTGCATTTCATAATGGGAAAAAGAACAAGCAGAAACAATATAATTTTTCTTAGTAAAAATAAAAATTTTCAAGTGATTAGAGTGAGAAAATATTAACATTTAATAAAATTATTTATGTAAACTGATGTGAAACAAAAAATTCATAAGTTTTAAATAAAAATTAAGAAAATAAGGTAAGCATTTATCTTAATTTAAAAGATATTATTAATATTTCAATTAGTTCTGGGCAAGAGAATAAATTTAGGAAAACATTTTCATTTTCTATAAAAATAAAAAAATATGTTGTTAACAATTTGAGGGCCAGAAAATTTAGTTTTATATAAAATTCTTAATAACTAAAACAACATTTTTTAAAAGTGTGGGAGTTTGACTTAAGTCACTCCCACACTTTTAAAAAATGTTGTTTTAGTTATTAAGAATTTTATATAAAACTAAATTTTCTGGCCCTCAAATTATATATATATATATATATATATATATATATATATGCAGCAATCAAAATTTTGGAAATGCAGTGCATTAGTTTTATTAGAGCTGAATTCTTACACTTTAAATTTGAATTTTTAAAATTTTAAATTAAATTTATTTAAAAGTTTGAAAAGAATTCAAAGATTGTTCTTGTTGTATAGAGTAGATTGTGGTAATTTTTGGTTAAGTAGCGGTATTTATTTCTAAGTTTCAAAAATCTTAAATATTGACAAAAATGATTAAAAAAACTTTCAGGGCCAAGATAAAATTTAAATAATGATTTAAAATGGTACATCATCATTAAAATTGGTAATAAAGTATGGAAATTATTAAAAGATCATATAGTTTTTAATAAAGGGAATCTCCATTATAAAAATGGAAACATTTGAAAGAGAAATTAGAGAAAATTTATTATAAATATTTTTTCAAATATTTCCAAAATTCTTAATAGTCAGCTATTTGTTCAGCGAGAAAGTATGATTTTAGAAAAGTATATGGTGTTCGCCTTGTAAAAAGTGTAATACGTTTGTTCTTTAATTATTTTAGAAAAACTGGCGATTTTAGAAAAAAATTAACCAAAAATTTTTTATTTATTTTAATTACATAGAAAATTCAATACAAAATTAAAATAAATAGTAATGTAGTCTTGTAATATTTAGAAATCGTATATTATATTACTAAACATTTTATAATGCGAACATCATAACCTTTCTAAAAATCATACATTGTCGCCGAACATACTAATAACTGCATGAAATTTTGCAAATATTCTAATAGATGTTAAATTTTCATTTGAATTCAAAATCTTTCTGTGCATTTATATTCATTGTTTTCTGTAGTAAACACAAGGAAGAGTTATTTTTGTTATTTAAAAAATAAATTAGAATATTAATAATTATTCTTATTTTATTATATATATCTACTTTATTAAATTTTAAAGAAACAAATATTCTTTTCTAATTTTGTACTTAAAATATTTTTTAGTATTCTTTTTTAATTTAATTTTTTTTTTTTTAATGTTAATTTGAATTTAAAATATTGTTGTGTAATTAATTTTATTGCTTTCCATAATAAATATCAGAAAGAATTAATTTTGTGATTTAAAAAATTTTAATATTTTTACTTTTGATAATTTTGTTCATTCCTAATCCTTTATTTTAAATTGTAAGTATTACTAGCATTATTATTTCAAAATTTTTATGAAAAATGGTTTTAAAATTCTGCAAATATTTTCTACCGAAAGTGTAACAACGTCGACACACCGGGAAGTTGATATGTTTCGCTTTTACTATTGAATTCTCATATAGTTAGAAATAGCATCTTTTGAGTAACGCTTTAGTGGGGATTGGAAGATTCGAATTAGGATTTTTTATTAGACACTTTTTACTGCGGAGTAGTAGATCTTAATACGTGACGTACAAAATTTACTAAATCGTTACGAATTCTGATCTACTTAGTAACACTGTTCGTTAAGAAATGTGCAACTAAGAGATAGTTCCTTTTGAGTAACGCTTTAGTGGGGATTTGAAGATTCGAATTAGTGACATTCAATAATGACAAAAGCGTTGCTCAAAAGGAACTATCGCTTAGTGGCACAGTTCTTCCCGAACGGTGTTACTAAGTAGATCAGAATTCGATAGTAAAAGCGACGCATATCAACTTCCTGGAGTGTCGATATAGTTACGATTTCGATAGATAATGTTTGCAGGGTATTAGTATAAGATGTATTATGAGACTGTGTGATGATGTTTCTCTACACAACCATGCAAGCATTTAGTGACTTCTTTTTCGAAATAGCTCACTAATTCGCCACTCTTAGAAGTGCAATAGAATTTCCAACAACAAAATATATTAGTATACGAATTGAATCTTCTAGACGTAACTTCTTTAATCACTATTAGAAGTTGTTTGGATAACAGTTACAGTTATCCAAAAACGAAACCACTACTTTTCAACACCTTTTCTAGCATTTGGAAGATTGTTGTTTACCAATCCACATAATCTGTCGAATTCGGCACTCTAAGATGATTATTAGTAGAATGTGCAAAACTTTACAAAAACAACACACATTAGGTTCGAAATTTTATTATAAAATCATGATTTTGGCGATTGCTTACATTTCATAATAGGGAAAAGAACAAACAGAAAAAATATAGATTTGCGTAGTAAAAATATAAATTTTGAAGTGATTAAAATGAAAAAATATTGACTGATTAACTAAAATTATTTATGTAAGCTGATAGTGAAACAAAAAATTCGTAAGTTTTACTTATAAAAGGAAAATTAAGAAAATAAGGTAAGCGTTTATCGTAATTTAAAAGAAATTATCAATATTTCAACTAGTTCTGGGCAAGCGAATAAATTTAGGAAAACATTTTAATTTTCTATAAAATGAGTATTTATTGTTAATACGAGTATTAACAATTTGAGGGCCAGAACATGGACAGAAAATTTTGTTTTATATAAAATTCTTAATAACTTAAACAATATTTTTTAAAAATGTGGGGGCTTGACTGATGTATGACATGCCCGCAGCAAAAGTCGCTAATTTTCTGAATAATTTTCTATAGAACAAAAAATTACGAATATATTAAAAATTCAATTTTACAAGTCTATTCTGTGGAAGGTTAAAATATGTATATATAGCAATCAAAATTTTGAGAATGCATTGCAGAGCTGAATTTTTGCACTTTAAATTTGAATTTTTTAAATTTTAAATAAATTATTTTGTAAAAGTTTGAAAAGAATTCAAACATTGTTCTGTTATTAAATATTTTGAAGAAATTTGTTTGTTGTTGTAATGCTTGAAATGTGTAGAGTATATTGTGGTAATTTTTGGTTAAGTAGCGGTATTTATTTCTAAGTTTCAAAAATCTTAAATATTGACAAAAATGATTGAAAAAACTTTCATGGCCAAGATAAAATTTAAATAATGATTTAAAATGGTACATCGTCATTAAAATTGGTAATAGAGTATGGAAATGATTAAAAGATTATATAGTCTTTAATAAAGGGATCCAATTTATAAAAATAGAAACATTTGAAAGAGAAATTAGAGAAAATTTGTTATAAATATTTTTTTAAAATATTTTCAAAATTCTTAATAGTCAGCTATTTATTCAGCTTTATTGCTTTCCATAATAAATATCATAAAGAGTTAATTTTGTGATTTAAAAAATTTTAATATTTTTACTTTTGATAATTTTGTTCATTCCTAATCCTTCATTTTAAAATGTAAGTATTACTGACATTACTATTTTAAAAATTTTATGCAAAATAGTTTTAAAATTCTGCAAATATTTTCTATCGAAAGTGTAACTACGTCGGCACACCGGGAAGTTGATATGTTTCGCTTTTACTATTGAATTCTCACATAGTTAGAGATAACATCTTTTGAGTAACGCTTGAGTGGGGATTGGAAGATTCGAATTAGGATTTTTTATTAGACACTTTTTACTGCGGTATAGTAGATCTTAATACGTGACGTACAAAATTTACTAAAGCGTTACGAATTCTGATCTACTTAGTAACACCGTTCGGGAAGAAATGTGCCACTAAGAGATAGTACCTTTTGAGCAACGCTTTAGTCAGTATTGAATGTCACTAATTCGAATCTTCAAATCCCCACTAAAGCGTTACTCAAAAGGAACTATCGCTTAGTGGCACAGTTCTTCCCGAACGGTGTTACTAAGTAGATCAGAATTCGATAGTAAAAGCGACGCATATCAACTTCCTGGTGTGTCGATATAGTTACGCTTTCGATAGAAAATGTTTGCAGGGAACTGAAAAAAATACACCTATACGTTTGTTCGTTTGTGTGTGTTCATGTGTATTTTGTAAATTACTGAAAAACAATGTTTTTTTTTGTAAAATTGTTTCCTTTTAGTGTTTGTTTTACATGTTAAAAAATTTATAGAAATTGTGGTTCAAAAGTTTGAATTGCTTAAATAAAAAGGAAATGTTTACTCTGTGACTGATCGAAAATAATGGTATCTTATAGGATTTATTAGAATAAGATTTAACATAATATAAACAAAATGGTTATTCTCCTCTGCCGGAGTTATCTGATATATTATATCAGCGTTAATCTCAGTTGTAGACTTGGGGTAACCTAGTGTCTACATTAGGCAAATTTTTATCAAAATAAACGCCAAAATCAATGCGAATATATACGAGGTAACCTTAGTTAAACAGCTGATTATTATTTTGGTTGTTACAGTTGTCAAACTGCATATATAAAAACAATAATGAATACGCCATATTGTTGTTTTTGTCTTATTACTTAAGGTTTGTGGATCCGTAAATAGACCCCGGAGGCCGCTAAGTTACCTCAGCCGACGACAAAACCACATTATAAGTTAAGTTTGACGTTTCTCTTGATATAAAAATCTCTAATGTAGACACTATGTAATGTACATTGATAAGCAGGGACAGGAAGTTCATACACTTAAAAAGTGTATTTTAAATTATGCACTAAAAATTTTAAAGTAAAAGTAAAAATGAATAAAAAGACAAACAAAAAAATCATATTCAGTATTATATTAAATTAAAAATAAATGTATAGAGAATATAAAAACTAATTAAAAATTTTATTTATATAAACAAATAGAGTTCGCTTTTATTTAGAAATGTAGAATTTAATCTATTTGACCTTATAAAGTTTTTCTACATACTATAGAAAATTACCTCGTTGTTTATATTTTTAAATGATTTTGATTCCTTTTGTGGAAAACGTTTAATGTTTATTCATCTGAGTCTAAAATTGCACCAATTGTATTTGCAACAAACTTCTTCCGATGGCTATTGTCGCAGTGATAGATTGATTTTTATAAAATTATATTACGGATGGTAGTTCTATACAGCTTTCTGTGTTCTCAGACGGAATACTCTCATTGTAGCTTCTTTATAAATATTCATCAGTTCTTGTTTGTATTGTAAAAACGGATGATATCCAAAGAAAAATGTGTCATAGTATATAACTCTATATTCAACGAACTTCTGTCTTCTGTCTTCAGATGAATGTCTGGGATTAATACACTGAGAGTCTGATTTATATCTACGTTTTAGACCTTACAAGTGCGATTTAATAAAAACTTTTTAAATGGTATTGTTTTATCGAATATTTTAGAGGACATTGCTACTCCATCCGTTTTAAACTTTCTTTATTTTTCGATAAGTATTTGATATTTTCAGTAAAAATAAATACATGTAAAATTTATTATTTATTTATACTAAACGAACAATTACTATATGTAATTGTATATCAAAAGATTTAGTAAATAATAGAAATTATTTATTCTGTGAAATTTTGGCATCTTAAAAGAAGATAAATAAGACATTTTTTACCTCGCTTTATGGTAAAAGATTAAAAAAACGTCATTTTAATTTTCCAATAATTTTCCCAATTTTTCATTTAAAATTTATATTTTTGCCTCCAATTTCTGAATGACTGCGAGACCATTGAGCGTATAAAAAAGTAATAAATTTTCAACATCTATTGGAGTTTATTTATGTAAATAGTAAAAACCGTTCTCGAGTAATGCTAGAGTAACCGCCCTAATATATATCATATTCGACAAGCCCATAAAAAACTCAACACCTGATTGAAAAAAAAAAAAAATCTGAAAGCAGTTTTTTGTTTAGCACATCAAATTTCAACTAGTCTATGTATTTCTGTTTAAGGGAGGAAAAAAAATTGGTTACCAATGTAATCTGCGTCCTTCTGTTATTGTTAGTTTTGGACATATAGCTAACTTACCAAAAAATAAGTTATCGAAAGTATTTTTTAATTTTTTTATTTAATTAAAAAGTCTCTTTTTAACCCTTCCAAAAAATTTTGAAAAATTGACTTAAGGTGCTTTATCAAAAGTACACAAAATTTTTTTTCTTTACAAAATTGAATTTAATTTGAATTTTGCACATAATATGAACAAAAATATGAATTTATGTATATTTTCTCATAAATGCATATTTTGTTCATTAATTTTCAACATAATATGCTCAAAATATTGATGAGTATGTGAGAAATAAAAATACATAATTATGAAATATTAAAAAAAACGCCAATTTTAATTATCAATACTGAAATAGCAGAAGTGCAAAATTATCTTCTATAAGAGACTAAGACGATACTTCTGCGAGAATCGTCCGAAAGTATCTTTTTCAACACTACTAAGTGTTCTCTTCGAGTTTTCTATAACAGTTTTTCCCGACGGAAGATGATTTTAATGATACTTTGACAATTGTTTTGGCGATGAATTTCAACTTCAGGAAAACTCTTCTCAGTGACTTTCGCAATAGAAAATGTTTGCAGGGTATTTATGAGGATGATGATGATAGCTACTTAAAGTAAACAGTCAAACCGGAAACACCATTATGTTAAAACAGTATAAGGATAAAGTATGTTATCGAAAGACGTATATACATAATAATAATCTTAAAAAAGTGAAGGTTTAATGACGAATTTAAAAGTGATTTTTTTTACTTATTTTTAAAGTAACTTTCATCATTTGAAGACATCTTAGAAATAGCATGAATATATAAAATATATGTATACATATATAATTGTAAACATACATTCTCTACATACTACTAAAGTATTCTGACTGCTGTCATAAATATTTTATATATCCGCAAGTGCTATGAGATGGTCAATGTTGACTTTTATTTTACATGTGGACATTAGAGTGGCTCTAGAAAATATTGCCAATTAAAATACTACGTCAATTTAAGAAACCATATATTAAAAGAATGTTTGTTATGGCGTTTAAGTTACATTTTTAAAGTGTAGCTTCATAGATACATTTTGGAAAATTATTTTTTTAATTATTACTTTTGATGAAAATTATGTTTTTTTTTCTTAATATTAACACCTTTTTGAGAATTTTAACAATTGTAATTATTAATTTTTATATGTTACCCTTTTTCCAAAATTGAACTTTTTATAAAAATTGGCACATATTTTTTAATATTTGAAAATTGTAGTCTTTTGAAATAAAGATACATTTTTGAAAATAAGTATTTCTTCTAAAAATTGGTACTTTAATCTAAATATTAGTACTTATTTGGTAATGGTGTTATTGTCTTTAAAAATATGTATTATTTTGAAAAATATTCACTTTTTGGGGGATGGGCGGTAAAGTGGGCGCACGATGCCCATTTTTGGTTTCCACGTTTACATTGATTGATCCTTTAACTTCTTGTGCAAAATTTCGTTGATGTTCATGTTTTTGTAAAACATATCGATCGAAAGGTATAAATTGGACTTACGATGGACACCTTGATTTTCTAGTATTTGGTTCATAACTTTTTTGTCTATGGACCACTTTTGCTCATTTTTAATACCAATCAAACCCTATGTAAGACAAATATTTGAGTCAAATTTCGTTCTCCTATGATGTCTGCCCCGAGTCCTATCATGCTTTCAACAGACAGACAGACAGACAGACAGACGAACGGACATAGATTGTCTTAGATTATCACGAGGACCCAGAATAGATACGGTTTATGGGGTCTTAGATGATTATTTCGACAAACCCAATATACTCCCCGCCCCCATCATTTTTAATGGTGGCTATAAAAAGTTGCAGATGGTGGATTCGGCCAAGCTGAATGTAATATTATCAGTGGTTTAAATGCTGTTTCTTTAAACAAGGTTTTTAATGCACCTTTGTGGCAAAATTCTTTTTTTTTCTTTTTGAGAATGAAACCTTTTTGTAAAGTTTGCACTTTTTCTTTCTTGAAAATTTATATTTTCTTAATTATTTTTTTTTTTGGAAAATTGGTATTTAAAAAAAAAAACAATTAAAATTTTTAAGAAACTTGGTATTCTTTTTTAAAAGTACTTTTTGCGAAAATTGCTAAAAAAATTGTTTTTTCTTTTTTAATTAATTGATACTTCTTAATTTTTTAATTTACACTTTTTCGAAAATTCTTCTTTTTTCGTTTTAAAAAAGGACTTTGTTGATATTTGATATTTTTCAAAAATACTTTTTTTGAAAATTTGGTATTTATATTATAATTATATCCACCATCCAAAAAGATGGGGGTATATTGAGTTTGTCATTCCGTTTGCCACAGAAACATATCAAAATATTCGTCTAAGACCCCATAAAGTCCATATGAAATTCTAAAACGATTTAGCTATGCCCGTCCATTTGTCATTTGTTGAAAGCACAGGGCTCGGGGCAGATCACCTAGGGAGATGAGTTTGACTCAAATATTTCTCTTTGACAAGATTTGTTTGGTATTGAAAATGGGCAAAATTTCTTCATAAACAAAAAGGTTATAGGCAAAACGCAGAAAATATCGGTGTCCGTTGTAACTCCTATTCATATATTTTCGGCTCTTGAAAACTCTTGAACAAATTTTATACAACAATTTTTTATTAATCCATAATACATATTGTTAAAAGTGTAAAATAACGTTTGGTCCGAAAAAAAGTTTTCGATAAAGATTGGTATTCTCTATGGGGATTTAAGCATTTTTAGAGGCAAAAATATATAAAAACGAAGCATAAACATGAAAGACAACGAAAATTTCGTACAAGTAGTTTCAGGCCAAAGAAATAAACTGCTATATTTTTCAATCGGAGCAGAGGAAAGGGTATCCGCAACAAAGATTTATCCCATATATATATAAAGAACTATTACAGCTAAAGGCATGAGATTTTGTAGAAATATTTTCTTATCAAGTTCCATAGTTTAGATGAACATAGAGGAGGTCGTAAAGTAAATTTTAATTAACTTAGATATGCATTAATTATAATATGAACTATAATAATGAACTGTAATAACACAATAACTTAAAATTTTAAGTGTTTTTTGTAAATTTTTAAAAATTATTTTTAATGTCTTGCAGAAGGTCTATATATAACGTAAAATATGTAATTTTTCAAGTGATTCTTCACTGCAGCTGAGTGTTACGTGTTAAAATCAAATGGAATCACAGAAAAAATTTGTACATAATTAAAAAATTTACTTGCATTGATAACATTTAAGCATAATTTCTTAATCATTAAAACTTTTTTTATATTTTTTCAAAGTGAATCAAAAGTCAAGAAGACTGAATTTTTTTTTTAAATTTTTATTTATATTTTCAACTTGTAAAAAATGTTTGAAATTTTCTTTGAAAAATTTTAAGTTTTTAATGCTTTTTAGCTATATTTTGGAAACAGAACAGAGCAAAATTATGCAAATTTATAAACATTATCTTTCAACATATCTTCCTTGGAATTTTGCCATTTTAAGGTATTTTTTTGTTAATATTTTCTATACAACTATTTTTATTTACCATTTGTAATCAAATCTAATAAAACTGAGTTAAAGATTTAACAAAATTTTTGCAAAATTCCTAAAATTTTTATTATGAACAATTTAATAATATCTATGAACAAAATTTTATTTTTTATGAAAAAAGTTTGGAAAAAAAGTCATGTTTGATTCATAACATCTATGAAAAAATTTTCAAATTTTTCTACGATTAAAGTACTTATTTTATTTACTTAAAGGAAAAATACTGTGAAATAAAAAATTTTTTTTTCATATCCTATCAAGATCTACGTAGTTCAACCTTCCGTGTATTTCAGATCATAGATTTTAATATAATTAACTTTATCTGAAATTCCTTTTAAGATAAATATATCTTAAATCATTAAAATGCATTTAATATTACGTGAACTAATTCTATATAAAAAAGAATAATTTAATATGAAAATTTGTATTAAAAAAATCAAAAAAATAAAAAAAATTAAGTGAAGCTTTTTTAGCGACAGAATATTTAAACATTGCACTGTTCAGAAATTTTATATTAAAACTTAGATTGGCTAAATAAATATATTTTTTTCAATGACAATCCACTTAAATTTTTAGAAGTAAAATCGCAATTATAATCAAGAATTTTTCAAAAATGAAAAAATTAACCGCACAACCCCCCCCCCCCCAAAAGTTTCGGCAAGATCTGCGCTAGAGTTTTTGGACCGAACATCAATTTATAACTGATCTGTGAAAAAAAAAAACAATTTTATAATATATCTGAGGTTCAAAGTTTTTCTAACTTTCTATGTTCACCTTAATATATATACATACGAACGTGAATAAATTTATAAATTTATTTATATGTGTATTTATATGTGTATATATTTCAGTCTATTTTTATAAAAATTTTATTATATATATATATATTTTTTTTTAACTTTTAATTCAATTTATTATTAAATTTTGATTTTATATGTATCTGTGTATGTATGTATTTATTTTGCATAAATACATTTATACGTTATTTTGCAAATGTTATCTATCATCTTACTTCCTTCATTCTTTCACCAAGTAGATAACATCCAATGATTCTCTGTTACTACCTATCATATGCTATATATATATGCAAATATGTATATTCAATTTATTTTATTAGTTAAATATGTATATATGTTTTTTCCACATTTATTCCTATTGACAGAATTATATGAATTTATAATGTTTTGCTTCATTGGCTGTTATCAATTTTTGCTGTCATTCGACAGTAATTTGGTAAAAATATTTGAAATATGTTTGTTTTCCAGATATTTACAATACTTTTAGATATTTATATGTTAATGTAGGAAATGTGTTTTTATTGATATTTTACATGGTAGTTTAGGTTGTTTATTTTATTTTATTTTATTTTATTTTATTTTATTTTATTTTTTGTTTTTTTGTTTTTGTTTTTTAATACACTGTGTTACAAACAATACATTTGCCTAATGACTTTGTATTGGTTTAAGGCTTGACTTAGTAAATTAACATTTTATAAGTGTTAATCAATCTTTCAATGGATTTTTTATTATCTTTAAAAGAAAGTACAAAAGGACCTAAATATCATTACATGCATGTGTACTAATAAATTATATTATTTTTTTAATAATATCTCTATTCTAGTGATTTACAGAATTTACAGGAAATTATTCCTGAATTATTTTTTGAATAAATTTTAAAATATCTAGAACTTTTTTATTGTAACACAGTGTTATTGCTGAAAATATTTTATAACACATTTTTTTTTAATTTTGATCTATTTTTCTGCTTTCAGTTCAATTACTTTATTAAATAGAATTTTTTAGTTGATAATATTAAGTAGAGTATATACATATATATATTTATTAGAATGTTTTAACAAATATCTATTTTAAAATTAGCATAAATTAATTTATAAATATTTAATAGGATCGAATTTGTTGATAAAATATCTACATGTATAGAAATAAAACTAAAAATAATTTAAATTGAAATGTTTACCAAATAATTTATAATGAAAATTAAAAAGTTATACGAACTCCTATTAAAATTTTGAAGCTGTAAGCTATCGATATGTGTATACATTAGAGATGTCAATTTCATAGCACGGATGTGAACTTAGTACAATTGTACATTTTTGTATCTGTTGGTATCGTGGTACTACCACGACTCATTCGGTGCTATCCGATATGATCTATTTATTTTTTATTTAAATAGAAAAATTAACTTTTTAAATTATAGAACAGAGATTATGAAGTTGAGTCCAAAATATTCGCTAGTACTTATAAGCGCGTTTATAATTTAACTTTTATGCATTGAAAAATTTATAAATTCTGTGAATTTCGAAACGTAATAGGATGATGTACAAATACATATATGTATGTATGTATGTATGTACATATGTATGCATGTTTATCTACCATGACAAACTTATTTATTTTACCAAAAATGTTGTTCGCCACTTCATGAATAAAAGTCTTCTAGATAGGTATGATATGTACATATATCACCATAAACTTTTTGGAATAATATTTTATGACATTTTTATTTTTAGTTGTGTATATAAAAGGTAATATAAAGAGAAAACTGACAGAAATATAAAGCAATCTTACAAACAATTTTGCATTATTTTAAAATGTAACGTGAACTTTGCAAAATTAATATAAATGGTTTCATTCGTTTGCTTCCCGAAAATATAGTTTGGAGATAAACTTATTAAAAAAAAAATATTAGTTAGTAAATATTCACTAGACGATACACAGCATTAGATTTAACTAAATTAGAACGACAAAAATACCAAAATAAAAGCTTAAGCTAAGTTCAGATTAGGCAAATATTTGACAAGAAATATTTCATCGTGTTTTCCGCAATTTTTCCAACTAAATGCAGAGTTGATTTTTTTGTTCACATTATGCGCATTTATTTAACGTTTTTTGTTTGATAAAATAACTATTAAATATCGTAAAATACGAGAAGGGGAAAAATATTTTAAGACTGTTCAGATTAGATGCAAATTATTTACTCAGAATTATTTTTATTAAAAACACAAATGATCTTTTTTAGATCGATTTAAAAAAAGTTATTAAAAACATTTCTACAACATTAACTTTAGCAAAAAGTACGTAAATATGTTTCTAAATACCTATGTACATATGCATACAACTTCATTGTAAAAAAGATACTTTTTATAAAATAAAACAAAAATATAAACTTGAAAATTTTTAATTTTCAGTTTTTGCCACAGTGAATAAAAAATTGCAAACAATGTGCGACTTTATTAGTGCATAATACGGAGAGTGGAAAAAATTAATTTAATTTAAAATTTAGTTGACATCACCCAAACCTGTCAATAGCAATATGATTAACTGAACCCAAGTCTGGTAACTTATGTACAAGAATTTACTCATCTCTTATTTATATAAGAGAAATATTTCGAAACGATTGAGCAAGAATGGAAAATGTAACTTTTTGGAGATAATTTTTAGATTGGTTATATGAATAAAAATCGAAATTTTAAAAATCGAAATAATAAAATAATAATAATAATAACATTATGCGACAAATTTTGGGTCATAAAATACTACCTCAATGATTCTTAAGCAAAATGAAAGTATATTATCAGATTAATTAAATCTCCAAAAGGTTTATTAAATTTAGTTCGAATTTTGATTCTATGGACTCTCAAACTTCGGATATTTTGGAGCACTTTTTCCATTATGTGGGTAAACAGAAAATATTTAAATCAGTAAATTTCAATGTATTTATGCGTACTTATTGTTTTATAGAGTACGAAGGTTCCCTTAGATATTTTTTAAGATTTTTATTAAATACCCCTGCCTACTTACGCCTACTTTTCTTAACAAGATTGTATGCAGTATATGCGTAGTGAATTTAATCAATCGATTTACACATATGTATTGTGCATCCTCCGAAAAAAAATTAGTATATAAAACTAATAAAAATGCCACGCCCACTTTTTGTAAACAATTATTTTTTTGAAAATTCAAATGAAATTTGCACATACATCAAGTATTTTTGAAGAAAACTATTTGATGGAACGCCCACTTTTCAAAAATTAATTTTGCTATTTTCTTGATGCTACTAACACAATTTGCATAAAATTGTTCATTCAGAAGGAATAGAAAATATTATAATTTTAATCTGCATGAGTGACATATTTATATTTTGCCCACTTTTTTATACTGTCATATATTATTTTACTACTGTCATCAAAGTTTTTATGAAAGTTGAAATTTGCTTACTAAGAAGCAAAGCCATTCTTTCTTAAAAAAGTGGGCGTGACTTACGCTCAGTACTTCTTTCAAGGACATACATATGTACGACGTTTCATTTTAATTGGTTTAGTAGTTTAGACATAAGTTCAAGTCAAATATAGTAAACAGTATTATGACAAATATGGACTTAAAAGGGGGTGGCATCCAGCAAAAATCTAGTATAATAATGCTAGTAGTCTATAGAACAACAAACAAACAAACAAAAATTAATAATTTAAATGATTTTTATTTCCAATCATATTGCAAAAATAGGCGCTGAAAAATTCGAACTTCAAGAGGCCATAAATCAGAAATTCGAACTAACATTTAAAAACCCTTTGGGAGTTTTGTTAGACTACTGTTACGTTTTCATTTTGCTGTGGAATTATTGACGCTTTTATTTATTTATTTATTTTTGGTACCATTTTTAAAAATTTATCTTAAACGATAGGATCTGTTAATGGAGATCCTAGATTAAATATTTTAATGTTCAAATTAATTACCAAAGACAACGTTGAAGCTAATTTTTCAAGCTTTCATCTATAAGATCCCAATAAGTATTTTTGCTGAATTAAAGGATGTGATTCCAAATTATTTTACTCTACTTTTTTATTGTTCGGTTAATCAAGTAACTCGAAAATACTGTTTTTAAATTAATCAAATAATCGAGTGTAATGTAAAAATGTAATGTAAAAATTATTTAAAACATTAAAAATATGTGTATATTAATTGGGATTGTTTTAATTTACAAGAAAGGCTTAAAATGTCGTTCATAAATAGTCTTTCAAAAATAATATGTATTTAAAATTTGAGCGCATTTTTCTCTTTTTTTTTATAAATCTATTGTTTCTCTATATTAACTTAATTCCTTAATAGTTAAATCAATAGGCCTAAGAGCATCACCTAAACACCTAAAATCTAATAAAGCACATTTATTTTGGAATTAGAAAAAAAATCGGAATTATTTTAGATTAAGTTTACTATTTCTATTTCAATCCTCTAAACCAGACTGAGACTCTATTGGCATATCAACACCATACTTAACATATTGGCTGCACTTTCAATTGTATGTAGAATCAACAATATATTTTTCCAAATCAAGTCTAAAATCTTCCAATTTATTTCTTACGGAAAATGGAATTTAAGAAGGTAAATTCTTTTTTATCTCCTTCCACCCCAAATTAAAAAACGACCTATAACTTCAATAACGCATTGTATATCAGACGTATATTCGGTTCTTTCTTCTGAGTAGATTTTTTATAATTATAATTCACTTGACGGCATATTAAAACCTTTAGATTTTAAATTAATACATCTTTAAACCTAGTAAAAAATTAAATTTTTAAAATATATTTTTTTTACTCGAATTATTCGATTAATAATTAACTCGAATAAATTTTTAGACGAAATTACAGATTCTAAATTAATCAAAGCGTTATTTTATTTGTTGATCGAACAAACATTATGAATTTACTTTAATAGCGTTTTCCAGTAAAAAGTATAATTAAATTAAAATATTTTTTTTGCATTAAAATTGTTCAATTTTATTTAAAACTTAAAATGATTTTATATTTAAATTGAATATAGATTCCAGCAATATTTTCCATGGCTTAATTTTTTATAATTTTTACACACATCGGGATTTAGCAAAAATATTTTGCCACATAAAACAATGTATTCTGAAATGTTTTAATTTCTTTCCCTTTCTATAAACCCTACAAAATTTAATTAAATAAAAAATATCTATTGCATTTAAAACCAATCTCTCATTATCTAGGCGTTAAATTATTTATAATAAATTTACAATTTTATACAAAAATATAATATTCATATACGTATGGAAAAAATTCTCTTATTAATATGCCAATTATTATTTGCATTTTTATACGTGTTTAATGCAAAAATCAAATACCAATATTGAATATAATTTTTTTTCCACTTTTTAATTTAAAAAGAAAAAAAAAACGTGGTCATTGTATTTAAGTAAATTTGATTTATGCAGAAAAGTATAAAAAAACGTACAACCAATAAAACGATACTAATGATTAAAACTGAGTATATAAAATATAAAAGAAAAAAATTTGGTGTAAAATACTTACGGTTTGATTGGTACGGGTACGTAGCCCTCAGTGCCACTAGGCGGATTTTGTAAAGCAGCCAATTTAGCATGGATGTCACAGTACAATTTGTTATTGAAATTGTAGTAACCTTGATTTTTCAATGAAGTGCCACAAGTAGCACACTTGAAACATTCAACATGTAAATTTCTGTCCTTGATTCGTACAAACACACCACTGTGATTTATTTTTTTTTTTTTTTTAAAGGAAGAAAAATAAAATGGTTAAATTTTTTTTTTTAAAAAGTGCAAAAAAATAAATAAAAATTAATTAAAATACAAAAAACAAAAGTGAACATCAACAACAATTAAAATTTGTTTATAGAATAAAAACTACGTGTGAAACAAATAAAACTATATAAAACATTCGTCATAAAACAACAATTATAAAGAAAGTTTAAAATGATTTATGAATTATAAAAATTATGTAGGTAAATAAAATGAAACCAATAGGAAGTTGAAAGCTCCTTAAGATTAGAAGTTAGAAAACTTAAAGTCCATTTTTTTAATATAAACGAAATTCCTTAACATTTTATTTGCACACGATATCTACTAGAAAATAAATAACTTAGAAAGCTTTATTTAAAAAATTTTAAAATAAAAATATTTAAAAAACTTTTTAAATTTTTAAAGCTTGCTGTTTGCTTTAGTCATCTGGTATGCTTGCTTTAAGCTTTATCATTTTAAAGGCTTTAAGATAACTATTCACTTAACTAATATTGTTTTGTTAGCTTTTCATCTTAAAGCTTTAATTTGTTTTTAATATAAAGAACACATTTATACTTAATAATAATACTTGATAATAAACAACTTAGGAAGCTTTATTTAAAAAAATTTTAAAATAAAAATATTTAAGTTACTTTTTTAAATTTTTAATGAAAATTTTTTAAAGCTTTGTTGTTTGCTTTAGTAATCTGGTATGCCTGCTTTAAGATATCATTTTAAAAGCTTTAAGATAACTATTCACTTAACTAATATTGTTTTGTTAGGTTTTCATCTTAAAGCTTTAATTATTTTTTTCAATATAAAGAACACATTTATAAAATTTTTAATAACACAAATTATAATATATATATAACTTTATATTAAGCTCTCAATTAAATCAGCTTAATAAGCTTAAAAATAAATTTAATTTTTCATGTGCATATAAATTAAATTGCATAATTTTCCTTAAAATAATTCATCCCCACTTTTTCATTGCCATTTGAAACATATGCCACAAATCAGACCATATTTATTTTCTTAATTTGTGGTTAATTTTAAAAATGTAATTTGCCATAAACTTTTTGCATTTATTTATTTATTTTTTTTTTTTGTTTTTGTAAACATTTTAATAAAAATAAAACAATGATTGAAAACTGTTCTCACCAGTCATTAATTTACGCTTTATTAATCATAATGAGTATTGAAAATTGCTTCAGATATACTTGTATATGATCGACTATATATTGCAGTATATATAGCAAGAGTAAAAATAAAAATAATTATAAAAAAAAAGAAAAAAAAAACGAAAATAAATTAATACAGAGAAAATATATATATATGAAAATTTATCAATTAAATATTAAAACCTTAATAAATAATAAACAAAATGACCACCAACCAATAAACAAAGTATGTATAAATGTAAGCAAATACATAAAATACATACCTTGTATTTAAAAATCGTAAATATATGTATGTACATATATATTAAGGTTTTATATGTATACAAACGGAAATGCATTTGTACATAAGTATGTATATGTAGGTATTAATTTATTTATATAAAGTGGAGGACAAATTAAAGATAAATTAAAATTTTATGTTAAGACTTTTTCTTTTATTTGATTGAAAAATAACGTAATGTCGACTGTGGATCTTCTTGAAAATACCACATTTTGGAAACACTCTAGAAATTTTGAGATATTTATAAATTTTTATAAAGTTACAATTAGGGGCTTTAATTGGAATTTTCATCTCTTGTAAAGATAATAAATTAAAATTAAGTAAAGATTCATGTATTTGAAGCTATAAATTTTTGATAGCTTTACTAATATAATACGGGAGATTAAAGTACTTAATGAGAATCTGTTTACAGTTTTTTCTATCACGTACAGATTTTGTATGGATATAACTAGTATGATCCCTTTAAAAAGGCAGTCACAATAGTAAAACTCCAGAATGGCTTGTTCGACTTAGACACACCAAAAGGTACTCATTTATTTCAATAAAGAAAAAAAAAAAAAAAAAACAATGAAAAAAATTTACATTTTAAAAGTTCTTCAAAAATTGAAAACGTCAAAAATTTTTAATCATAAAGTTAGATGTACTACGAATATAATAACCACTATATCATGAGAATTGATAAACAAATAATGATTTTATTCAAAATTAAGTGAGGACAACTATAATAAAATTCTTTATTATAGATATTTCCAAAATATTACGTATACGCCATATAATTCCCCAGCAAAAACTTTGCTTTCCTGGTAATCTAGCAGGTATAATAACTACTTATTTTTGCCTGTATAACTAGATATTTTTGTTCGAGTTTTCCATAAATTCATGTCGTTATTTTTGGACTCTAGGGGTACTCAAAAATATTTACTAAACGAAAAAATTTTGCCGTCAGTGAGATTTGAACTTGGACACAAATTAAACATTCGTTTTTAATGAGTAACGTCTTACTAAGTACACCATCTCACACTTAATTTTCTAATTGACAAAAACTTTTTTAGTATAAAATATCCTAATTAGTTACAAAAAAAACTAATCGCATTAGAATGTGGTTGAAACAATAACCTTCTGGTTGTTAATCCAACCAGAATATTACTGTGCTATTATACTATTGAGTAATTAATTATGTAATACAGAGTAGTCAAATAATAATGACGCCTCATTACCAAGAACCTACTTTAATAAGTAGGTACCGAAAACCAAAAGTTTTTGCTGGGTCATATATTTTGTATACAGTTTTTAGTAGAGACTGTAAATAACGATTATGGGAAATTTTTTACCAAAAAATCCATATGATGCAGGAACGTCAGAAAGATGTTGTTGATCATTTTTGATATTATTTGTTTTTTTATATTTTGAGCAAAAAATAAAAGTAAAAAAATATAAATCTAAAAATAATAAATAAATTATGAATTTTATGATATTGCTCATAAACCTTATGGTCCCTGGTTTTTAGTATAAGTGTCTTCACATCATTGTGCATAAAATCAAGAGTTTCCATCAATTTTCACAATATATGACTTTGGTTAAAGATTAAAAGCTAAAAAATTTTACCGTTTTAAATTTTTTAAGAACTTTTAAAAAACAAAATTTTCCATTTGCATGAAAACTGTTTCTTATCACTTTACTATAGCCTGTTATTTACTTTATAGCATTTGCGAAAATTTCGAAACACCCCCTAAATTTTGGTATCTAAATTTTTTATCTACATTTTTTCTTTAAGACTAAACATATTTATATATAATGCACCAGGGGACCAAAAAATGGCTATTGTAGTTTTAACTAAACTGTAAGTGTTTATAACAAGATATGGTACCGTTAAAAAGAGAAAGGATTCAGCATCTTAAAAAAAAGATTAAAAAAGTTATATGCCACATTTGAAAAATCGAAAAAAATAGTAAAAATATACGAAGATTTTTATTAAATTATAACTTGCATCACTGTAAGATGCGAAATTTTTTGACGTTTTTCATTATGCCATTATAATGTTATTTAGCCACCTTTCAGTGTTTAATTTGTCTCAAAATAATTTACTAAATCGATTCAGCGGTGTCCGTCAGTCCGTCTGTCCAACCGTTAATAATGTAAACATTCTGGTCAAACTATGTATGTAGGTCACAATTTGCAAAATATCTTAACGAAATTTGAAGCACAACTTTCTTGCAGGGAGGATTCAAATGCATCTGTCATAATACGTTGATTTTTTGCTCAGTTTCTACTTAAGTGCAAATTATGATAACGATTTTGTGAATATCCGCCCAACATTAGCTTCCACTTAAGACTCCCCATTAAAATTTTGCAATATCATACGTTTATAAATTTTATTTGGATGTTAGTATCGAGATCAAATTTAGCGGTAAATCAAATTAATCAAATTATATAAAAGCATATATATATATATATATATATATATTATATATATATATATATATATATATATATATATATATATATATATATATTTATAAATATAAACATAAAATATTTTTTTTAATTAACTTTTGTGTGATTAAGTTAAATGAAGTGGTTCCATATGGTACCCGCAAGCACTCAAAGTTAAAAAAAAATATCTCAAAAAAGTGTTTGAAAATAACAATTTTTTTCTCTTGATTCTTGATTTTAAAATATGTATCCAATTCCTCTAATATAAACTACAAACACTTGTAGAAACTTGCGTTCAATCAAAGTGTCGTTGACCAGTGTTAAATCATATTATGGTCAAGTGATGAAATCAAAATTTTCAAAATTTAAATTATTTGCAGTTTTTCGTTTAGAAAATTGACACCGTTTCGAGTATTTTAAAATAAAGAATGGAGATTTATTGCACTTGTAATGATGAATTGTTTGAGATACATCTCGTTAATGTGCCCTTAATAGTAGCGCTATGGGGAGTGCCCAAACTGGGGGTGAAAAAACGTGAATGGCTCTAAGAGGTGCACTTTTCGCAAAGCACTGTAAGTAATTTCAATGAAGCTAAAGTATAGCGTGATCAAAAAAGATTTCCAAATTACATTTTAAAATCTTTAAAATCGATCTAAAATGTTGCGTATTTTATGTTAGCATTTTTTACATTTGATGTGAAGAAGTGCATCCTGAAACGTATTTTTCGATTAACTAAAGAAAACTCAGTTTTTCTCCAGGACGTCAAATTTTCTTTCAAAAGGACTTGAAAATTTCGAAAAATAGACTATAAAAAACATAAAATATTTACGAAAATTATAACAACCCAATATGAATGTCAAATGAAAGCTAAGAATCCTTGCAATATAAAAAAAACTTTTATTTAAATGTTAAAATATTCTTTATATAAAGTATATAATTAAATAAGAAATATAATATTAATGGACTCAATTTTCAAAAATATATTCTCTTAAATTTTTGTACTGCAACATTTAAATAAAAACATTATTATATTGCATGGATTTGTAGCTGTCATTCATATTGCGCCCATGATCATAACCTTTGTAAATATTTTATAATATTCTTAAATATTGAGAATCTTTTGAAACTTTAAAGTCCTTTTGATAGGAAATTTGACGTCCTGTAAAAAAAACTGGGTTGGTAGTTTTACTATGTATGGCCTCTAGTTTCATGCATATATATCTATGCTTTCATGTGTGAAAATGACTGTCACACGGTGTAATAATGAACAGAAGTTGAAAAGCTTCAGTTATACACGCTTTTCAACTTTTCTTTGAACGCACTCTTCTCGCTCTCAATAACACAACTACATTTTTATATATAGACTGTTTAGAATAAAACGAGATATAATGAGAAATGTATGGAATTTCTTAGTAAGTTATTCCAGGTAAAATGGTAAAATTGTGTCTAATTTTTAAAAACATGCATCGTTGTATATGCTCCTATAAAAAATTGCAATTAAACTCGAGAAAAAAAAGCTTGAAAGCTTAAAAGGGAATAATTAACAAAAGAATAAGAGAAATAAACATTCACACAGGTACCTACTCAAAAATAGTTTTTTGAGCATAACACAAAATTTTGAAGATGTACTGGAAAATTTTAAAATAATTTATTATGTCCTCAAGAAGGCTTGTAATAAACATTACCATTTTGTATTAAAAACGGAAAACAGCGTTTAATTCAATAGTAAACAGAAATACTTTTTTGCTCAAAAGTGTTTAAACATCTTAAGTTACATTTCTATATGCAATTAATTGTTTTTAGTACATATTTAAATGCCTTTTTGTTTTATCTCATGATCATTCTTCTGAGTTAAACTGAATTTAATAACTGCACAGTGGAGATAATCGCAAAATAAATAATAATAAATCTATATCTTCTAAACTACTAAACCGAACTTGCTGAAATTTGAAACATTGATAGAGGAGGAGTTAAGCTTTCAGACTATTTGTTGCTTTTGTTTGAAATTGAAGCACGGACAGCATTACAATGGCCAAATTTTACCATAAAAATACAAAGATTTCAGCAATTTTCTGCGTGTTGCTTAATTTAAATTTATTTATATGACAAGTTAAAAATAAAAGCAAATTGTGTAGAAATAAAATTTGTACGAAAAATACTTAATAAAAAAACATTTGAAAAAATAAGCAATTTTTATTTTCAAATAATTTAATTGTTGTACTGCTAGATGTATGGTTCACATTCAAATCTTTTCAAAAGTTTTTACACCCACAAGCTTTCATAATGTTTAATCTTTAAAAAATGTCGAACACCCTTAAATTTTTTACCAATTACTTTACTAGTTTATTTTAATAATATAATCTTTTTTGGCGAAAAATTACAATGTTTGTTAGAAATTTTAGCTTTTATCTCTACTGTGCACGGTAGCGTATCAGTAATATATAAAATTTATAACACGTATAGTCTAACTTTCCCAATTAATATATTTTATAACTTTTCTATAAAGGATTTTTCTATGAAAATTCCATAGTAAAGTTATCAATAAATAACTTAACTATAATAAAGTTATCGATAACTTAACTTTTTCTCTCATTACTTGTCTATATAATAATTACTGATATTTTTATGTATTTGTTTAAAAAAAACCTTGAGTTATCGACAAACTTAACATTTCTATAGAAAATTTGTCTAAAGAAATGTTATTAACTACACAGCTTTCCCATAGAAGAATTATCGATTACACAACTTTTCTATGAAAAAGTTATCGGTAACTTAATATTTCTATACAAAACTTATCAATAACTTAACTATTTATATTGTAGAAGTTTAATAGTTAAGTTATTGATAAGTATAATATATTTAAAAACCCGGTCCTCTTTTAAAGTTTTTACACATTTGTCTCACACTGCAGTCAAATAAGTTTGTTTAAATCGTATACAATTGCACTTTCGCACACAAACAAACACAACATGACCATAAAACACTGTTTACAGTACGATACCGAGTACAAAGGACATAAACACTTACTTAAACATGTACTTAGTATATGTTTATACTAACAGTACATATAGCAATACTGTAGACACTTACTATGGCTGTGTGACTGTAAACAATGTCCTATGTATATACATATACATACACATATATGTATATATATATAGGTACATATGTTTATATATATGTGATATTATGAATGTTTCAATTTAAATGATAATTTGTTGAGTGGCTTTGTTGTTGCAACTACAGTTGGTTGAATGCTGGTTATTTTTTGGTTGGGTGTTTTTATTTTTGTTGTTTTTGCATTGTCTACTGATGCAATCATCAACAACCTACAATATTAACAACAACACAAACTATACTACTAGGGTTTTTAATTTCCCAAACTTTTACGAGGACTCCCGGGTAATAGGGAAAAATTAATTAATTATTTAAAAAGCATGAAAACTAAACACAAAAACTCTTTATACTCAAATATATTTATCTTCTTTTAAAATAAAATATACGTATATTTCAAGATTAATTTGTTATAATATAACACTTATAAAAATTAAAATAGGTATGAATAAAATATCCTTTTCACCCGTATTCACAAACAAATTTTAAATTTAAAATTTATTTTAGAGACATTTTTATGAAAAATTAGTTTTAAATGACATTTTAAATTTAAAAGTTGTTTGTGAATATGGGGTTTTATCATTTTCATAATGCGATTTAAAAAATGCATTGTGATATTTAAAAATAGATTCATACATACGTCTATTTTTTAAAAACTAAAAATCACAGTCATAACACAATTTTTAAGAAATCATAAATAATCAATATCTTTTTAAGAATATTTTATCTCTTAAATCTTACTTGGGATGCCTCCCTCTAAACTCACAAAAAATAATACATTTTTGTCTTAAATATAAAAACTTAATGTGTAAAAATTGTTGAAGGTGAAAGTTCAAAATAGAAAATGGTTATCGTACAAAACTGTATCGTGACGAATTCATCTAACATTAAAAATAGAACATAGAAAATTTCAAATTTGGATTTTCCAAATATTTAAGTAGTTTTATTATTTCAGTATTTCTTCGTTCGGAAAATTTTGTTCTATTATTTTAATAAACTCTTTAGAGTTATTTATATCGTACTGGATGCAATGTAATTTGTTTGATTATGATTAATAGAATCTTTGAAATTAAAAAATGGTAAAAATTAAAACTTTTAAAGTGAAAAATTGGCAAAATTCCCAGTAAATTCGTCCCGGGAATACTAGGGATAAAGACCCTATATACAACTCATAGTCAAAATTATAAAAAAATATCTTTGGAACTTTTAATGTTTTGTTTTGGTGAGCACAATAGCATTTCTTTTTTGGTGGTATCTATATGGAAAAGACATGAAAAGGAATAATAAGTATACGTGATAAATTAAAAACAACAACAATTTCAACATAGAACAAATACTGCAACAATAACTTGTGACGCACACACAGATATACAAACTTTTCACATATGTGACTATTTGCATTATTATATGCATAATTTTATTTTATTTTTTCCTTACACAATGCCAACACCACACATTGCACATGGAGGATGTCCGCTAGCTGATAATGGTCTAGGTTGGCCATCCGGTCCTAGTGCTGCTGCCACTGCAGCAGCTTCCATTTCTTGCTTATATTCTGGTGTCTGCAATGCCGGACATACTGGCATAACAATTAGTCTGGGATCTGGTATTTCGGCGACGATAGGTTTTGTTGGTTCTGGAGATTTAGGTGTGGGCAAACTGGGACGATGAGTAGCCTCCGGTGCTAATGTATTTTGTTGTAATGGTGTACCAATACGTTCGTCATCATCCTGTTTGTGATGTCCAATAGCATGACTTCGTGTCCAATAGTAGTTTGATGTGCTATGTGGTTCTATATTTATAGATATGTCGGTTTGATATTAATAAACTTAAATATATTTCTTTAAAATGTTTGGACAATTTCTATTAGGTATGGTTTTTCCTGAATAAAAATTTGTTTCTCCTGCACAATTCTAATTTTTTACTCTCATTTGTATGCTGCGAATTCTAATTTTAATGTAAAGCCTAAAACTATGCAAACTAAGCGTAAATACTTTAATAACTATTCAAAAATAACATTTACTATGTACTTGGTAATGTTTTGAATTTTTCTGTTATAATTAAGTTTGACTAAGGTTTAATATTATATGACATTTAATGGCGTCTAATGTTAGTAAAATAAGTTAGAACAGAAACAAGTTGGATTGTTAAAATTCAGTAAATATTTTTGAAATGATAATAGTAGGTATTCATATCATAGGTTACAAAGTAATGAGTGGTACTTATTTATCTCACTACTTTAAAATATTAAATTAATTACCTTAAAATTTAAAATAACCACTTGCTGGTAATGACTTAAATAAGTAGTGTTCTATATCATTATTTAAAAGAGTTAAATAATGAAATGCTTGTAATGAGTATAATGAATGGAAGTATGATAATAACCACTTATAGTTTAAATGTTAGTATGTAGTTTGGTATTGGTAACTAGTTATTTCGTTGGTGCATATAAATATTCGAGCAAATAATTATTTGTCTGTTTATAATAAGTACTTTAGTATTGGTTACCCATGAATTCTCGGACGTTGTCATACAAAGGTAATGAGTTTGTCACCCAAATTATAAGTAGTTAACAGTTTTTATAATAGCTAGCAGCTATTAACAATTCGGGTGAAAAACTCGTTACCTTTTTATGAAAATGTCCAATAATTTATGGGCACTTACTACTCAGGTACCTATTGCCAAGTCAGTAAATATTAACTTAAATACTTACAAGCAGCAATCAAATAACTAGTTACCAAACTATTTACTTACAGTTAAACTATAAGCCGATATTACATTTCCATTCATTATACCCATTACAAGCATGTCATTATTTAATTCTTTTAAATACTGATATAAAATACTACTTCTTTAAGTCATTACCAGCCAATAGTTATTTTATATTTTGAAGTTATGAGATAAATAGGTAGTACTCATTATTTTGTAATATACAAAATAACTACTACCTATTACATACATATATTTCAAAAACTTTTGCTGGGTATTTTCTAAATACTTACGACAGAAAAACAATAATTTTAAGAGTAAAAAGAACATTTTTTACCTTTTTAAAATTAAAACCAATTTAAAAAATACTTATTTTATTGGTTGCACAGTGCTTTGTTCCCACATAACGATGGGATAAAAATAGAAAGAGTTGTCGTAGAAAATTTAAACTTCGTACGCATATTAAATACTTTAGATCAATATATACGAAGTTTTTTAAAAATCGATGCAAGGACACGCCTGCCTTTCATATATGTATACTGAGATTTCTTCTAAAAAACTGTTCAGAACTTTACCAAAATTTGTGATAGCTTTTAAAAATAGATTATTTATCAGTGTGCTAAGTTATTTCAGTTAAACGCATTTTGAGCTAAAGTTCTTGTTAGAATTTTACCAACATTTGTGACTGCAGGTAGACATAGACTACGCTATGTGACAAATTGAGGATAATCGCATGGGGGCGGAATCATTCCATTTACAACTGAATGCATTTGATGAATGATAAAAACCCTCCAAGGATTTTTCGCTTGTAGGAAGCATTTTTGTTTTATGACCTTTTAAACTCTTCTTTTTTTATACCAAAGTAGCCTCAAATAAATCGAAAAAAAAATAATTGAAATATAGTTCAAAGCTTAATTATTTTCGCATAAATAGTTAGAGCATTTAACGGGAAATATTTTATTTTATTTGAATTTTCAATTCATCTATCTCTCATTTTAAGGGGCCAGTTCTAGTCCGTTTTTAAAAAGAGACATAAAAGTCGATTAAAACTTCGGTTTAATGGGTTAAAATGTTCTAAACTTTCTACATCAAATTTCACTAAGGGTCATCGAAGTTTCAAAGTTTATCCGGTGTAGCGTTTATTACAAAAAAAAAAATGAAATAATTATTAGTAATTTTGTTAACGATTTCAGCAAAACTTTTGATTTTATGTTATATTTCATTGCCAAGTTTAAGACGTTTATATAAAAAATATAAGAAAATTTGATAATTTTCTTTTTTAAGAACATATGATAATTTTTTTAACTTTGGAGACTCCTAGTAAAATTCGATGAAGAAAATATCTGTAGCAACCCATCAACCCATTAAATCTAAGTTTTAATCGACTTTCATGTTATTTCTTAAAAACGGATTAGAAATAACCCCTTATAAGGATAAATAATTGAATTGAAAGCTCTAATGAAATATTCCCCGTTAAATGCTCTAAATAGTTATGCGAAAATAATTGAACTTCGAACTATATTTATATTTTTTTTTCGACTTATCTGAGACTACTTTGGTCTTAAAAAGGAAAAGTTAAGAAGTTCATAAATCAAACATTTTACCTACCACAGAAAAATCCTTTGGAGGGTCATAGGTAAAAAAACACAATTGTGTTGCATAGTGTTATTTATGAATGTGTCAACTTTTGTTCTAATCGGTGCAAGAACACCCTTACTTCCAACATATCCTGAAATTAAACAAGTGGAAGTGTTATATTCGCCTGGGCCGAAGGTTTTACACCTTTCAAGAAATCTATATTGCATGAATAAATAAATTAAGAATATAAATCCATTTAAACTTTAATTATAAAACAATTTTAAGAAGACTTGCTCAGGGATCGAACTCAGGATCTAAAGTCTTTCAATTACAAACTCAAGCAGTACACCATATCGGTGTATTGAGTTTTAATATCTTTATTGCTTATATATAAAACCTAAAACGCAACTAAAGCTAAATAATATGTTTTTATATAGAATACTTTAACGTCAAGAAACGTCAGACTTAACAGTTTGTAGCATAGAATACAACTAGAAGTTTATGTGAGAGGCACTTCGAACTAAATTTTCAAAAAAATTACTCATTTTTTTCAAAACAGAAGAACAAAATATATGTGACTACATGTATTTTGTTATTGCATTAATTAAGTTTTTGACAACTGAATCAGGTCTTTTTTCCCTCACATAAATATCTACTTATTAATCTATAGTTTGCAGTCTAGAACACTTTCTTCAAACTACTAGTGCTCACAACATTCCAATAGAAAAATATTCATATTATAGAATGTGAAAAGATGTTATTCAATTTCATCAAAGAAAATTGGAACCATTTTTGAGGCTCCTCTAGAAAATCGTTTATAACTCGATCATTCCTGAACAGATTTCGCTGAATTTTAATAACAAGATTTTCGAGACTATATACCATATACATATGGATCAAAAAGAAATGTATTTTTCAGACTGTCTTCAAAAAATCCATTTCAACACACAGACGGATAGACAAGTATTCTCAAAAGTTATTTTTATCACAACAATCACGAATATTTTTTTCATTTAGAGGTCCTGGATGTATATGTACTTTAAGATTTTTGTATTAAATTACAAACTTATATATACCCTTCATTTTTATTACATTGGACACAAAGTGAATATATACAAAGTTTTGAAAAAAAAAAAAAAAACGGTGCAAGAACACGCCTACCTTCCATGTATTCTGAATTGAGGAAAACGCATTTTCTGCTAAAATATTGGTCAAAAGAGTATCAAAAATATGCGATAACCATTGGAAATTAAATATTTGGTTTAATAGGAGCAAGGGCATATCTACCTCCTATGAACCTGGTCATCTTCTAATATTAATTTAACTTCTGCACCCACAATTTTTCTTCTGTAGTCCGAATTTAATTTTTCATAAATTTTCAATATTGCTTTAAATTATAAAGCAATATCGATTTAACATCACGAAATACATATTTTAATATTAAAAATTTTTAGAATTTTGAGTAAGAAAAAATATTTAAAATTTTTTAAATTAATTTTCTTTTTTAGTTGTGGCAAAAAATTGAAAATAATTCTTTTTTATATATTATTATATTACAATAAGAGCGTATATATATATATATATATATATATATATATATATATATTTTTTTTTTTTTGCGCCATTTTATGGATTTTGGACGTACTATATTGAGTTCAAAAGTTAAATTTTTTCCTTTCCCAATTGTTTTTTAAATTTCGAAATAATTTTAATTAATTTATAATTTCATTGTAACAAGATAAATTACATTAACATTAAGAATTGAAATTGAAATAAACAAAGTTTTAAATAGAAAAATTTTGTAAATTTGAGCAAAAATTTGAAATATTATATATAAAAAATGATAATAGTATTAATTTACAAATATTATAAAGTATTGAAAAAACAAACTTCGACGCATTTTATCAAAAAATTTTGTTTTTGACAATTATTTTCCTTAAACAGTTTAAAACAACATTTTTTGTTCATTAATATTTGCTTTAAATTCTCTGTCTTTAGCGCCCTCTCGTAGCCACAAAAATAATTATTCCTAAAAAAATTATATTTAAATAGTGTAAGATATGTTGTTACCTTTCTAAAAATATTTCAACACAATTTGAAAATTTTTTACTTTGATTTCGTCTATGGGACAAAGCACTATGGGATGCACTTTTAAACCAATCTCAAATCGTATTATTTTCCATCAAACCCCTAAAACATGCTAAGGATTTTTTAATAACACTATTGCAAACGAGACTGTTAATAACAGTGGGCAGAATTTTCTTACATTAATGACGAATGATTTTGTTCGATTTCAGATTTTAATTGTTGTTCATATGTTCTTTCCAATGAACATGTTGTTTGATTAAAATTTTCTTTGTTTTTTGTATGATTTTTTGTAATTGTTTTTGTTATGAAAATAGAAAAAAAATTGCAAGATAGAAAGAGAAATAGATATGTAGATAGATAGATATGCATTAAAAAAAACTTACGTAATGAGACGTTCACATTCAACACAGATATTTTGACCAGTTGGCAAACCACCAGTACTTGGGGGTTTTGGCTGAGTTACTGGTGCAGTAACATGTCTAGTGGCTGATTGTTGATGATGTTGTTGTTGTTGAGGTGCTTGGTATTGTTGTTGGTGTTGGTGTTGATGGGGTTCTTGATATGGATGATTGTTGAATGCTATTATTTGTTTTCATTTCATTTTATCGTGTTTAACAAATATTGTATGATATTGTTAATTTTTTAATAAAATGCAGCAGCAATAGCCATAGTGTAGACGTGTGTATGTATTTTGGTGAAACATCATTATTATTTAGTGGCATGATTTCGAATAAACAATTCGAATGATAAAGAAAACACATATAGAATACAATACAGACATAAAAAGAAAATAAAAATAACAGAAAAAGTGTATAATAAGTAAAAATTACGCTAAAAATAAAAAAGTGGATAAAAATTATTTAATATATATTATAATTTTTCTTATTTTTCCACATTTTCAAGGTCTTTTTGTAGAAATTTTAAAAAAGATTGCACTTCGCTGCACTAAAAACTGGCAAAAATCTTTAATTAGCTAATAATTTATTTCTATTCAATATTTACAAAAATATTAAAAATCTATTATATTCTTGATATTTTTATATCTTACAATTCCTGCCCATCATCTAATTCAAAAAGGTTTTGTCCATTATTAATGCTATATAATATTATAGCTAAATTATAATAATCACTTATATTACCTGGTGTAGAGGTGCCAGATTCTTCTTCACGCAAGAATTTCAAAACTTCAGATTTGTCGGCCTGGTATTCCTTTTCGTTTTTCTTGAAGTTAACACTGCAAAGAGAAAAACATAAATTAAATCCAATATCCTTAAGATATGCAATGGTTTTGCTGTTGGAAATAAAAAGTATAGTGTTGACCATAATAGCTTATAGACTCACCAAATATTTTCAGTATTCGGCTGATATAAGAAGTATGATATGTAATTATTAACACGATTTCGTTAATGACCTCTAAATTAAAATATTTTTGAAATCTGTTCTATTATCTGTTAATTAAATATATTATAAGTTTAGTCAAAATAATTAAAATTCCTAGTTTTATTTGGCAATAATGCTAAGCCAAAATAAGCATATGTTCGTCTACTATTTGTACTTTTGAATTAGATCCAAAACTGTTTTAATTTAAATAAAAGTTTAAAAAACCTATATTTAAAAAATAGTTATACCAACGTGAGTAGGCTAATCATTACCAGTTTTACATTCTATATATCCCTGGTACCTTTAAAAATGCAATCATGCAAAAAATTCCTATGACCAAATTTCCCGTTTATGTAGTTGAGAACATAAGTCCTTTTTCTTACACAGTTTATGAAACATTTAAAAAGAAATTGTCGCATTAAACGACAAAAATAGAAAGAGTTGTCGTAGAAAATTGAAATTAGGTATGTACATTACTTTAGACTAGGGTTGCCGGATTCGAATTATGATTTAACTTGACATTGACATGGAAGAGTTGGCTAGAGCGCCGACTTAACAACCAGAAGATGGTTGGTTCAACTCCATTCTAATGCGATTAGTTATTTATAACAAAATGTCTAAAAATATATTTTATACTAAAAAAAAGTTTTTTTCACTTAGAAAATTAAGTGCGAAATGGTGTACTGAGTAAGACGTTAGTCATTAAAAACGAATGGATAATTTGTGTTCAAGTTCAAATCTCACTGACGGCAAAAACATTTTTTTTTATTTACGTTTAGGTACACATTTTTGATAGTCTAAAAATAACTACATGAATTTATGGACAATTGTTTCCAATTATACCTGCTAGCTTACCAGGAAAGAAAAGTTTTTGCTGGGTAGCTCTTATCCGGTGGCAAGATAATAGTGGAAAGTAGATTTTATATATATATATATATATATATATATATATATATACATATATATATATATATATATATATATATATATGTATAGTATAACACTTTTTTCAGTGAGTAGTGGAAATTTATGAAAACCTTATTTGGCAAACTTTATCTAACTTCGTATTTAGTTATAATGCTGATAATATTTCTTAATAATATAAATGATTTTACCCATATTCTTGTATTTTTTTTTTTTTTTTTTTATAAAATAGGATACAAATTTTTTCCTTTGAAAATCTGAGTTCAGTAAAAACCATTTGTACTTATTTAATTTCATAAATCTATTTGGTACATACAGAAAACCTATATTGAATTTATCATGATAAAAAAAATGCACCTCTTAGCGATGTGCTTCATAAATTCGTTTTTTTTCCAAATTCGCTTTTGAAGTTATTTTTGGAATACGCTAAAAAATATAATTTTATCTTAATTGAAAAGTATGTATTTTGGTGTTACATAATTTTTTTATTTTATTTATACACTATACGATTATTTAAAAATATTGAATAACAAAACAGAAGAGCGTTTCTCTTAGAAAGATAGATTTTACAGTTTTCTACTGAATAACACTGCAGTTGAAATAAATTATATATACTAATTTTGATCGAAACAAATTGATTTTTATGGGTGAACCTATCATTATTCCGGTGACTGTATTTCCCACAACTATACTACAAAATAAATAGATTTAATTTAAAATTTTCCAAATGTAAATAATATTTTTGTAGGCTTTAAAAATATTACTTAACTTTTATTAAAGTTTATTTATATATACGTATTTAGTTTATGTTTATAGTTGAAAAACTATTTTTCACTATTATTGCACTTTGCGGCAGCATAAAATTTAATGTAATATACTGTAGAAATCACGTATGGCAAACATGGTACAATTATGCATTTTTTGGTACATTTTTGTATCAGTACTACCACAACTCTTTTGGTATAATCTGATATGATCTTATTCATTTTTTATTTAGGGTGTAACATAAACTATTTTTTAAATATTAAACAATGGTGAAACAATGAGGCCCAATTAAAAAAGTTATTTTTTTTCATAAGTACTTAAAAGCTCTTTTATAAGTTAACCTTAATATTTTATAAAATGTACATTAATTTGAGAATGCAATTTTATTATGGATAAATATATTTAATTCTACTAACATAAACCTTTTAATTTCTGAACAAGAATATTCAAGACAAATGTGAGGTATTACAGTAAATATTAATTATGAAAATAGTATTATACCCACATATTGAAGGCTTAATATAGAAAAGGCGCATCTCGAATTTTGCTTACACAAATACGCTTATAAAATCTATAAAATAAATTAAAAGAAATTCTAAATTATTTAGTACTGTTTTAGAAGTACTATAAATTTGTTAGTTACCATCATAGCTCATTTAATTTTTTTAGGGGAGATGTGATTGAAAGAAAACTATTAGGAAACTAAATTAAAAAAAGAAAAACAAAATCGAGATACACCTTTTTTATATTAAGCCAACGATATATTTTTCAACGAATAACAGTAAATTGGTAAATAACAGTAAATTAAAAAAATTAAAAAAAAACATAAAAATAAATTTACAACGAATTTCGAAATGTTTTAAAATCGAAGTTGAGCTTTGGTAACAAAATGCTTAAATGGCTTTATAAGTTTGGTTCCGGAAAATGTAATTTTAAGAAAAACTAATTCAATTATTTCCTTTCGAAAATTAAAAAAAAAAAAATAAATGAAAGTTATTAAACATTCAATATAAAACATTAGAACATGTAAAAGCATAAAGACCAAAAAATTTACTATTTCTGGTCTAAAACATAGCTAATGAAAAATGGACTAATTGAGATTTTCTTTCTAGAAATTTCCAGATTTATTGCAGGAATTCTGTATATTCCGCATTTTTTAGCGAAAGCTTTTTACAAATACATAATTACAACAAAAAAGGAATAATTTTCTACTGTATCGAGTTTAATTTACACACAGCATATGAACTCAAGAAATTTATTGCTGTAATTTTAAAATTATTACTAATATTTTTAACAAAATTGTTTAATAAAAATAAGTTTATAATCCATTAAATTTCTATGTACAATTTTGTAACAAAAAGGAATTGACAAAATACCTTTTATTTGTGTTTGGTACAAAACGAAATAAGGCATTTTCCATACCTGGTACAAATTTTATTTAACAAACACTTTAAAAACTAAAAATTATGTAGCATACTTTAGGGTACGCATTTTTTTAAGTTTTTTTTTGCTATTTAAACTCCACCAAACGCAAATAGTACTGAATCTATTAGTTAGTGTATACATTTGTAACGTGCGGTTATGGTAGCCTAGTTTTTATTATGTTTGTAACAATTTTTTTTAAATCAGTTACAATACCTGAAAAAATATACTGCCTCATTCTCTACCACTACATATACAACGTTCACCTACTACACAATGAGCTTAAAGGCATTAAGAAAATTAATTTAAGTTTATGATTTGAAAAAAAAAAGAAAAAAGAAAAATAGAACCCACCAACATTTACACAATAAGAATTTAAAGCATGTTTTTATGAGGTTGCAACCTGCAGCGAACTAAGTACAGTGAGAGATACAATGCAACACTTAAACATACATATGTACATGTGTAAAAATTGTATATGTATTTATGTTGATGTGTTAGTGGCAAAATACACTAACTATGAACCTAGTTACTCGTACTAAAACAATATGTTGTTATTGCTGCAATTTAATTCTTTTTTGTTTTTTTCTCTGTTGCTACTGGTGAGTTTTCTAGGTTAAGCTTTAGTTATTGCTATTGTTTCTATTGTTGTTGTTAGCGGTATTGTTGCTGCTGTTGTTGTTTGAAATTGTTAAGGGTAAAACTTAGGGGAACTTCACTTTCATATTTGAAAATCCTTAGAGTAAAATTTAGAAGAAAAACAACTATGAAAAACATTTAAACAAACATTTGTGTTTAGTCCCTTACCAGCCAACGCAGAAAGTGAGAGAAAGTTTTTAGATTTTTTTTCTTTTTTGTTGCTGCTACTTTTCAAAATGAAAACAAACTTTAGCAACATTTTAACTTTGGCCCTTTTGAATAGAAAAAAAGTAACTTACGGGTGCAAAAGTGCAAATACGCGATATGAGAAAACAAAAGCTACAAAATAACAAGTGCTGACGAAATATAAAACCAGATGCAGAGCATATTTGTAATACTACAGGAAGTGATACTGAATACTTTTAACAAATTTTGCCAGACTTTTTATTCCGTATGTAGCACTAAGGAAAAATCATTTATGACCCCATAATTTACATATATTTTTGATCCATATTATATATACGTTTGTTCATCTGTCTGAAGGAAACATTCTCACGTCTAAACAGCTAACCCAAATTAAATGAAGTTCATTTAGATTGTTTGGTATTTCTCTTTTTAAAATGTCCTAAATCGGTTCAGTATAAAAAAGTAATAGAAAAACATCTGGTGCAATCTCAATTGTTCAAAGGATCAAAACTTTACATCCTTTTTGAAAAATTTCTGATCTATGCTCCTGTTTATTTTAAATCTCAAATAGTTGCAGAAATCTAACACCATAATTGGAGTTTTTGGAATTTTGTTTTCTTTTATGTTATGTTGACTAAATAAAATTAAAAAATAACTTACAATTTTTGAAGATTCTTTTTTTTTGACAAATTGAAAATTATTAACAAGTGTGCAATTTTTGTACAAAACTTTATTAAAAACTTTCTAAAGTGTTTTTTTTTTTTTTCTTTAAACTTACCCAAGGACACCACCAGCCAAAACTTCAGCCTGAGCCGAGAGGGTTTCTGCAATCGATTCATCGCTATAAATGCCAACTGGGCTGTTGTATTGCTTATTTACAATACTCTTAACATTGCCATCAACGCCATTGCCCTGAAATAAGAAAAATAAAAAAATTATAAATTATATAAATTCAAAAGATAAACACAACAAGCTTAAATAAAATCTCTTAAATGTTATAAAATAAAATTTCAAAAACAAGTTCTATATATTTTTATGTTTTATAAATAATGTTAAAAGTTTATTAGATGATTGGGTTTGTGTTTATTCTTTTCCACTTCAGAAATGGGGTCATATAAAATTTTGTTTTAACAAAAGCGAATGAAGAAAAAAATAAAAAAATATACCAAAATATGCCCAAGAGCAAAGTAATCAAAAGCAGAATAAAGTTACAGCTAGTATATATTTTTTGTTTTCAAAAATCGTTTGTAAAGTGATAAATAAAGTTATTATTTTAATCTTTACTTCTTTTATTTTCATTTTTTTCTTATTTAAGTAAATAAATATTAAAACTATAAAGGGATTTTAAAATTGTGCTTAAAAGATTTCAATTAATTGACTTTACATAAGAGAGTTCGTTAGAAAAGCTTTTTTGTGGCATTAAAAGATACTTTTAATTAAAAATGAGTAAAATCTTGTTTTTATAAGTGTATAAGCGTGTGAGTATTAGAAGAAAACAGAAGCAAAAAAAAAAAAAAAAATCGGCTGATGAAAATTAGTAAAAAGTTATAGGCAGTGCTACCAGATAATTTTGCATCAAAATCGGCAAATTTGTCGAAAAATGTCTGCGTTATCTTCACTTGAAATTGAAACAAAATCGTTCATATAAAAAGTACTCAGTTTTTAGGTTTGCATTGTTCCTTGTATTAATATTGAATATTTTGAGCGATTTTGAAGAAAAATCCAAAATTGCAACAAATTTAAAAATATTCTAATTTCTCCAAAAATTAACATGAATCATATTATTATTTTTTCAAAAGATAACTTGTTATGTTGCTTTTATATGTCCAATATTTGGATCACTTTTGTAAACTTTTGGAGCAGTTCTAAAGGACTTTTTTTTTATCAGAAGTTAAAAATCTCGATGTTGAAATTTTACGAACTTGTTATTCGGCTATTATATCTTAGTTTACCTTGTAATTTTTTCGAAAGGATTCTACAAACTCTCCTTTGTTGCAATTGGCCCAAAATTTATTAAATGATTTTAATTTAAAATTAATTTAAAATTAATATTATTAAAGTACTCGTAGTTCAAAAGATATATCATTATTGAAAAAATATATCTCGATATTTCTTTTTGTGAAATTCATCACCTTTGCGTTACACAACTTAATATATTAATAAAAAAAATCACTTAAATCAGAATTTTTATTTTGATCCATAAAATTGTTCCCTTCGGAAAACTTTTACCCTTAATTTTTGTAGTTTTTTTTATCAATGGATTTATATCTATCGAACAAATAATTTTATTTAACACTAATTGCCATCTGATTTAAAATATATATCATTTTATGTGAGGTAAAAATAAAAAGATCCAAAAAATAAAAATTTTTTGTTCAAGGTAGTTTTTTTTTTGAAATTTTGAAAAACTTAGAATTTCGATTTCCCTTCAAATTTGCACATTATAATAAGAAAACATGTAGCTATCCAAAATTAATGATAAAATATATTTATCTTAAGTATACTGTTATTAAAAAATTAAAGTCAAATTAGATTTTAGAATTGTTCCAAGAAAATTTTTCGCCTTAAATTGACTTTAACCAATACACATTTTTTTCAAGATAGTTCTACTTTTATTAACATTTTGAAGAAACAAAAATTCCGATTTTCATAACAATATAAACAGAAAAGTAATCATACAAAATTAATTATAAAAAGTCCTTATAATCATTACCACCATATACTTGTCATATTTAAACAAACATTTATGAAAATCACCAAATTTTTTATTTCTTTTTTTTTTTTTTTTTGATGATTCAGAATCTTGCGTTTCTCTTTCGATGACAACATTTGCAAAGCAGTTTTATTTAGGAATGACTATTTTTAAATAATTTGAATTATATAATTTGATTTTCATATAAAACAAATTTGTAAAATTATATTTTTTTTACATTTCGAAGGCTTTTCACTCAAATAAAATAAAAACAAATCAATATTTTATATTCGGCTTGGCCGAATCCATATACCCACCCACCTGCAACACTTTATACCACCACAATAATTTCACCTTATTTAAAAGGTGGGCGGTTAAGTAGGAGGGTAATGCCTAAGGTAGTCAATTCTTCGCCATTGAAGTTGATCGAATAAAATAAGCTTTTTTTTAATTATTCATGTATTCGAATAAATTTTAATTTTTTTTTTTGATTAACTGAATAAATAAATAATAAAATATATTGTTCAATTTACATAAAACAAACCTAAAAACATCATTCATTAACATAGAAAAAAAAAAAAAAAATCAAAAATTGAGACCATATTCAAATTACAGACAAATTATATAATGAAATTATATTTCTTTTAATATTATAATTCATAAAGAACATAATTAAGCATTTTGTTTTTTTTTTAATAAAAAAAAGATGTGTGCAAAAATTCTTTCACTTATTGTTGATGGTATCAATACATAGTATTAAAAATTTTTCAGTGGCAGCGCTAAAATTTTTTCCATTTTTAATTGAGAGAGTTCTAAGAGAGACATGATAAATAAAGTAGAAAAGAGTTTCATATCTTGAATTGGTTTGTGTATTTTTTGTTTAAGCAATAATGAGAAACAAAGTAGAAAAAGTAAACAATATTAGTAGCTTTTTGAAAGGTTTTTGCTGAAAAGAATCGGCAAAATGGTAAAAAACGCCAAAACAAAAAAAAAAAAAAAAAAAAAAAACGTTAAAACGGAAATAATCGTTAAAACGAAATGAGAAAAAATCGTCAAAATGAAAAAAAATTATTGGCTTTAATGGATTGTAAGAGATAGGGAAGAGTTAAATTTAACTCGCTTCATTGGAAGTGTTTTTTTTGTAGAATCGTCAAAAATTGCACTTAATTTAGGAAAGGTGTATAGCGCTTTCTTTATAATTTTATTTGCAATAACTAGCCCGTTGGTACATCGAAAAAATATCCTCTCGATTTATAACATTTGTTTTTAGCCTAAACCTATGTCTGACCGGCTGTCCGTGCATCAATAATCATCATTTCTGCTAATCTGTATTTCGCAGCTTTAAAGTTAACGTAATGAAATTTGGTACTTAAGTCTTTTTTGGACCAATAATGTAACATAATAAAATTGGTTAAAATCATTATTTTACTCAGCCTCCATATAAAATGTTTTCTCTAAATATATTCGTATTTAAGTAAAATTCATCAGCAATGTTGCCAGTTTAGCCTTTTTAAGGCTAAATCTATATTTTTAATTTTTAGCTTTTAGTATCAACATTTTCGTTTTAGCTTTTAGCCTTTGTTTGTAGCTATTTTTGATTCTTAAAATTGCCTTAAAAAGGCAAAAATGTTACTATTTCAGCAACGAAGAAAATAAAATTTTATTATCTGCTACTAATTTTATTTTTACAGAATCATTTATTTAAACAGTTTTGTGTATTTATTCACACAAAAGATCTATATTTTTATTTTTCATAAAAATTTTCGCCTACAGCGAAATACTAACTAATTTGATGAAATTGCTAAATCGATTATTATAATTATTTTTTTATTTGCTACATTAGCCACAGAAACTATTTATAAACATAATTTTAGTAAATTCTTATAAAAGAGAAAAACCACCCAAAGATTTAAAAATACTTAATCAAAAAGGAATTATGGTTTAAAAATGTCGAAAAATCATTTCAAAACATTAGGTAATTTTTTATATGAAATATAACCCAAATTTATATGACAATTTTTTGGGTCATTTTATTGACAGCTGTTCTATGCTTTATTTATAAATTTATTACAATATCTTTAAAAAAAAAATAATAAAAAAAAATCTAGTGACAACCAAAAAATAAGTTTTAAAAAAACTTTTTTCTCGGCTCCTGACAACACTGCTCATCAGAGATGAGTTTTATATAACAGAAATCATACTACCAAAAATGAAGATCGGTCCATAATTGACCATATCTCCCATATAAGAAACCTCCTCATAATTCCTATGCAAATGATCGCATGAATATAAAATTTTATAAAAATAACTCTTATTAAGATCTTACAGTCAAATTTCAAAATTATTAGGTCATAAATGGTCATGTCTTCCATATAAGACCCTGTCCTTTTAATGGAAATTCATAATTATGTTTGCGCATTAAAATGACTAAATATGGCAAAACTTGGCCTACTGTTACTTTTCTACTAGTTTTAAGTAAACGCAGAGAAAAAATATGGTTACTGCATTGTCACTACAATAATATTACGTTCGTTATCATTCTTAATATTTATTCGTTTTAACAATACACACAGTGTTGTGATATCAATGTTTTCGTTTTAGTTTTATCATTCAATGTTTACATTCAATACAAATTTTAATATAGTTGACTAAAAAAATTTTATGTTTTTTTTTTTATGATTTTTACCAGAAACAAAATTTTATTAATATGAAAAATATCATTATTTCCACAACTATTATATATTATAAATCTTTTTTCTTGTTCTTAACTTTTCCTTATTTTCAAACTATATTGATGTTATTATTCCCATAATAATAGAATGTTACAAATAAATATGCTTTTTACAGATATGGTTGAAAAATTCATAAATTGTTTATTTTTCAATATATTTGCCTTTTAACGTTTGCTTTCCACCTTCATTATAATTCTCATTTAGTTTACACATGAATTAATATAACTGGACAAGGTTTTGTTATACTTGGTGTCATTCAAGCAATATAAGATATTAATTAACTATTAAAAATATCTTGCATTATATTTTACAATATATGACTCAATAAACAATTTATAAAAATAATAATTTTTAATTAATGTGGTTTATTTTAATATATGATAAGTTGGAATAATGTAATGAAATGAATATAATAATAATATGATAAGATGGTATAATAATATGATAAAATGTCATAATAATGTAGTAAGACGTTATAATAAAAAAATTAGAATCAAAACATGAAAAAATGAACCATAAAATCGGACACAATATGATAAAATGGAATCATAACAATTATCATTTATAATTATTATAATTAAAAATTATAATATTTAGTGTCTATATATTCCAGTTGCTCTTAGATTATGGTCACTACAACTTTATTTTTTTCGCTGCGGGTTATTTCCGAAAATTCTGTATACAATTCTCTTCTTAAATAAAGCATATAATTAAATAAATTTAACTTTTATTTTTAATTTTTATTACCTTAATTTTATTTTGTTAAAAAAACAATCATATTTACTATGAAATTTTTTAGAAAATATTTTTTTTTGTTTTAAATCGCAAAAAAAAAATGCATAATATTTTTTTTTTTTTTTTGATTTTTATGCTACATATGTTAAATAAAAGTAAAAAAAACAGCTTATTTTCACTCAAGTTCGTCCAAAAACTTTGTGAATTTCTGTATAAATGTAAGAAATTATTTTGGACCGATATTTACAAAAAATATTAAAAATATTTCTGCAATATTAAATTTAACAAAAAATACGTTAATATATTTCTAAAAACCTATACTTAACAACTTTATTGCAAAAATACTATTTATTTTAAAATAAAATGCAAAAATATAAACTTGAAAAAACAAATTTTAAGTTTTTCCCATTGTGATTGCAGAAAATCTTCGACTTTGACAGCTACACGGAGATTGAAAAAATTTATTAGAATTTTTTAACAGATAATGATCTATTATTTTATTTATTTTTACATAAAATCAATTATTTTTTCAAAATATTAATTTTCAGTTTTCAATTTCTGTAAATTTTAATTATACCCTACACCACCATAGGTGGTTTGGGTATTATGTGTTTGTGCTGATGTTTGCAACACATAGAAAAGGTTATCCAACATCCATCTTAAAGTATACCAATCGACTTAGAATCACTTTTTAAATCGATCTAAATATGTCCGTCCGTCTGGCTGGCAGGACGGCTGACTAGCTGTCCATGTGAACTTTGTGCACAAAGTACATGACACAAGGACGTAGCCTATTGAAATCAGTTATAATCGGTCCATCACTTCACCTAGCCCCCATACAAATGTCCTCCCGGCACAAGGGCTTAACAATTATAAATGCCTTAAATATAGCAATATTTTAATGAAATTCGGTATAAGGAAGTTTTGCAGAAGTATCAATCTTTGTGTCAAATTTTATGACGATCGGTCCATAGTTGACCATAGCTCCCATATAAACCCCTCTTCCAAAAATCACCTTAACGTACATAAATCCCATACGAATATTAATATCAAGTTAATATTTTACACAAAAATAAGCTTTATGTCAGTAGAAACACCACTGCTAAATTTTATGAGAATCGGTCCATAATTTACCATAGGTTCCATATAAACCCACTTACAGGAATCGCTCTAAAGTGCATAAAATCATCTAGATAGTAGTATCAACGCATTATTCTGTATTTGTATATTTTACTTTACATTTACTAAAATTGGCCACGGGTATAATATAAGTCCCTTTCCCGAATTTTTATGCTCGTACACAATGATGTAGTGTATATCATATAGTCGGTCTTGACCCGCTATATATTTCTTTCTCGTTTTCTAAATAATATCTTGGTCAAAAAAAAATCTTTAAAATTTGTATATAATTCATCCGCCGATATTCAAAATTTTACATAATTGGAGCGCAGCACAGTGGGGCTTTTTGCAAAATAAATGGTAATAAATCTAGCTCTTTTAAATGGCTGGACGGATTTTGATGAAATTCGAAACATCTGTAGAGGAGGATCTAGGCTTACAGAGCATTGAATGCTGGAGTGTGTAACTTGAGAATGGTGTACGATACAGTGGTTACCAGTTCGTGGATGAAAAACATATCGAAGCTTGTAAGTTTTACAAATAAGAATCGATTTTAAATATTTTTAAATTTCTGAATTGCAATAAACAAGACAAAGAAAAAACATAAAATATATTTGATTTCAAAAATTTAATTTCCAAATTTTGGTCTTAACATTTTCGCCCAATAACATATAAAATTAAAACTCTAAAACTTTCCAAAAAATGTGTTGAAAATTTCAATAACAAAACAGATTTCAAATTTAAAAAGAAAAAAAAAATTACCATAATATATATATATATATATTTATCTAAACTTTGAAATTCTGAGCAAACACCAACAAACAATATTCTGATTTTTTATTTTATAAAAGGCACCACTGTGCATTGGTTTATTTATTAACATTTATTTATTGATTGGTAATATGGCCATTTGTGCCGAACATTATTCTTGGTACAGCCAAATATACTGAATAACTGTATTCAAGAGTTTACAATTTTTATAGGTTTGTCAAGATTTTGTTGTATAACTTTTAATACACTGAGCCAATTTAACTGAACTCGAACAGTAAATTGCTTAGGATAGAAATAAACCATCAGGGCTAAATTTTATTTAATTCGGATTAGTAAGTTGAACGCGAGAATATTTCCCACAGATATATGGACAGACGTTTATAGCAGAATTGACTCAGAATTTCAAATGAATGAAGAACATATATACTTTTTGGATTTTAAATTATATTTTCTTAGAGTTATGGTAGATCATATAACAAGAGTCAGCTGGCCATTTACTATTAAGTTCCCTATAAGTCATAAATAAATAAATTTTATCAATGAAAACTTTAAATACAATTTATTTTAATATTTATACAATATCCTTCTTACAGCAAAATAGAATAATAATAATAATAACAATATTAATAATCCTTCAAATACACAACCGAATCCTAAAATATGTATATTAAATATTTAAATATTATATTCGGGTCCCAAAGGGGAAACAATACATATTTCATATTTTGACACTTTTCAAACAGAAAAAAAATCAATGAATACGACAAATATTTGTCATGAATACTCCATCATGTTGAAATGGATGCTAAAAGACAATAAATGTAAAACAAGTAAAAACAAATAAATACTTTGGGGACATCGATTGATATCCCTGCAAAAGGAAAAGGCATAACACAAGAAGTTAGATATAAATAGAAAAGGACATGAGAAAACTGAATGATTATAAAATATTAAAGAAAATTTCAATCATTTGTCATGTAATTTTATTAAAATGTCATAATATATTTTAAATTGAAGATAATAATGTAAGAGAAGGAAGGATGTAAGTAAGGAAACACTACTTGTCTATATTTACTATCCTCATGCTAAAGGGTATTTATGAAAATGTACAAATAACAAATACCCATACATAAATGTCTTTATGCTTTTTGAAAGAGAAAATTTCTTTTCAAAAACGAAACACATATTTTTGACACTTTACCCAGAAAACCTAATAAAAAAAGCTAACTTACATGATTATATTTGCAAAAATAAATAAAAGTGAGGAAAAAGGGCAAAGAGCATAAACACTAAAGGAACTAAGAGGTCAGTTGGCATAAAAATATATACATATGTATGTATGAAAGTATATGAATTTGTGGGGTGACTATGTAAAATATTTTTTGAACTATACAAAAAAGGATTAGTATAATGAATAATGTTAAAGTTATACTAAAAACCTAAAATGGGTTGTTAGTTAAGCTTTGAGAGGTCATAATGATGGGGTGCTAAATTTATATGTACTAAAGCTATTTATTATTATGAATATGAACTTACAAAAGGTTTGGCCGCATTATTGTAGCCACAGCCGATATGCTGGGACTCTTGTTGTTTGTGAGCCAAAGAAGTTTTCGTCACTGTTTGCAAATAAGGTGAATTGGGTTGGGGCACTTGGCCAATGGGAGTAACATGTGGACGCCAAGTAGAACCACCTCTGTGAAAATGATACAAAGAAGAAATTAAAGTAAAAAATACGTTATAATTATTATACATAATTGAGATAATTTTAAGTGAAAATAAGTTAAATAAAAAAGTTTAGTTGAAACTAAAAGCAGAATAAACTAAAGTGGAATAATGGAAAAAAACGATAATGGTAAAGTGTGTGTTCGAATAAAACATAACATTTTTTTAATAAAAGTTGAACGAAATAATTTAGGATTATAGTTTTTCTTTTCCCGGTCTTTAACCACTCCCGGGAAATCGATATTAAATTTAAATTTCCCGAGATCCCGGGAATTCTTGCCAAAAACAAATAATAAATTTAATCATATTTATAAAATAATTCAGTTAAATGAAGAATAAAAAATTTTAAAATAAACTAATTAATCAAAACTGCAATTCCGTAACTTTTTAACGACAAAAAATTTTCGTTAAGTGTAGAAAATTCGTTAGTTAACAAATTTTGTCGTTAAGTGATGTTCTGTAGTAAAATTTTAACGATTTTTGTCGTAACTTTTCGTTAATTACCAGGTGATTAACGAAAAGTTACTACAAAAAAAAACTTCGCAAAATCCTAACGCTAATAATAATGTTGTTAAATTTTTGAAAATGTTTTATAAAAAAGCTGATTTTGGATCTTAAATACAAATTTTTTTAACTTTTATAACACTGTTTTATAAACAATTTAAATATATAATGAATAATAAGTGCGTTCGTTTGCATAAAAGTTTTTACTGAGTTTTCGTTTACCAAAAGATTTTACTGAATTTTGGCAAATATTGAGAGAAAAAAATGGGAACTAATAAGTGAATATTTACAATTTTAAAAGAGATTTATTATTATAATTTTTTTTTAAATAAAATTGAGTTCTTAGTGAACAGTTTTATTTTGTATTTTTTTTTTACTGAAAAATTTAATCTTAGTGAAAATAATGAATTTTGATGAACATTTTATTTTTGTAATAAAGAACTGAATTTTGATAAAAGTTTAGAATTTTGTAAAAATTTGGATTCTTACTAAAAATTTCTATATTTTTTCAGAAAATTTGAATTAATTGTATAAAATTGTATTTTTGCGAAATATGGATTTTTAGTAAAAATTTTAATTTTGAATCAAAATAAGGATTTTTTTTTATGAAAATTTGTATTTTTAGAAAAAAGAAAAAATTATTTTAGTGAATTTTTATTTTTTATTCTTATGTTATATTATTTATAACTTCAACACAAGTTTTCGATGAACGGGACTAATATAATAACACCAAATTTATTTCAGAAATATTTCCAAGAAAATATTTTTAGAAAATGTTTTTAATTTTAAATAAAAATTTAAATAAAAATAATGTAATTTTCTGTTTTCTATCAATACATGTCGTTAAAATTTACTAACAAAAAAAAAAAAAAAAAAAAAAATCGTTAACTTATAGTAGAGAATAGCAAAATCATTAAAACAAACGACATTTTTCATTAGTTAACGATATCGTTAGTAAATGAAAGAAGTTACGGAATTGCGCTATAGTTCTTCTTAAAATATTTAAATTTTGAAAATTAAATGAAAACATTTTATTACATAACGACTTATTAGTTCTACTTCGGTTTTTATATTGTCCTGTGAGTAAAACTTTCGTCGATCCCTCGATGTTTTTATGGAAGTAAGCTTTGTTGTTTAGAAAGCCCCAAAAATTCACAGATTTCAGAATCCCTATTCTTTCCAGGTTTATAACCCATTTCTATGAATAATGATTTTTCTCATATATATTATAATTATGTCCCTTCTATTTTTATGCGAGACTGTTGACCCACAGCTAAGGAAACCCTGAACTCAAAAATTAATTTACAGCATGTTCAGTTCTTGGAGTAATTGGACCCTTTAAATTGCGAGGTCTTATAAGTAAACTTTTTTGTATTTTATCTGATAATAATGCATATACACTTAATAATTTGTATACTATTATAACATGGGTGCTTTAAAAATATAAACTTTTGTTAGAGGACTCCAAACATTTTAAAGAGATTCCTCTTACAATTTTCACACGCAATTTACATACTTTCCAATAATTGGATATAATGTCGTATTTTACTACTTACTAGTCCTTTTGCAAAATATTAGTTTGAACCACAATGAAGAATTATTCAGACTCTAGTTAGATGTTTAAACGAGTTTACACTTTTATAATTATTAAACTTTCTTTAAATATATATGTATTTTTAGTTTGCATATTTTTCATCCCTGATGTATAATTGTGAATTATTGTAAATGATTATATTTCTTTTTTTTATAACGATGCTTTCCCACTATTTCAATCGGCCTAGTTTTAAGTCATAGAATACAACTAGAAGTTTATGTGAGAGGCATTTTAAACTAAATGTCCAAAAAATTATAAATTTTCTTAAAAAATACAAAAACAAAATATATGTGACTACATGAATTAGGTTTTTGAGAATTGAATCATGCTTTTTTCTCTCAAATAAATATCTGCTTATTAATCTATGGTTTTTAGTTATTTTTTGAAGATTCATTCCAATTAGTGACGCGGAACAATCAAGACTCCTGCGGCTTATAAAATTTTGTATGATTTTTTTTCGTAAAACCTATATATTACATAAAATAAAAATCCCTTATGTAAGTACTTATTTGAAGAGGTGAAGTTGTTTTTATTAAGATCCCCTTCCAGGTCTCCCTTCCTGCCCCTTTTATTTCGTTGAGCATGTATTTCCTTTTATGCTTTCAAAATTTTAGTATTTCCTAAATTGTTAGTTTTGTCGATATATACTTATCTCCATATATCCCTCGCACTCTATATTTTGTTAATAATCTCCCGTAATTATTAACTACGTGTTTTGCAAAACAATATATGTATTTAATTAATTTACTTAAATTAATTTTTTTTTAAATTGTAATTAATTATTAATAATTGCCACTAAACATTAGGATTATCTTGGAGCATGAAAAACTCAGCAATAATGTATGTTTTCCAAGCTAATAAATAATATTGAATATATTTTTATTTTTTATTATTGAGGAGCTTTGATCATTCTTTGCCTCAGAGTTCTTCTCAGCTTTGTTATTGCATTTTATTTAACTTAGATTGACTAAAGCTTAGACATAGCTTTAGCATCGTTCATATTTGATTTTGAAGAAACGAACACAACGTGCCATTACGCGGACAAACATGTTTGGCATAGCTCTTAGGAGCTTGGAATTCATTCCTTTGACTTTTTCCTTTTTCTGAACCAAGTTTCATCTCATTCTTTAGGTCCTTGCTAAGCTTTTTTATTACCCGGAAATGTAATACTTTTGACAAAATTTACTCAATCAACATTGTCTAGTAAGTTCAAAAAACAAAAAAATTAAAAAAATAAAATTTTATTTTATACCGCTATCTGCATGCGGATAAACGACCGGATTTCAAGAATTCGATCTGCTGTTAAATCTGACATGTCTCTAGAAGATATTGTAACCAAAAAAGATATTTAAAATTAACGGCAGTAAGAGTTATTATGAAAATTTTATGTTATGTTTTATTCGAACACAGTCTTTATTATATTGAAAAATATTTTATATTAATTGAAATTATTTAAAGGCGAAAACAAATTCCCAACAAAAATTTGATGGCTTCTGGTAATGACTCATAACCTGGTAATTATTTGTCATTATTTTTCTTATTTCTAATAACCAGTAAATATCAAGTTGATTTGGTTCTGCAATGACTCATTTCGCTAGAGCGACTGCTTTTTTTTTTTTGGAATTATTTGTCTTTTAAAAATGAAAGAAAGTTTTTGAGTGGGTTCAAATCTCAGTTGAGCCAACTTTTTGTTTTTATTTTTTAGCAATTTTATAGTTTTGTACTTGATTAACTACTAATTTGACTGTTTTAAATAATGGGAACCCATGAATTCTTAGACATTTCCATACAAAGATGATGAGTTTTGTAAGTAGTTACCTTGAAATGGAAATGTTCAAGAATTCATTAACTTTGAAAGGAATTGTTCAAGAATTCATGGGTCCCCTTTATTACTCATTTAAAACAGTCAAATAAGTAGTTAATCGAACACTACAAAGCTACAAAATTACTACAAAATACAATAAAAAGTACAACAGTTACCAAGCTACATACCTACAGTTAAACTTTAAGTAGTTATTACTATTCTAGCATTCATTATACTGATTACTAGCATGTCATTATTTGACTCTTTTAAATAATGATATAAATCACTACTTATTTAAGTCATTATCAGCAAGTAGTTATTTTATATTTTAAAATAATGAGATAAATTAGAACAACTCACACTTTGTAACGTATGAAATAACTACTACCCATTACCAAAATTTCTAAAATTTTTGCTGAGTTAATACACTATACAAACACCCAAAGTACCAATTTTCAATAACAGTGATACCCTAATTAAACAGATGTTAATTGAAAGTTTTATGTTTTGTAAAACTTTCATAACATCTGAAGATATCAAAGCTCCTAAAATCGATCTCATGAAACTTTAAATATCTTTCGAACGCAGTTTATTTTCATATTAAGCTTTTAAAATGATTTTTCAAATTGTAGTTTTTTCAACATAAGTTCTATAAGAATTACCTTTGTACAGTCATAACGAAGTTATTGCCGGAACGCACAACAATATCTTGTGCATCTTTGTGGCGTAAATTGAAAACATCGACATCATTAATTTTAATAACAGCATCACCGGGCATTAAACCGGCTTGTTCAGCTAAACTGCCGCCATTGACCTGCAAGTAATTGTAATAAAAGGAAACAAACATTAATTTTAAAATCAAATAAAAAAGTTTAAACTCAAAAAAAAAAAATTATACATGTTCTACACAAGCGGACATAACACTTAAAAAATCGGAACAACTCTTTTTTATGGTAAAATTTTTGAGTGGAAAATCGGTTATATAATAAGAAAGCAATTTTCGGTAAAATTTTCTTTGTGGTAAAAAATTTATTTATTTTAACGAAAATAGTTTTTTTAAATACTAAAACTACAATAAAATTTGATTTATATTGTATCATTATTTTTTTTTTATTAAAAATGTTATAAGATAATACGATGATTGATGTTATTCATACGTTTACATGGCCAGTTTTTATTTTATTTTTTTTATTTTAAATTGACCAATCATTAGAACAAATAAAATTACAATAATTAAAAAATTTATAAATTTTTTTTTTCAGTTTTTTAGCCCAGAATTTGCCTATTTTGGAACTTAATTCCTTAATTCCTTTTCTCTGCAATTCTAATCTGATCTTATCAAGCGGTAGCACATTTTATTTCCAATAAAATATAATATTAAGGAAAAATAACAAAGTTTGGGTCAAAAATGGACATAAAGTTAGAAAAAATACGAATAAACAATAAAAAAAATTAGTTTATGTCTTTAATATCTTTCACAGTTTTGCTATGAATATAAATGTTTATATGGGCTATTATCAAAAATGTTTAACCTGGCTGACAGACTTTAATTCTTCACAAGTTTTCTTGTAATACCATATTAAACAAACAGGTTACAGATCTCAACTCCCAAGATTTGAAACTAATAGTGTTAAAAATTTTAGCACCATAGGTTTCATTTTATAACCATGATTGTTGTGCAAAGTTCAAAAACTTAAAAAGAGCTAAAAATTACTAACATTTTTCCAATTGTTCTACACTTTTTGTTCGCGCGTTTACACTTTGTGATCTCATTCGATCTTATATAAAATAAAAGAACTTTGTTGATAAATTTTGAAATACGTATTGATACCTGCTATAATTATGCGAGCGGTGTATGAGCGTCCCTCAAGAGAATAGGAATTTTGAAACAGGTATTGATACTTGCTATAAGTATGCGTATTTTGCGCTATAACTCGTTGATATGTCTTAAATAGTCAATGCAGTAGATAATCTCAAATTTTGAAAAACAAAAGCAAAAATTTAAAAAAAGTTTAAAAAGTTTTTCGCTAGAGGTTTTATATTGATTAGCAGGGAATACTGCGTGAACTTAGCTTTTGTTATTTTACACAATAAAATCGAGGAAGCATTGAGAATAAATTTAATAAAAAAAATTTTGTGAACTTTTTAAAAATTAAGCAAAAATTGTACTTTTTGTTTTTATATTTTTTATATGGAAATTGCAATTTATATAAACTTCAATAAATATAATTAATCGGGATCATACAGTTGATAATTGAACATGGGATACCTTTCTAAAAATAAATCGCATGGATATCACGAAATCTGCCATAATTATAATTAGGTGTAGAGACGCATTAAAAAATTTTTAAAAGATTAAAATTTTATGAACCAAAAAAAGTATTCTTGGGTTAAAAAAGAATCACAATATTAAATAGCATTTTTTGTAATAAACTCTAGTACAGTATATTTTCGAATAATTCACGGAGAAAGAACTAAAATTTGATCCGCATTTTTCACAAAATTTTTAAAAGTCGCAATTTTTAGTATAAAGAAAATTTTTTAAACTTTACTAGGAAACCCTAAAATATCCTACACTAATACCATCAAACATTGAAAATATCATTAATTTTATTTGAATAGCACAGTAGGTTTCGATATTGCGCGTATTTTTTACCAGAATTATACATAATTTTCTAGTTTGTAAAAGTTTTTATATGCCCAACTTAAAACCGCTATAACGTTTGAGCCCCCTGTAGACATTATTAACGCGAATTGCTTCATCATGATTTCGATTCACATTATATTTATGCAAATTGATTTTAAGGTGCCACCAAAGAAATTTATTTTTATTTTAGTTTTTTTAAAGCCTAAAATCAAAAATTTTTTATAATGGCCCATATACTTTTTAAAAAAATGTAATTTTTTCTTTCTAATGCATTTTAAAAAGCATAAATTGATTAACAGGTATTTGAGATACAAAATTTTAAAGCTTTTTTTTTTAGATACAACTCCCGATTTTGGGGGTATGTCGAAAATTTTAAAAATGGTATAATAATCTACAACCTACATCTACAAACTACACTATATTACATTCTTAGTGTTTTTTGTAGCTAGAGCACTGTGTTATTCGTGCCAAATTTCATTACGATATCATTAAAGTTTCAAACTGTACTTTGTTCACAAGGTTTACATGAACGTACAATGAGTAGTCCAGTAAGCCTGCGAGACATCGTTAAATCGAATCAGGAAGTGATTCTGTGTTAAACGGAACACTTTAAGGTGGGGGTCCCACTATTTTTTCGGTGCATTACAAACATCAGTACAAGCGCATAATGCCCCAACCACCTATAGTGGTGTAGGGTATAAATTTGTTTTTATTTTTTATTTATGTGGGGTTCAAAAATCAGGTAGAGCGAATTTTCAAATTAATGTACCAATTTCAAAAAAAAAAAAAAAAATATGAAAACTTTTAAAACAAAAAGCTTTTTTCAAAAAAAGTATAAATTTTTACAAAAAGTATAATTTTAAAAAATTAAAAATTTTATTTATTTATTTTGAAATTTAAAAAAAATCAATTCCGAAGAAAATCAAAATTTCACATCTATCTGTGTTTTTTTAAATAATTTTTTTTTTAACTAATATGTATAAAAAATATAAAGGAAAGCTCTATAAAGTATTTGTTTGTATTATCCATTTTCTATATGAAATAAAAATTATTTCTATTAATGGCATTTTTATATTACGTTGTCTATATTTTCGTGTTGTGCACTTTATAAAAAATATCGATTTTTGATTAGAATAATATATGATCAGCGATAACCTTTTTCAAGATATATGCAATTTTTATTATTCATACCAAAATTTACACGCAGAGAGAAAATATGATTATGTCATGTTCACTACAACAATATTATGTTCTCATTGTTAATATTCATTAATTTTAATAATACTGTGTTCATGATAACAATACTTTTGTTTCAGTTTTATCATTCAATGTTTACATTCAGTACAAAATATCACATAGCTGACCGCAAAAATTGTATGTTTTTGAATATTTTTACCAGAAAAATGTTTATTAATATGAAAAAATATCATTATTTCTACAACTAGATTTTTTTCGTTGTTCTTAAACCGTATTTTGTTTTCAAACCATATTATTATTATTATTATTGTTATTATTATTATTATTATTATTCAACAATAAAACATAACATAAAATGTTACAACTAAATATTCTTTTTACAAATATGGTTGATACTTTCATAACTTATTAGTTTTTGTTTTCCACCTTCACTATAATTCTCACTTAGTTTATACATAAATTAATAAAAGTATAATATAAGATATTGATTAATAAATTGGTTCAATAAACAATTTATAAAAATAATCGTAATTTTTAATTAATGTATTTTATTTTAATATATAATAAGATGGACTAATATGATGAGATTGGATAATAATATGATAAAATGGAATCATAAGAATTACTATTTATAATCATATCTATTTTTTAGCTGTGACCATATATTCCAATCATAATGTGTATTTATTTATTTATTAGTTTCAGTCTATGGATACAATATTATGCTTATAGACATCAAACTGTTTAACAAATTTTTAAATTCAAGATTTGATATACCTAAGTCTAATTCATTAGAATATTTATTGAATAATCTCATAGCCTTTATTAAAGGTTCATTCAAAGCATATGCTGTTCTATGAATATCTCTATAAAAGATATAATTATTTTGCCTTAGAGGCCTAGGACGTACACATAGTTTTATGATATGAAGCAAATCAGGACAATCAATTAATCCACGAATTATAGCATATAGGAAATACATAGAAGAAATTTTACGTCTTGTTTCTAAAGTTTTCATAGAAATCAAGGCGCACTTATCAGGGCATGTAGGAATCGAAATTTGAGGATTTACAAATGAAAAATTTAAAAACGAAAGAGCAAATTTTATAAATTTTACTTGAATTTTTTCAATTCTATTTATGTGTAATTGAGTACAAGGGCTCTAGATAAATGAAGCATATTCTAATCTAGATCTCACAAAGGATGTATATAGAACCTTTTTTTTTGTGTATTGATCAAAATTATTAGAATTACGGCATACAAAGCTTAACATTGAATAAGCTTTAGGTATAATATAATTTAAATGATTATTAAATGATAATTTTTTATCAAATAATACCCCTAAATCTAAAATTTTATCCACGTATGATAGTAAATGTTGATGTATTCTATATCGAGATGTAATAGTGTTACAACACCTATGATAAGTCATAGAAAAACATTTGTTTAAATTAAAAAGCAAAACATTACGGACTGACCAAGAACTCACCCTATCTAAATCCTCCTGGAGATTAAATCATCAGCATACAATAAATAATGAGACTTTCTGAAACATAGGTCAATGTCATTAATAAATATATTAAATAACAGAGGACCCAAAACACTACCTTGTGGAATACCAGAAGTACGAATAAATGATGTAGAATATATCTATAATCATACCTACTTTTAGCTGTAACCATATATTCCAATCATAATGTGTTGCTCTTAGATAATAGTCACTACAACTATACTTTTCCTTGTGTAAGGATATATGATCAGAATTTTAAATTGCCATAGATGAAATTGAACTCCAGAAAGAAATCTTAATTTCTCTAGCAAAATTTTCACCAAAATATTGATTTTTGATGAGGTATATAAATAGTTATAGACTTATATATTTTTAAATTTAGCTCTACTAATTACCAGGATAATTGCAGTTAAACAGAATTTTATAATTTCATGTATAAATATATACTTTGGATGAAAAACATGGATTTGGCTCTAAGAGGGGAGAATTAAATTTTTAAACAAAATATTTCTAGAACAAAATAAAACACTCTATTTTCCTTTCCTCAAGTACAAATAGCTAATTTCGGCTTTTTTTAAGATTATAAATTAGAAGAATATGTTTTTTTTTTTGCAAATATGTTCTGTTTTTTAAGGTCATTCAAGTTCTTATTAAGAAATCGTTTTTTAATTATTTTGTACGTTTATGAGTATATTTTTTATTATTATTATTATTTTACTTTATTCTATTTTTTTTTCAATATTAATGTATAAATTTATTAATCAATTTAAATATACACGAAAATATTTAAAACAAATCCGTTAACAACTCAATTATGCTGAAAATAAATCATGACGTTTGTGTGTTTTTTTATTTTGGGATTTAAAAACCAAAAAAAAAAAATTGCCCGAGGGTTTTTCTAAAAATAAATGGTGGAATATATAAACAAACAATGCTTTCAAATAAACGATTCAATAAAACATTTTAGCCGAAAATATCTACTTTGTACAAAAGCATTTTTGCTTTAATTCCAGCCATTAAATTGTTAAGTTTTTTTTTGGTGAGTGTAACGGTGGGTAGAAACTAAAGCAAACCAATTGTGGTCGAACAGGGAGTTAAGTAATAAGTGTAATCAATTGAGGAAGCAATTTGCAGGAACGAAGTAAAAATACTATAGAAAATATAAAAAAAAAAAAAAATATTTCGAAGCATCGAAAAATCACAAAAAAGGCAGAAAATGAGCAAAATGTTTTTATTCTAATTTAAAACATCTTTGTTGATTCATAAGTGGTATTATGCATCATTTTATATGGTTTTCATAAATATAAAAATTAAACCGTTTTTTTTTCTTATTTGCTGTCGTAAAAGGTCGTTAAAATTTTCGTAAGTGCGTATCCCTATTAATAGTATAGAATGTTATTATATTTATGTATGTATATGCATATCAACGTTTTAGCCAACAGTAGCTATATGAACACCCAGCTAGAAAAAATTTACTACCCAGTGTTTACTCATACAAATCCCACAAAACAAACTCACTCACTAAACAAGCAACCTACCTACAAACAAATAAATGAACGACGGAACTTAACAAATACCAATAACAAATACACAACATTTCCAGAAAGTCACAAATGAATTTATTATTGCAACTAGCAGACAAATTATGAATCAAACCAAATGCAGCTCTGCTACTATGCGTTTTGTGTTCATTTATTATATGAATGTATTTGCTGAATTTGACTTGGCCGTGATTGCTGCCATTGTATTATTGCCAATGATTTTTTTTTTGTTGCTGGTTTTTTACAAAAATGTTTTTGTTTTTTTTGTTTTCTTGTTTTTGTTGACCAACACCATCAACATGTTGTAAAATTTTAACAAACGACAAATTTGGTTTATTTGTTTAAGCCTTTGACTATCTACATTTAGATTTGTACACTAGGCCTCCCCTCCGTCTATTCATTCATCTAACTGAACGTAGATCTGTCTGTCCTCCTGCCTGTCTTCATGTCTATCTAACTCTGTTTTTTTTTTTTCGTTGTTCATGCAACTAACAAATGATGTTCAGAATGGCAGTTGCCAAAAAAAAAAAGCTAAAATCAAAGGGTCGACAAGAACAACAACATTGGCGGTAAAAAAACTAAAACAAATCAAATCTACAGCATGTAGTGGTTTTAATGATTTGAACATACACATGTGTTTGTTTTTTGAATGTGTGAGAGCATGTTTAGTCTTTGCTATAAAAAAAAGCAAGCTATATTCGTCGTAAATACACTAGTTACCTGTGTGTCCATTGGTATTTTGTAAAGTAATGTATGAAAAAAATATTTTTTCTTTTTTCCAAACTTTGAAATTATTTTGAAAGTAGCTAATAAATGCTACTAGCACTTCTAAATTCTAAATTCTAATTCTAAAACTTTACACACATATAATCCGTTAAGTAGTGTAAAATTTAATTCTTCATCATGGAACTATTTAGTTCCATAAACTTATGGTTCGTTTTTCGTAGAATAAATGTATAAATACTTATATATATGTGTATATTAGGGTGGTCCCATTTGTACAGAGAGAAAATATGATATCGATTTTCTCAACTGAAAGAAAAATATACTTCAGTCAAAGATTCTCATTATCCCTTCGTGAGTACTTTTTTCGGGTTTTTAGGATTTTAACATATTTCTGCCAAAGGAACAATATGAGAATTTGGTAGCGTAAGAAAGGTCTTTATGGAAACATTTGTATATGAAGAAAATAATGTTTCGAAAAAAAAATCTAATAAAATTCAAACAAGGTCGAATTAAAAACAAAAATAAAAAAAAACACAGAGAAAACCGTTTGTTAATAGAAGTATAAAGTGTTATATATCATTAGAAAGCTTATAATTCATTTAATTTCTTCTCATATGGAAACATTTGTATATGAAGAAAAATATGTTTCGAAAAAAAATCGAATAAAATTGAAGCAAAGGCGAATTAAAAGCAAAAACAAAACAAAAAAAAAACACGGAGAAAACCGTATAACTGCAAGAAATCCAAATTTATTTGAGAAAAATTGCAACATTTCAAACTCATTTGGACCTGGTCCAAAATTTTCGTTATTCCAAAATTTCATATTGTTCCTTTGGCAGAAATATGAAAACACGAAAAAAGGGCTCATTAAAAGATAATGTAAAGACGAAAATTTTGAGAAACGTTATCTCAGAATGAAGTAAATTTTCATTTCAACTCGATACTTTTTAATTTGGGGCCACCGTAATTTATATATCTATTGTGTATTGTGAGTATTTATTTTTTGTTTATCTTTCTGGGGGAATTTCTATTATTTATTCTCCATAGTTTTATTTTGCTTTAGTCGACGGTTACTTGTCTTTATTTTATAAATTTTATGTATTGTTTGTACCTTGATTGTATTGTTGTTTTTGATTGTTTTTTCAAAATCTTCTACAGAGACTCATGCTTATAAATTTGTCTGATTAAAATCATAAAAATTAAACAATTGGCATAACTAACATGCTTTTACAAATACAGATTTATTTGTTTTCAAAATAACACACAGATGCAGGCAAATACATATATAAAGCACATAAAAATTGTTGGCAAATGTATAATAATAAAAAATTTTTTACATTTAACAAATTTATTTAGAAAGAAAATTTCAGAATTTTTAAAATTACTAGAACAAATCGTTTCAATTTAAATTTCGTATAAACTTGAAACAAAAAATCTTAAGTTCTTCATAAATGTTGAATTGATCTCAGTCTTTTTTTTTTTTAATTTAAAACTAAACTGTTGTATTGACATTCAATGTATTATAACGATATAGCAAGCTTGTAATTCTGGAGCTTGATTTTCATCTAAAAAACGGATTTTTAACAAAAATATATACATTTATTTTAACCAAAATAAAATAAGCGAATACTAAAAAAAATTTCAAAACAAATAATATTTCGACTTTCAGAAATACCTATAGCAGTCGGAAATTGTGTATTGAGAGTAATTTCGTAAATGCTTCTTAAAGTACAAATCATTAGAAGATACATGATATATCAATACTTTTTCTACAGCTGACATGTAAATATGACAATAAGTAAATTACATTGATAGTTCTACCTGACGATATCTTAATGTATTTTGTATGTCATCCGTGAATTTGTCGCGTCATGAAATTGTTACATAATACGTCTTAAAAAAAAACAACTGAATACTTATAAGAAAGAATTATCACTGTTATTGAGGTGGAAGATTTTCTAAAATTCCTAGAAACTATTTTGGAAAAATGTCTACTTCCATATCGAAACTTGTATATCCTTCAGATCGGTGAAAAATGCATTATTAGTAAATTTAGATTCAGTATTTTTGGTAAAAAATTTTATGTTTTTACCCTACACCACCATTGAGGTATTATGCTTCTGTGCTCGCAAAAAGATGATCACTCCCCTTCTTTAAGTATACTAATCGACTTAAAAACACAATCGAAAAAATAATGTTGGTACCATAACGAAATTAGTTACAAAAGGTCTATTATTTCACATAATTCACATACAAATAATCTGTTATAGGATTTTAACCCCAATAAATTTTAAATACGTATTTAGAACTCACAATCAACAGTATAAAGTAGGACTTTACCGAGTATAATATGTTTACATGTTTTTATACCCACCATAAAAAATGGGGTATATTGTTTGTTTGTCATTCCGTGTGTAACATGTCGAAAAAATCATTTAAGACCCCATAAAGTATACACGCAGAGAAAAAATATAGTTATAGTGGCCATAATCTAAGAGCAACATATTATGATTGGAACATATGATGACAACCCTAAAAATAGAAATTATAATAATTATAAGTAATAATAATTATAAGTAATAATTATTATGATTCCACTTTGTCAGATATTGTCCGATTTTATGGTTTATTTTTTCATGTTATGATTCTAGTTTTACATGTAATTGAACAATCTTACTACATCATTATCCCATTCTATCATATTATGATTTGATGTTATTATGTTATTATTCATTATATTATTATACCACATTGTCATATTATGATTCCATTTTATAATATTATTATACCATTCTTCATATCATTATTCCATTTTATTATATTATTATCCCATGTTATCACATAGTTATCCAGTCTTATCATATTATTGTTTCATTTTGTCATATTATTCTATCTTATAATATATCAAAATAAAACGTAATAATAAAAAATTATTTTTATAATTTTTTTATTGAAAATAATGGAGAAAAGTGTTCAGTAGCCAAAAAATATTTACATAATATTTGCTTACTAATTATATTCATTTGTACCACCATATGTGGTTTAAATGCACGATATTTCTTTTTTACTAAATCCTTTAATGGTAGTTAATCAATATCTTGTATTGCGTGAAGTATAACCAAACCTTGTCTATTTATATTTATTCATATATAAACTAAATGAGATTATAATGAACAAACATTAAAAACAAAATGTATTCAAAAACAAAAAAGTTTTGAAATTTTTGCACTGAGTTTGTGAAGAGGATAATTATTATATTTATTTGAAACATTTTATTGTCATGGAAATGATAATATTTATATGGTTTAAAAACAAAAATTGGTTTAAGAACAAGAAAATAGACTGCAAATATTTAATGATTATAGAAGTAATGATTTTTTCATATTAATAAAATTTTATTTCTAGTAAAAATATTTAAAAACATATAAATTTTGCAGTTAACCATATTAATATTTTTATTGAGTGTAAAGATTAAATGACAACATTTTAACAAAACTATTTTTATCATAAAAATATTAAAATTCAAAAAAGTTAGCAATGAGAGCATAATATTGTTGTAGTGATAATGCTGTAGTTATGTCCGTCTGTCTGTTGAAATCATAATAGTGCTCGGTGGGGGCTACCTAGGGCGATGAAATTTGGCTCCAATATTTACCTTACTTAAGGTTTGTTTGCTGTTGAAAATGGGCAAAATTGATTAATAAACAAAAAAGTTATAGGCCAAATAATAGTAACACAGTGTGACCATTTGTAACTTCAGTTCATACTTTTATCATCACTTAAACAAAAGCATGTACGACAACGAAATTTTGTACAGATATTTCAAGGATCGATATAAAATCGGAAAGCAAAAATGGGCGTAATCCATCCACTTTACCGCATACCTCCTTTATAAGGTGAAACATCAGCGAAATTTTGTACAAATAATTCAAGAACCAATATTAATTCGGAAACAAAAAAGGACGTGGTCCGCCCACTTTATAACACTCCTCCCATATGAGATGAAATTTGAAAAAGTGGCAGATGGTGGGTATATAGATTCGGTCAAGCCGAATATAACATTCTCACTTGTTCTCTTTTTTTTTTTTTTTATTGGGAACACATAGTTGCGTTTTCAGGTAATTTCCAGGTTTTAAAAAATGAAGAACATTTCCGATAATAATGTCTGTGAAAAACGTTCATTACAATAAGTTATCATTTAAAGACTCAGCAATTTATATAGTGATTTTGATTATATTTAAGAGTGGAATTCTTAGGACTTTAGTCGATTTAATTATCTATCACACATTCAGTTATCAAGAATCTTAGGACTTCTCAGTTTCCTAATAGAAAGTAAAATTTTTTCTTAATGATCTCACATTTTCTGGATAAGAGACTTTGATTGTTTTAATTTACTCGCAATTTATTAAGATTACATAATATCTCTCTACACTATCTTTTTTTACTACTCATATGATCATAACAATTATAGTCTGTTGGATAAAATTAATTTTCTTTATTTTGCCAACTTTTCGGGTACAATTTTGGAATTTGTCATTTGCCACATTTGTGTAGCTCTATTTAATTAAATTTAATTAATTAATTTAATTAAATTAATTAGGCAGAACATCAGAAATCTTGTATTTGTCGTATATTACCTAGTTTCCAGTAAGATTTACTCTTTAGTAGGTGCTCAATTGCTCATTTAGTTTACTGATTCTGGGCAGAAAATGTTCTCCCAGTGTGTATAGTATAGGTTGATAAGCAGGGCAATCAAAAATATGCTCTAAAAGTGTTTTATGCGCATAAAACATGCTCTTAATGTCTGAAAATATGCTCTTAAAACTAAAAAAGATGCTCTCAAAATATATTTTTTCTGACTAAATTTTAAACTGTTTACTATTTATGCTAAAAATAACTTGACTTTTATTAGCAATTTATTTCTTACATTCAAAACTAATACTTTGTATCAGGAAATTACAAATTTTCTCACCGATTTATAAAATGAAAATTATTAGGTATTCCGATTTTAAAAATGCATGTGACAGTAAAAAGAAAATTTTATTAATGGCAAATGATGTAAAAAGTTCTGTTAGTTGCAAGATATGAAAAAAAAAATTATCCTCTTAAGTGTAAAATATGCTAAATTATGCTCTTAAGTGTAATATATATGAAAAAGTATTCACTTAAGTGAATTTCTCGTTAAGGACGTTATTTCACATTGTTCTTAAATGTTTTAAGATTAAGATTTTTATTCAATATGGGAAATCTTGAAATTTCGTTTAACAAATGTACATATGTTTAATTATACGTTGTTACAAAATGACATTTTTTGTTTTCACTCGGAAAACGATCTAATATGAGCTGCAGACCTTGTCGAGAATATCACAAAACAATTTCAAAAAATTTCGAAACATCCCCTAAATTTCGAGGTATTGAGAAAATAACGTTTTTATGGTAGTTCCTGCACAATGGACCTTATAGCTTGATAAATTTTAAGTCACTGTTTACAAAATTTGAGATACTATTTTGTTTAGAATAAAGGGAGATAAATCTATATAAAATCACTTAAAAGCTTAAAAAGTTTTTCTAATTATTATTAAAAATTCTTCATATATTTTAAGACAAAGTATTTTTTATTATATTTTGTAATTATTTTTCACTTTCTATGGAAAATAAATTAAAAATGTATTGAAAACTTTAGTAAGTAAAAGTAAATAAAATTGAATAAGTTCTACAGTTTTTATCTAATTTGAAAATAAAAAAAATTGTTGCACTTACAACAAATGTGCCCGTAAAAATTATTGTATCGATACATACATAGGCTTTTATAGAAAAATTATAGTAAATTGCAGTTAAACTCGAAAAATTATGGAAAACTTTATCCTTTGCAGATGTTGTTTAAAAATTAGCTTGTAATATTTGACCAAAATATGAGAAATGCATGTGGTTGAAAAGTCTGTTTCTTCTACTTTCAAAGAAAGTTTAGAAAGGAAAAATGCAAGGAACTACCCAAAAACAGTTTTTTGTAAATAATTCGAAATTTTAACTTATGATATCCTCAAGAAGGTCTCTTAGGTTATATGCTATTTCTCGGGTGAATTTTCACTGTATCAGCGTGTTGTTGTAAATGCTAGATTTAAAATAATTACAGAAAATTTATTCTGGTGTAAAATGCAGTTTTCATTCCTAAAGGTATATAGAACAGAATTGTGATTTTTTCTTAAATCTAGTTTTTTGTTGCGTTAAACAATAAAAAAATCATGAACGAACAATATTTTGTTACTGTTTTCACTATCAAAAAAAAAAAAAAAAAAATAGACAATTGGAAAGTAGACAAAAATATAAAATGGTGGAGAGTTTTTTGCCGATAATTCGTTTGTTTATAGGCTGATTTAGTAGACTCAGAACAAAGGCCGTAATTTATATAGGGACTTCAAAAATTCCAAAAATGCATTTTATATACCAATTTAATAAATTACTTATGGCTTTTTTCTTTAAGTAATTACAAATCTTTAAATCTCTTTGTTGGTTATTGAGAACGAGTTTAATTTCTAAGGAAAACAAATTGAGAATTCTTAAGCTCTCTTCGCACTATTAAGAAATTTCATAAAATTTTTTCTTCGTGCTAGTAAGAATTACATTATCCTTTAGTAGCAATCGAAATTAAAAGAAGAAAATTTACTTTTGTACACAATAAATTACAAAACATTTAATACATTAAAGGAAATATTTAACAAATTGCTTTTCTAATTACAAAGGAATAAATTACATAAAAAAAAAAATATATATATATATATATATATGTATATATATATATATATATATATATATATATATATATATATATTTTCCACTTGGATACATGTATACAATTATCATAACTAAATAATGCTGTTTGTTTATTGCCATTACAAAGTAATAAAATTATTCATTTGAATAATAAATTATTTGGCATTTATAGATATTGTTTTATTAACTAGAGAGAGAAAAAACAAAAACAATATTAATTTTTTGTGTAAAACTTTAATACTGTTTAAATCCTTTAGGGATTTTAATAATAAAAAATACAGTTTTATAAATATTCGAAAAAAAGCGAAACAAATGAAACATGCTAAAGTCCAATAATAAAAACAACAACAATACAACGGCGTGTGCTATTCTGTGGATGTAGTAGTATATGGCAATTTATCATATTATGGGTACCCAGGTGCAATGAGCCAAGCACGTTAACAATTTTTGTACATATAACCAATTTTGTGAGTGAGTGTGTATGTGTATAGAGTTTGGCACAATTTTTTTCCACCTTTAATAATGGTATATACACGGTAGATGTATACAAATAACTAATAGTCTACATATACATATGTATAAAGGTATGTGTATAAAAAGTATATGTTGTTCTATATACATATGCATATACACAATAAAACATATACAAACATCTATGCACACACACACATATGAATGTCTGCAATGACAACAGCTAAACCAACAACACTAATTGTATTTTCCACTAGTGGTACTTCTCTTGTGCCTGTGCACAGTAGCTAGTTGAGCTTTGAGCAACACTACTGTATGATTCTGGCATAAACATGCATATAACGCTATCGACCATACTTGTACACTCATACGAGGGCAGCCAGTAAAGAAATTTTTGAAATTTGAGTGTGTTTCTCACAGTTATCATTTTTAATGAAAAATCTTCAAAAATATAAAATTGCATAGAAAAAAGTTTATGCAGTAATATACAAATTTACTTCCATTGATTATACCTGGGGGGCTTCGCTATCTCTATGGCATTGAAAGAAAAAAGTTTTGTATAAATAAAATAATCTTTGCTGTACAATATATTTCATAAAATGTAACCGCTTAACTCTCTTCCATTTTTGGGATTTTTTCGTATTTTAAATATATTTTTTCGTTCCATAGTTTTTCACGATTTGTAAATTTTTTCTTGTTTTAGCATATTGGCGATTTTTTCCGTTTTTCGTTTTTGTTTTCTTTTTGGTAATTTTTTATATTTTTGCGATTTTTTTCCGTTTATGATATATTTTTAATTTTTTTATTTTTTTTTTCAAGCGGTTATTTTCGTTTCGGTGATTTTTCTTATAATTTTAGTTTTTCGTTTTTGCGACTCTTTTTATTTTAGTGTTATATTCATTTTGGCAATTTCTTTTATTTTGTTGATTTTTTCATTTGGGTGATTTATTCATGTTTTATAATACTATCAAAAACCACCGGAAAATAACTTAAGTTTTGGAGATTTTTTCCTTTTGTAAATTTTTTCGCGCTTTGGAGTTTTTTTCTTTTTGGTGATTTTTTCATTTATTAGATTTTTTTTCATTTTGGCGATTTTTTATTTTTTATTTTTTTTTGGCGTTTTTTTCGTTTAAGAGGGTTTTTTCTGATTCGGCTACTTTTCTTATTTTTCTTAATTTGTTGTGTTTTTCGTTTTGCGATTGTTTTGTTTTAGCTTTTTCTTTTCGCTTTGGCAATTTCTTTTATTTTGATGACTTTTTTCATTTTAGTGATTTATTTGTGTTTTACAATACTGACAAAAATCATCAGAAAATTTCTTTTATATTCCTTGGAAAAAATATAAATCAACAAATAACTGTTATTTTGGCTCAAAGAGTATTTGAAAAATAATAATAATAATAATAATAATAATAGTAATAATATTCGCTCATATTATTGTGAAGTCTTTGACCACAATACAAATAGATTTCTTGATTCCGAACCTAGAAAATGAAGTCAAATTAATATAATTGTCCTTAAAATGCAAATTCTTTGAATATTAGGCTAAAAGAACCATTTCGTTGTTCAAAATAACAATTTAGAATGAAACTTAGAAGAAACTAAATTGACAGAAACCCTAAGACTACGAAGTAAAATCTTAATTCTCGCTCGCAGCAAATAATTCAAAAACTTCTTTTGTTTATTAGATTAAATAATATAAAACGACATACCTGGATACCAAAAAAGTATACCATAATGCACCTAGAAGACAATTACAGTAAGAGTGGGAAACCGCACTTTATTTTGTCCGACAGTGTAAAAGTGAAAATATAATTCTCTGATTTTTATGATAAAAGTCATAGTCGATCCCTGATTTTAAATATACGAAAATAGAAGAACAATAAAATGAGCTTATCTTGATAATGGAAAGAAAATATTTATTTTTACATGAAAATGCTAATTTGCTTAAAATAATAATGCAACAGTATAACAACAAAACACTTTTCAAAAGGATACGCAAATTGTTTACTATTTGTAATTATGTAGAAGATAGATAGATGACACATGTGCTACAGAATACCAACAAAATTATGTAAATTTTCAAACATTATTTTTTAATAGATTTTTCTTAGAAAACTGCTATTTTAAGACATTTATTGTTAATATTTTTTTATGTAACTATTTTTATTTAGCATTTGCAATCATATCAAAAGTTTCGGAAGAATTTTTGCAAAACTCCTGAATCCCATAATGTACTATTTAATACCTATGAACAAAATTTTATTTTTTTGTGAAAAAAGATTGGGAAAAAAATCATGTTCGTTTCACAATATTTGTGAAAATAAATATATATTATTATTTTTTACTCTATGTGTATAAAAAATGTTGATTTGATTTGAATTTTGTATAACCTTTACTTTAGTTGGCATTAACTTAATACATCTTTTATTTTTAAAAGTCTTCTTTAGACCACCCTCCTTTATAAGATCACTTTAGAGCGAAAAAATATATTAAAAACTAAACCTATAGCCGCAACTTCTGCAACAACAAATTTTAATTGAAATCTCTGAACAACAAACGGAAGGAAGCTTATTTGGTTTAAATGGTAAAACACAAAACTAAATTATTTGCTTGTTTTTTTCGTACAACTCATACTCTACTGGTTGTAGTCATACAATCAAATAGAAGAAAAATAACCAAAAACTATATCAATAGGAAACAATAAGAGGTAAGAAAAAACCTGTATACATGTTTGGGGCATGCTACATGTGTTCCCAACTATGTCAGTTGGTGATTGATAAAAATCTTTATATATAAATTTTACAATAATAAAAAGAAATAAAATAAAATAAAAAAAGCAACAGTAGAATTACCATATTCCTTTGTTTTATTGCACTATTTTGGAGTTTATTCTTTTGCACCCATTTTCTTTCATATTTCACAACTAAATCATTCATTCATTGGCATATTTGGTAGCATTTGCTAGAGAGAAGTTTAGTAGAAATACTATAGCAATTTTCCAAAAATAGAAAAAACTATAAAGAAAAAAAAACCACAGGGGAACATTTATCAAGTCAATAATATATTTTCAATCGACAGTTTTATGACCACCTCAGGTTTTGAGCTGATTTTATGTGAGTGTCTGTGTACTCGTAATTGAGTGCTTTTATGCCCAGAGAATGCAAGACAAGAAAAGTTTTTAAGTTTAAATTTAACAACAATTTTGAAACACTTAAAGAAATAAGAGGCTATTTTAAAATGCGATCATAGTGGGACAAAAAGATAAAAGATTTCGAGTTTTTTCTTTATTTAGTACTTTTTTAATTTGGTAGCGTTTTCTTTTTTTTGAATCAGTACCTTTTTCAAAAATTACAACCTTCATGAAAATTTTTACTTACATTTGAAATTTTACATTTTTTATTTATTTTATGTTAAAATACCATTACAAATTATATTCTAACCATTGTTGTGTACAGACCATGGTCTTTGTTGGGAATCGAACCCAAAACTCTCAGATAGACTAGCTAATTTTTTAATAAATATTTTTCTTTTTAAAATTCTTGGCGTACTTTGAATGGCACTATTTTTTGTACTAGCTTTTTTGTATTTTTTTTTTTGTATTTTTTATTCATTTTTTTAAGTTCGTACTATATTTTTAATTTAGTACTTTTTACTTTTTTTTGCAAATAGCTCTTTTCAAATTTTCTAAAGAGTACTCGTTTTGAAAACAGGTTACCATTTTTAAATTTGGTACTTATTATACGATATATATATATATATATATATATATATATATATATATATATATATATATATATTTTAAATTAGTACATTTTTAGAAATGAATATGCAGGAGAAAGTGGGGTATTGTGGCATAAGGGGTAATGAAAAAAATTTTAATTTTTTTCGTATTTTTATTTTTATTATAATTTTCTTTTTTTTTCAAAAAAAAAAAAAGACTATTAGTAAATATTTGCTCTGATTTTATTACTTTTCGAGCGCAAGCAAATAAAATATATTGTAAACGTTTTTTTAAGTGCTGATGTTTCCAAATCAAAAGCATTTTTAAATCGTTGAATATAAAATTTAATACTTCAATTTGCGGATATTTCAATTACAAATAGCTTTTGTTCCAAAATGCTTTTTCAGATTTTTACTTAACATAAAATTATGGAATTGAGAAAATATGGTAAAACTATTTTAGGAAAATTATTACTAATTTTGTAATGGTACTTTTTCAATAATTGTTTATTTTTCTTTAATTAGTACTTTTTATTTTGAAATTAGATATATTTTTTAATTGGTGCTATTTTTGAAATTTGGGACTTTTAATTTTTAATATTATAATTTAATTTACACTTTCTTTGTTTGTATTTACTTTTTCAAAACAGTTTTAAGTTTTAAGCCTATGCCCATTTGTTCGTCGCAAAACTACTATTTAGTTATGCACCGATCCCCTTGAAATTTGATAGTTATATTAAAATGAATTATTTATATGTCATTTATATGTGTTAAAGCGACATTCTGCAATTGGTGTTTTATGGGAGATTTGACCGATCTTTTCGAAATTTGCCAGCATGGTTTATACTTAAATACAAAGTAATCATGTCAAATTTCCTTTCGATGCTAAAATTTGTATATTATTTATACACGTTAATATATTTTTCGTTAAGGGGTTTCATACGGAAACGATGATCAATTGTGCACCTAATCTCTTGAAACTTGATAGTATGTCTAATGCCGATAAAAATCCTATCTACCTCGAATTTCATAAAAATATGTACATATTTAGTAAAATTATGATCACTAAAGCATATTTCCAGTAAACATTTGTATGGAAATCATGGACCGATTTCAACCATTTTCTATAAGCTTCGTCAATGAATCCAAATAATAAATTATATAATATTTAAAATTATAGCATATATTTCGAAAACAACATTTACATAAACCCTAAAAGATATTTTTAAAATTTTATAAAATTTAAACTGTTGAAACTAAAATTCCATTATGCGTTTTTATATAATTTATAATTTCGAAATAGTTATTAGGGAACCATAAGGATAAAATATTTAAAGGGCATTTTTATCATTACAAGGGACTGAAAGATGAAAAAAAAAGTGCTGGAAATCCTAAGAAATATTTTATAATTTGATGCCCATATCGGCATTGTCGAGCAACTAAAAGATTTTAAAATAATTTAAAAAAGAATTATTTGAATTATTGATTGAAATTAAAAACTGAGTGCGCAGTCCTATCATATAAAATCTCTACTTTCATATGTAAATGGATTGGTTCATGTTTGAAAAATGCTGTTGTCTACCGTAAAGGAGATATGTTCAATTTAGAAAAACATTTTTGATTAATATTAATCTAGGGCTAGAGAATTACTTACAATTAAAGTTAATATAATAATATTTATAACTTTTTGAATTATATAAGGACTAATCGAAAGTTTTTAGTTCTATCGAAAAAAGTTTATCTGAGAATTTGTGGATATTTTATATTAAATTTAATATATAAGACAAAATAAAGGCCTACGATTAAAGCTATTAAATCTTTGATTTAAGTTAATCTGGAAAAATGAAAAGTCCTACGACTTAAGATTATCTGAAATTATATTATTTACTACAATTAGAATTAATGTACAACTAAAAAAAATAATACCTTCGACTAAATTTAAACTAGGTCTATATAAAGTAACTAAAGCTAATCTTCAGTTATTTTCTAACCTTCAGTTATTTCATTAAATCTAACCTTTGTTTAAAGTTGACCCTGGCTTATATAAACACCAAATACTAAAGCTCTTAATTCATAATTATTTCTTCAGTGTATCTTTAACTTTATTTAAATTTAAATTTGATTTAAATTTGTGTGTATGTGTGTGTGTGTGTATATCTGGCTTAAATGATTGAGAAGAAATGGCGTTGCATTTGACACATAATACTCCTAGTAATAGATAGTATTTTGTTTGCAAAAGCAAAAAAGGAGGCGGGCGGGTAGTTTGTTTAAATACATGTCAAGTGTTGGAAATCGTGCCAAAATGTCAATTTGTTTTTACATGTAAACATTAAACACACCGTCATACATAAAACTCATATAAATCTAAACACACATTTACACAATTTAATGTTTAACTAATTGTCTTGCAAATTTGTCATGTATCGATTGTCAGGTTATTTATTGTTTTTATAACTTTAAGGAAATAAATTGTTAAGTAAAATACTGTCTGTGTGTTGTAAATAAGTTTCTGTTTAAAATTTTCAATTTAAACCACTATGTATGTACAAGTATTTATGTCTATATATGTGATTGAATTGTAATTGACGGAACTAATTTTTGAATTTTAGTAATTTACAGCAGATATTAGGAAATGTTTTGGTTATTTGAAAAGGGTATAAATGTTATTAATTATGTATGTATTCATAATAGGGTATGGAATAATTTAAATGCTTTTCGTTTTATTAAATTCATTTCTGAAGATAATAAGGTTACTTGAGGAGTAATATAATTTATAAATTATATATAAATTACAGAGTGAGACAAGAAAAAATTGCACCAATAATTCCAACGCATCAATGAAAATGTATGAGTAGTCTAAGAAAACCCTCAAAAGGTTTTTCAAAATTAATTCGAAATTCGCCTTTGTGAACTTTTGAAGTTTAAATTTTTCGAACCCCTTAGTTCAATATGATTGGAAATAAAGAATACTTAAATTATTTTATCAAAATGTAATTATGTGCCCTTATTATTTTATAGAGTACTACCATTATTATATTTGATTTTTGCTGGATTCCACACCCTTTTTATGCCTATTTTTATCATAATATTGTTTACTTTATTTAAATTGACCTTATGTCTAACCCACTAAATGCTTGAAGGAAATACTGACAGGATGCCACGTCCACGTTTTTAAAAGAGGTTAACTTTGCTTCCTAATAAAGAAATTTCAACATATATTAAAATTTTGATGACAGTGTTAAAAACTTATAACAGTATGATAAATGTGGGCGTTAAGGAGGCATGGCACCCTTTAGATTACACTTTACAATATAAAGTATTTTCTGTTTCTTGTGTATATAAAATTTGATGTGAATTGTCTTAGAGTATAAATAAAGTTTTAAAATTGATTTTTATTGAAAAACTGGGCGTGGAATCCAACTTATATTTTATGAACTTTCGAAAAAAAGAATCGTTTACAAAAAGTGGACATGTCATTTTTATTAACATTATATTCTATATTACCTTTCGAAGAATGCACGATATATATTTCTATCAAAGATTACTTAAATCGATTGAGTAATGTGACTTCTCATATATTGCACACAATCTTATTAAGAAAAGTGGGCATAAAAGGAGTGGGATACTTAATAAAAATCTTACATAAGATTTAAGAGAAGCCATACATTACATAAAACAATAATTACCCACACAGAAAATGAAGGTGACTATATTCATTAAGTCAAAACGATCAACAGCTTGATTTACAGAGTTTATGAGATTATCAATACCTAAGGTTTCGGAAACCAAATGATTCTGAAAAAAATTTCTAGACTAATTGGAAAAATAACAAAGCGATACTGATTTTTGTTAACTTTGACCGTGAATACCTGGTATAAATCTCACGTGATTATCGGTAAATTTTAACATGAAGTATAAGACATCAAGGCGAAACAATGTGCTAAGTTTCATTTCTGTCCTTCAAATTTTGGATGATTTCTCATTTTTTCTTTTTACGTATTTTTCCCTAAATTCATTTAATCATTTTTTTTTTATTTCACTACTTCAGAAAGGTAATGAAGTGTGGAATTCAAAAAGGTACAAACTGAAATATGATCAATTGTAGCAATTTTTTAATGGTTGAACAAAGTAAAAATAAAATAAATTAAAATTTTTAATATCTATATCGCTTTGAGGGACCTCAAATTTTATCCCATTCAGTCTAAAACTTTGTATTTATTAGTTTTTATCCTATTCGCAAATTTCTAGGGGGTGAGACCAAGAATTTGAACATTTTACCAAAAAAAAAAGAAAAAAAAAAAAGAGCCACCCTAATGTGTATACACAGATACAATTTAGCATAAATGATTTTTATATCAACAGAAAGCACACTGGCAATTTTGTAAGGTGCAGTCCATAATCGACTATGGCTCGCATATATGGCCTAACTTTGAAAATCACCCTAAAGTGCCTAAATCTTTTATAAGTGTTAGTATCACGATATTAATTTAATACTTAAGGTTTATAAAAAAGTATAAAACATAATTCTATATTTCTTAAAACTTGATTTATCAATTGACCAAAATTCCCATTATAAGATCCTCTTCGAAAATCGCTTTGACCAACAAATACCAAGGTGTAGGGTATTTTACTTATGTTAGTTTAATTATGTTTAGTAGTTTGCAAATTATGTCAAAAAAACTCATAATTTTTTAGAGATTACTTCAGATTTTGTTCTATAACTATTTTTCTAATAAACCGATTTAGTTAGTTTTCAATAACATACTGCTAATGAGAATAGCCAGCAATCTGAGTGAAGTTCATTTAATTCGTGTTAGTAATTTGAACGTGAAAATTTTTCTGACAGACAGACGACTCACAGTGCGGTCAAACGCAAAACTTTTAGTAATAAATCTGTATCTCCTAACCTACTGGTCGGATCGAATTGAAATATATGGAAATTTTCAGAAAAATTATCTCGTAGTACTAATACGAGATAAGCTACAGGATGTCAAAGTTGACCACCTCGAGTATGGAAAATCGTAGCTTCTATAAATCAAGTCCGATTTCAAAGAATTTTATATTCTGGCGAGATAAAGAAAAACATGGCCTAAATTATACATTACAGTTAAAAAGATACCTATGCTTGAATTTTGAGTTTTTGATTTTTTGCCTCGACTTTATTTAGGTTTTCGGGAATTAGTCCTGAGATATATAATATATAATATATAATATATAATATATAATATATAATATATAATATATAATATATAATATATAATATATAATATATAATATATAATATATAAAATATAATATATAATATAATATAATATAATATAATATAATATAATATAATATAATATAATATAATATAATATAATATAATATAATATAATATAATATGCCGAAAAAATTGTTGGATTATTTCAATTTGTCTAGCCGTGAAAAATGTTTAAAATTAGCAGTCTGAAATCATTTTGAACAATTTTTTTTTAAATTCTTTGACATTTTTCTCAGTTTTATCAAAAAGATTTTTTTTTACATATTTCTAAAAACAAGGCTTCATAAATGATTAATAAAAAAAAAAAAAAATAAATTATTTTAAAATTGCACCCTACATCAAGCATTGGTCGAAAATGTTGAGAAAATAATTCCATGTTTATCGATTAAAACAAACTCAAGCGAATAAAGTTATTATTAACGCTGTTTTATTAAAAATATATTTAAATCAATTTAGCACCAAATTGCTTTCCGCCCGGCTAAAAACGAACGGAGAAGCGTAGATTTCATGAAAAACGACTTTTTTAAAAAGCATATTAACATTATACTATTTCTGCTATTTCTTATGTATTGTATAAAATAAATATCAGCTTTCATTCCTTCAAAAAATCGTTCATATAGCATCAACAGCCAATTTTTGGCAATTTTTCAAAAATAGTTTAGGAGATACAGATTGATTACCAACATTTTTTACGATTGGCCCTACTGAACGACATAGACATATGGACAAAGAATATAAAGTATTGGACATATATTTTGTTAAATAAAAAACTTATATATTTTTTCACTTCTTTTGTTGGAAAATATAATAAAGTAAAAAAATAATAGTTTTTGTTCCTACAAAAAATCTATCGAACTTAAATATCTCTAAATCATTGATTGAAAATTTTTAATTTTTTTTTGAATAAAGTTAAATAATATTATTATTTTATTAAATTTTTTCTGCTTTTCATTTTTGCCACAAAAAGTTAATTAGAAAAAAAATCCATTTTTATCTCCTAATCCCTCAGTGTGCATTCAGGTATAATAAAATTGCTTACACACAACTTTTTCAGCAATTATTTTCTTTAACACCCACACACATATAGTGAAATCTCTAATGGAAACTTGTTTAAATCTCTTTGTTGATTTTGTACTCTATCTTACGGTCTTTCGACACTAAAGTCCCTTTTCTGGGTGTAATTAAAATAAAGAAGCTTAAAAGGGATTATCACACGTACCCCTGTGCAAGCTATGTACAAACATACATATGTATGTATATATGGCTATGATTAATAAAGCTATAAATATAAAAGAGTGTTTGTATGTGTATTATACCTGGAATAACAACAATAACAATAAACTTCATACAACATAACATGATGACAATTAGAACCAAAAAATAAAAAAAAAAAAATGAAAACTATACTGATGTAAAAACATAAACCATATGCAAATGTAAAGGTCTAGCATATAGAAAAGAACTTTGGTCCATACATGAGCCACATGCGTAGATAGAGTGATAATTTTTGAATCTCAAGTAAGATGTTATAAATTTAATTTATTTAATAAGGATTCAAAAACTTCATTATCTAAAAGTTTTTATTTTCGATTTAGTGAATCGCTTAATTTAGTGTCTTAAGTTATTATATTGGCTAATAATTTTCTTTAATATATGGTATATATTCAAGTTGTCAACATATTATTTTAAAAAGTTCAAATTTTTCCAAAAAACTTTTGTACTTAATAAAGTCTTCAATTTCCAAACAAAAATCATCATCGGGATACGTTTCGTATATATATATCCAAGTATAATTATTTCTATATCTAGTATAGTTTATCTAAACCCTTATATATTTATATATTTATCCATCCTATCTACGAACTTTTCCTTAAAGTTTTCATTATAACAAATTGTGTTCTAAGCCAAATAAAACCAAAATTAAAGTAAGTTAAGAGAATAAAGAAGAAAATAATACAGATGAAAAAATAAACATGTAAAGCTTAGAAAAGTAAAATATATGGCTAACTTTAAAATCCTTATTAAGCTTAAATCCTAAACATTTTAGATGAAAACATAACATGAAAATACGGTAACATTTTAACACAAACTAATAAATTAAACGAAAAGAAGGTTATAATTTTGAAAAGCAAAAGGATATTTTCAAAGAACTTTCTCTCGTTTTGAAACACATACGCATAAGTTTAAGTAAGAAATGTGGTTGTGAGTATAATTACATAACAAACAGTTGGAAATAAAATATAATATGGTTGGTAAACACAAAGTCATTACGTTTTAGTCACTTATGGATGATAATTAGAAGAAAATTGCAGTTTATATAAGGCAAATACATTATAAATACGTATGTGATTCATCCTTTGAGTGTAAACTTAACAGACAGTCAATATTTTTTAAGATTTTTTTTTTTAAATTACACAACACAAATGAATGCATACCACTAGTCCAGCAAAACCCCAAAGAATTTTTCAAAGTTAGTTAAAATTTTGGTTTTATGGCCTCTTGAAGTTCGAATTTTTCGAAGCACTTTTTTCAATGTGATTGGAAGTAAAAATAATTTAATATATATAATTCAATTGTTTTTGTATGTTGTTGTTATTTTATAGAATTCTTGCATTATCATGCTAGGTTTTTTTTTCTAGATGTCACACCCTATTTACGCCCCTTTTGTCATAATATTAAATACTTTATCTAACTTGACCTTATGTTTAAACTACTGAACCGATTACAATTAATCTTGGCACATATGTATATCCTTGAAAGAACTACTGACTGAATGCCATGCCAACTTATCCTCTGCTCTGCTTCTTAGTAAGCAAATTTCAAATTTCATAAAAATGCTGATGATAGTATGCCCTCGTCTATCTAAAATTTTGTGTGAATTATCTTAGTAGCATCAAGAAAGTAGCAAAATTGATTTTTGCTGAAAGTGGGAAAAAACTGGGCGTGTCATCCAACTTATATTTTAGTCCATAGTTTTATAAAAAGAAATAAATATATATATATATATAAATATATATATTTATAACTACTCATATATTCCGAATAATATTATTATGAAAAGTGGTCGTGAAAAGGCAGGGGAATTTAATAAAAATCTTACATAATATCTAGAAAAAAAATTTGTACTCTATAGAATAATATGTACCCATAAATACATTGAAATAAATTATTTTTTATTTAAACACATAATGAAAAAGTGCTCCAAAATATACGAAGTTTAAAAGTTCACAAAATCGAAATTCGAACTAACTTTGAGAACCCTTTTGGATATTTAATTAATGTGATGGTAAATTTTCATTTCGCGTTGTAATCATTGAGGCACAAAAATTTGTCGCTTAGTTTATTTAAGTTTAACAATATAAACCTTAAATATTAAGTAGATCCTGGCCAGGCACTTTTATACTTTAATGTGGGGATCCAAAGATTTTTTATGTGCGTTACAAACATCAGTACAAACGAATAATACCCTAACAGTTTATGGTGATGTAGTGTATAAAAAGCTGAGATTAATAAATGGGATACGCTTCAGAAACCCTAATGGGTATAAAATCGTTTGCAATCATTTTTTACCAGAACAAAAAATTAAAAAAATATCAAATTTTGGAATATTAATATTGAATATTAATATTGAATTGATTATATTTTTATGTTTTTTTATATGTTTGTTTTTCTAATAGAATTAAATATATTTACTGAGTCCTTTTGATATACGAGCGGAACTTTTTTTATACATATTGATTATTTTGGTCCTCTGTAGTCTATTTCATAATATTTTTAAGTATTCCCTTAAAATCTCATACAAATTACCTTAGCTTCTTTATGCGATTTCACTTTGGTATCGAGTTAAGGGTTAAAGAAGGGTTTTTTTATTCTTTTTTTTTTTTTTTGTTATTTACTTCAGATCAGAACCTACTTAGAGAGTATAAAGCCATCTTAAGCAAAAAACAAGATACCGACAGATATATTTCCCGAAGTTGTTTTTTTTTCATGTGTAGAATACACTTCTTCCTGATAAAGGATATTTTTTATTGTTTTTGGCCACATTCCTAGTAACTTTCTCAAAAGAAAATGTATGCTGGAATTCGTTTACTCCTTGTGTTTTTTTTTCGTGTTAGTAAATAATCAACTTTATGTTTATGAATGTGCGTATGTGTAAAAATACGTACAAAAGATTACATTTATTTTACATATTGTTTCTCCTGTTGTTTTTGCTGATTATGTGAGTATGTTGGATTTCATTTAGTGTTCATCATGTTTTTCAATTTATTGTGAAATATTCTGAAATGAGGTCCAATATCAATGTGACCAAGCCTAGAAATTTAACCCCATTATAATTTAAAAGATATCTCAAGCACTTTTTTAGATTTGGCTATAGAAAGGATATTTAAAAAATATCTAATGGGAGTCGTATGTTATGAATCTGGAGTAATGGATGCCATTTTCTTAAAAAGACTATTAATTCAAAGAGGTATTATAATAGTTATGTTTTATGAGCTCAGTTTTCTTCTGTTACTTGATTCTACGATCCATAAGATTTTTGCTTAAATGAAGGATATTACTTAGTAGTATCTAGCATTTGGTAGTGTTTTTTTAGAACACCTTGAAGGGTGTAATGAGGTCATGAATCGTTGTAAACATATTGAAAAAAAAAATAATCGTTACTTATTATAAATATATTGAAATCGATTTCGGTATAACAGTCTTTACAGAAAGCCTTACAGCGATGATAGGTTAAGATCCACTCATTCAACATAGGTTTTTACATGAAATTTATAGCACCAGAGAACGTGACAAGAGATGGCCGTCTATATCGACAGTCCGATGCAAAATTTAGCGCACATAGCCCCCAAAAGCAAGAGTTTTGTACAACTGCCAATCAGTCACTATATTAGAGAAGTTAATTAGATATATGTATCTTACACCAAAGTATAATTAAACAATGATAGAAATAGTTTAAGCAGTAGATGAGATTCCGAATGCGTAGATGTATTTTTTTTTGCAGTATGGTAGTCACAACAAGAATATTATTTTTTCCGCAATAATATATTGTTAACGCAAACATCGTTATTGTTGATTATATTTTATTTCAAAAAAAATTGTTTTATATTTAATATATTTTTGTTCTCAATTGTTTAATTGCATGGTTGGCGCAATATGTTTAGCAATATGCTCGAGTTTGAATCACGTTATGGTTGCTTAAATTAAATAATTTTTATTATATGAAAATATTATTATATTTATTTATTATTTTTACTTAACAACAATATGTTTATTTTGTATGGACAACAGTATACATTATTTGCATTTGTAAATATATAAATATGTTGATTTTTATGTAGTTTAGTGTGCTTAAATGATAGATCTGTCGGCGTTTTAAAAATATATATTTAAAATGTAAAATAATTAAAAGTAATTAGTTTAATTAAAATCAAATTAGATATAATTATTTACATAGCGTTTTACATTGTGATAATAATTTAAGTGCAATCCAAAAAAAACTCCCTATAAAAACTTTTTTTTAATTTTGATCCATCTCACGAAAGGATAATCCCAGAACGAAAAGTTTGAGAAACGGTTTCTTAGAATGAAGTAAATTTTCATTTGAGCAGGAAACAATAATACTTTTAAAACACAGAAAAAAGTGAGCCATCATGGAATATACTAGTAAATAATTTATTCTGTAAAAAACTTTTTAAAATTTGTACCTCTCACCAAATCAATTACTAAAAACTGAAAAACAGAAAAAATTATCTAATTAAAAAATTTATCAAATCTATCAAGTTGATGATTGAATGAATTAAAAATTTAAGTGAGAAATAAGATTTTATTTTTATTTTATATTTACTTGAATTTATTTATTAAATTTAGATGCAAAATGAAACAAATGTGTTAATGGAAAAATATACAATAATAATTTTTTCTGTGAACAAAGTTTACCAAATATTTGAAGTATAAACTTTATATTGAAGCAGAACATAATAATTTTTATCATTGTTTCGCTTTTGCAACCATCTAGGAAAAATATGTGAGATTTTTCCAGGAAGGATGGCCTCTAAAATCCTCATTATTGGTTACATTATACCAAGAATTTATTTTTTATTTTTTTTTTTTTTTTATTTTTCATCATATCATATGATATATCTGTATGTAGAATATTTTCATAGTGTTGGCAATGTCATAGAATATTTTATATTTCCCAAGAGTTAAGAAAATGAGTCGAGTTGTTACTTGTGTGTTGATATATATATTTTTCTTCATTATTTTTCATGTCCTGGTGTTGTGAGAGTATGTTTGAGTCTGTAATAAAACACAGCCCATGTGCACGTAAACACTATAAATTGTATTACGATGTAGAATGTTGTATAAATAAATTTGTGTGCAGCTGTGTGTGTAAATATATTTGCATATAAACATATTTCGAAATATACAAATTTACATAGAAATATATACGTATGTTTGAAGCGGTAAGAAATTAAAGGCCTTGGCTTTTCTTTAAAAGGATTCAATTAATCCAAATAGATCTTTTTTGGGTTAAAAGCTATGATGGATCTTTAAAAATAATAATTAGGAATTAGATGAACAAATTAATCCTCCTATGTTTCATAAGCTTATGAAGCTTTAGCAAGGCTTAAAATCCTGTTAAAACCATATATCACATTTCTATTATACTTCCTTTAAAAGCGTCATTTTTAAAACTTCAATCATCAGAATTTGACTATAATGTTTTAATTTCATTTCCTTTCAAAAGGCTTTTCAAAAGGACACTGTACTTCCGTATATCGCGCCTCAAAGTATGGGTGTATTGTATTTGTTTTTGCCTACATCTTGGCTTTTACTAGTACATGTTGACCTCCTGTTAATAATAATGTAAATGATGATTTACTGTGATAAAATTGTTGAAGAAAATTTATTTAGGTCTTACTATAGTGTAGAATACTCTTGTACTTATGTAGAAATTTATGCATAAGGGAGTCTAAAGTGTCAATATGTGTTGTATGAGATGGTGATGATGTGGTACACACACTATTAAATTTCAAAGTATTATATTCACTTTTACATATACGTATGTAAGCATAATGTATAAATACAGTGAAGGCAATAAATTTCCAATCGAATTAAATGCAATGGTAAACATTTAGAATAAAAACATAGTTAACCACATGTCAACGAAGTAAAAACCAAAAATTTTTACAATCTTTATATACAAGTTAAAAACAGTTACTGTTTTGATACAATTTTATTACATGCCTATTTTATTATATATTATATTTTTAACAAGTAAATAATTCTTAAATTTCCAATTTTTAAAATATACAAAAATTACAAACGTTTACAATTAAAGCATTATTTACTTCCTGTAAAGAATTTAAAATATTTAATATTTTGGTTAGAAAATTTTAACAATATGCAATAAAATTAACACAAAATTTCATCATTTACATAATGTCAAAAATGTAAAGTGTTTAATATTGAATGTGTCTTGTGTTGAAATTGACTGCAAAAGATAATAATCCAAAGATTTTATATTATTAATATTAGTTCTGTAGGAGGTACACATCTTTTAAATAAATTACAAATTAAAAAAAAAATAATAATAATAAAACTTAGCTTTGTTACCTAAAGTAAACAATATAAATAAATATTTCTTTTTTTTTTTGATTTGGAATTTATGTTAAACATGAGAACGATGTAAACGATTTAATTTACATAATTTTAAATAATGTAAACAATTTAAAAAATGTAAAAATTATATAAAAGATCTGTTAACACGATGTAATGTTAAAAATAAAAAAAAATAATAATAAATAAATAAAAATAAAATTTTTGAAAAAATTAAAAAAAATGAAATTTATGCAAATAACTCATTTTTTACATCACGTCAAAAATGTAAAGAATTAATAGTTTTAATTCCTCTGACTGAAAAATTATGACAATTAAAATTATAAACAATATTTTACATTGTTTACTTAATGTCAATAATAAAGAAGATTTAACCTTATTTTATCTCCTTTTAATAACGCAAAGAAAATATTACAAACTAATTAGTAGTAAATGCTAAGAAGATTCAAAATATGCAATTAATTTAATTGTTTACATAATTTCAAAAATGTAATTACATTTCATACATAATGCCAAAAATTTAAAGAACTAAAAATTTACGTTTTTTAAACAATTTCAAAATTAAATACAAAAGATTATAAATATAATATAATACAGACAAATTTAGCTGCAAAATGTATTTTCATATAACGCCTATAATGTAAAATTATTTTTAGAATTTTTGTAGAAAATCTTAAAAAATATTAAATAATGCAAATAGTTCAAAGAATTCAAAATTTTTGACAAAAATAAATAAATAAATACACTGCCTGCCACTTGAATAAGGAATCACATTTTTTTAACTTTAATTAAGTATATCTCCTAAACTAAAGTTCAGAAAATAATAAAATATTTCTTATTTAAGTGACACATGAAATAGTACCACAGAAATACATGTCTTTAAATAAATGCATAATTTTAGTTTAACAAAATATGTATATTTTTTATTTCTTCAGGAAACTGTAGCCAATACTTTAAAATTTAGTTGCGCAAAAAATTATTTTTTTCTGAACTTTAGTTTAGGAGATATACTTAATTAAAGTTAAAAAAATGTGATTCCTTATTCAAGTGGCTGGCAGTGTATATATATATTAATAAGTTTTAGAATTTTTGTAAAGCATGATATAGTGTTAAATTTATTAAATACTAATGCTATTATTTTTCATGTCAATTATGTAGAATATGATCAATTTTTTAATATATTAAAAATTAATAAAAATTCTATGTTAAAAATATAATATTTGTAAAACTAGGCTGTTTACATAATGCAAAAAATTTTAATATTTACAATATTACATATTATTATATTATTTCTAAATATAGAAAATTAAGATAAATTTTAGAACAAGTTTTTTTCATTCAAATAAAAAAAAATAAAAAATAAAAAATAGCATTGTTTACTTCATGTACTCAATGCATGAAACTTAAAACTTTAATACTGTCTTTCAAAAAAGAATTTATGGGTCATATAATTTTATTAAAATCGAAAAATTTTGAAATTACAACATTGTTTACATCAATGCTTTCTTGCAAAAATGAATTAAAAATACAAAAAAAAAAAAAAAAAAATAAATAAATAAATAAAAAGAAAAAATTAAATTATTTACATAAGTTCAATAATGTAAAGATAAGGGAAATATTTTTTAGGTCAAGTAAAAAATAAATCGAATTTATTATAAACAAATTTTGATAGAAATAAAATTTATGAGTAAAACAATTGTTTACATAATGTAAACAGTGTTAAAAGCATAGAAATATAAATAACAATTTTCAAATGCCTTATAAATCATAATATTATTAACATTATGTGAATAATATGTAAATAATTAAAATTCTGTTTTGTTTTAGCTTCTAGCTTTTTTTGAGCCTTTTTTGATTTTTAAAATAGCCTTAGAAAGGCTAAAATGTTCGTATTTCTGCAACGAAGATAATAATTTCTTATATTTTTACAGAATTATCCGTTTAAGCATTTTTGCGTATTCACTCGCACAAAAAAATCAAGATTGTTTATATTTAACATAAAATTTCGCCTGCGGCGCTTCATTCTCCAAATTAAAAATAACAACTAATTTTATGGACTTACTAAATCGATTATTTTATAAAATCATGAATATATTAAAAAAAAACACCCAAAAGTTTGGGAATGCTTAATCATAAAAAATTTCGAAAAATCACTTGAAAACATTGGGTCATTTTTAATATGCAATATAACACAAATTTGTGTGCGATATTTCTTTTTGTATTTTTCATTGGATCATTTTACTGGCAGCCGTTTTATGTTTCATTTAAAAATGTATTACAATATCTTTAAAAATATCAAAAACTAAAGAGAACAAGAAAAATTCAGTTTTTAAATAGAAAAAAAAAAACAATTTAGCTTTTTTCTGGCTTTAGTTTTTTGGGGCATTTAGCCTTTTTTGACCTTTTCTGACTAATGGCTGAGTTAAAAATTAGGTTAAATTACTTTCATTACTCACTGTAAAACCTTTCGCATACGTAATACCATAAACATACATATGTATGTAGTTGTAGTAGAAAATATTATACAAATACACGCACTTAGTCACACAAACATCTACAATATTTCCAACCTTATTTTATTTAAGTTATTAAAGTTAGTGGCTTGGAATTTATGGTTACTGCTTATTTCTTCCCTCTTTTTTTTCTTAGAGAGTAATTTAAAAAATTAATTTATTAAGTTTACCTTCAAACACATACACACACTCAACAATATATACGAGTACAAACATGCAATCCTAGTATTTACCTGCAATTTCTTATGTTTGAAAATTTTAATGACCATTCAGTTTCAGTAGTTATTACACTCTATATTATGTTTCCTATTATTATTAAATTTCAAAATTCAAATAAAAATATTTTGAAGTTGTTCATTTGTAGAAGAAATTCAAGCTACTGGCAAGAGAATGTGTAATTATGCATATGTTTGATTACATTCCACAAACTTTATTACATAGGTAAAAAAAGTATTTTTTTTTTTTAAGTATTTGTATAAACCATTAGGATATGTGTGAGAGTGTGTGTGTGTTTGAATTTAATCAAACAAATTTAATTAAAAATATGTATTTGACAGGTATTTAAATTTATAAAGTACTAATCATGTTGGTGGAAAGGTTTTTATTTTAATTTAATATTCATATGTATATTTGTTTGCCTCAAAATATACTTCGTAATATTTTAATGAATTTAGTAGTAGTAGAGATCAGCAACATATTTTGCGTTTCTCATTTAAGGTGAGTGCTAAATTGGTTTATTTTTTTAATATACGAATCTGAAAACTATTAATATAGATGTACATCAATTAATTAAATAGGAACTTTATTTCAAAATCTATATACCAACACTTAAAAAAAATATATATATTTTAAACTTTTTAAGCTGTCATTTGCTTTTTATGCCTACATATTTTTATATACCACGCACGATATTCTATTTAAAATTGTTTCCTCTTTTTGCTACTCTTTTAATACTCTTTATTAAAGGTTGCATGGATATATAAGTTTTTATTTCCGTTTGTGATTTCTACAACATTAGTTTTTCACTCCATGAAGTAGGTAAATGTAAGTATACAATGGAAATTAAATTTTGTAAGGATCTGGTAACTAAGAGCCATGACTTGTGCATCAATAATTCCAAAAGCCCATTAATAATCCCAAAATATTTGAGTTAAGAAAAAATTGCCATTTCTTAAGAAAAATTGGGTTTTGCATGCGGACATTTTCCTATATCGCACAGTGGAACATAATTAAAATATTTTGGTAATGAATTTGTAATTTTTAATTGATTAATCCAATTAGTCGCTTTAAAAGTTTAACAGGGGTCTCCACAGATCACTAACAAGGGAAGCTGAGAGGTTTCAAGAAAGAAGATTTTATTCATTTTTCGTTTATCATACGATTTCAAAAATTATTATATTTCATGCGTAAAATATATAAAACAAGTATCTATGTATATATTATATTGAGATAACGAATTATTCACAACTGCAACATTGCGAACACATTTTTATCTGTTTTTCTTTCTTGGTAAAACCTCAAGTTAGTTATCACATTAAAATAATTTCGTGTCAATATCTCTTCTGATTACAAAAATACTTAAATTTTGATTTTGTAAATTTGCAAAATTTTAACTATTCAATAGAGCTATGTTTAGAACCCCTTGAACTTGACCTATTTGTATTAAAAATGTTGACTGATTTCAGTCTAAATGTATTTTTTTTACCGAAAATACAATTTTTGAGTAAAAATTCGATTTTTATTAATATTAAAAAAAAAAAACAGATTTTCGCCAAAATCTGGAATTTGTTTAAAAATACAATTTTTACTAAATATGCGATTTGTACTAAAAGTCAGATTTTTCATCAATGAATATCAAATTTAAAGATGATACACAAAAATTAAATGTTTTTGTTTTTTTTTTTTGGTGTTATATTTTTTAATTAAAACAAACAAAACGATTTTTACTAAATTGCGATTTTAAAATTTTGTTTGAACTGAATTTAAACAAAAAATCCGCTTTTTCGTAAAAAATCTGACTTCAATAAAAATATAATTTTTTACTGATTTTTCACTAAAATTAAAATTCTTTCTAAATTTAGATTTTTCCCTACATTTCATAAAAATATGGGTTTATCTAAAATATTCCTATTTTCAATAAGATACCGTATGTCACTAATAATCAAATAAAATTTTGTCATCAAAAATCAAAATTTGTGCCAATAGTAAAAGAAAGTCATAAACTGATTTCATATCAAAAATCCGCTTTATCATCCAATTTTTCGATAAAATCTAATGTTAGACAAAGAAACTGATTTTTCAGTAAATCATAATTTTCTTCTAAGTTCAGATTTTTTAACAAAAATAATTTTTCCCCACATTTCATTGAAAATATGTATTTTCCCAAAATATTCGTATTTTAAATAAAAGGTCGTAATCTCAGTAAAAATTAAAATTTTCTACATATATCTGGCTTTTAACAAAAATTGAAATATTATATCAAATATGTGTCTGATTTTTCATTAAAATCGAAACTTCACTAATAATACATTTTTTTACTAAAATTACATTATTGCACTAAAAATAAATTTTTACACAAAATATTTACAAAAAATACGAATTTTGGCTTAAAATCGGATTGAAAGAAAAATTCCGACTGCATTAAAAATGCGATTTTTAATAAAACATCCAACATTTCCTTATAAATCGAATCCAAAAAATAAATAAATAAAAAATAAAATATATATATATAAAAAAAAATTATACAAAAATCGTATTTTTTACCACGAATTCTGTTGTAATTCATAATCCGATTTTTAACCAAAATTTTCATTTCTTTTATCAAAAAAAAAAAAAAAAGATAAAGTTTATCACAAAACTTATGATTTTTCAATAAAAGTTCGATTTTTCACAAAAAAACGGTTTACAAAACAAACAAAAAAAAAAAATATTGGGAAAATATTTCACTAAAAATACGAGTTTTTACTAAATATTTGATTTTGCACTAAAAATACATAATCTCACTAAAAATTTAATTTTCAACTAAAAGTCCAAACTCACGTTTTCATTAAAAATTCCATTTTTCACTGATTTTTCATATTTTACAAAACTCTTATTTATTTATTGCAAGTCTTATTTTTTGCAAAAATCTAATTTTTACAAAAATCTAATTTTTTATAAAAATATACAATATCTAACTTTTATCTAAAAAATCGCCAAAAATCAGATGACCAAAATGACCAAAATGACCAAAAATACGATTAAGAAAAAAATCAATTTTCTCCAAAAATTAACGTTTTCCTTAAGAAATTTGAATTTTTGACGAAAAATATATCATTCATTCCATGAAAGAATTTTAGAATTTTGAAAAACTAGTGAATTTATTCACGATTTACAGTTTTTGAAAATTAAAAGAAAGAAAATCTAAAAAGTGTGTAAATTTAAACACCAATAAGTTTTAAAGTGATTTTAATGAGTTAAATTACATATAGAAGAAAAATATGTCCTTTTTAAACATAATAATTTAAAAATAATATAATCACTTAAAAATACATTCATAAAGCAACTACAATTTTAGGATGCGTTTTTGAAAAATTTCTTCCGTTTAAATTTTTGTCTTCCTCTGTTTGCAATTGTATTATGAGTGCATTTTTAAATAAACAATTTACCTTTGCATTATTGTCTTTAAAGATGTTTCAGTTGGCCTTCATTAGACCCTTAAATTATTAAAATTCGTCTGCATCGTAAAGAGATGTTAATCTTTAAAGTTACACAGTTTGTCGGATTTTTTAACATTTATAAAAATTAAATCGTGAATAAATTTGATTTTTTTTTTTTTGAAAAAATAACAATGAGAAATATGTACCAAATGTGATGACTCTCCTAAACAATTTAGATATTTACCAAAAAATTTTATATTTCACCTAAACTTAATATTTTACTAAAAACTGGTCTCTGTACAGTATATACGACTTGTTATAGCCCTCCAACTTCTTTAGACGTTAAAATACTACAATTTATTTTTCTAAAAGTTTTTCTCCCTATTTTTATACTTTTTTTTTTAATAAAAACAAAATTTTATTGCTTGTTCACTCACTCCCCCTGATCAAAAAAAAGGTACACTACAAAATTTTCACACATTTACAAAAATTTTTTATTATTTATTTATTTCTTAAACTTTTTTTTTCGCTATTGTTTGTCGTGTGTTGTCTAAAATACAAAATAAGTGTAAAAAAAGAAAGCACCATACAACTTTTATATTGTGTCCCCAAACTCTCAGCATTTTTGCTAACATTTTATTATTTGCGATTTTTGTTTTTAGAAAAACATGACCGAAAAAGTGTTGTTTGCCATAAAAAAAAAGATAGTGAAGAGAAACAACAGTTTTCAAAATTTTCATTAAATTGTCAATTTAAGCATGAACTCAATATCCGTTGTTCGCATACCATATCATCCTTCATACACACTCACATAAATATACCTTTACAATTTAGTTTTCAGGTGGGTTTTTAGCCGTGTATCTTGTTTCATGTGGGCTTGTGTAAAATTTATTCGTTTTTCTATAGAGGATTCCTTTAGTGGTCGTATTTTGTAGTCTAGAGCAGAGATAGGCACAAAGAGAGAACGTAAAAATTTTAATGTGTTAATAATAATAATAATAATAATAATAACAATAATAATAACAATAATAATAAATAATTTGTTCTTACTCTCTTTGCTATGTGTTTTGCTTTAACTTAATCATGCCTTATTGAAAGCATGCCTTATTATTCGCTCTCAATTGTTTAGTTTCGTTAACCTTCGTGCTGTATATGTGAAAATGCCGAAAACATTTGGCACCGGAATGGTATGGGGGTCGCTGTCTGGTCTAGAGTTATGTGTGCGTGTGTGTTCAGGTGAGCGCATAATGTAATTATAAAGTGACCGCACATCTCCAAACACAACAATTGCTTGTATTTTGTTAGTGTAAATAATCGTTTTATTTTGAGTTTAAATTACTCGTTAATTTTCGATAGAAAATGAAAGTCCTATAATAATAATTATACCTGTTTTGAACAAAAAATAAAAAGCAATACTTTCAGAATGGGAGAGTGAAATAAAGAATACAAAAGCATAATTGTGGATGTATGAATGTGGCGATCGCTGGTGTAAAATCACTGCACATAATGTCAAAACCAACATTGTTAACTTAAAATTTTAAAAAAGCACTGAAACTACATAAAAAGCGCGTAATTTTCCAAAAAAAAAAAAAAAAAAAAAAACACTGAAATATTTTCCTTATTTTCTTTATTTTTCAACATCGAATTGCATTTGTTTTATAAATTAATTTTATTTACTTTCTGATTTAAAGCTATTTGGAATTACAGGCCAGGGCCAAATTTGACTACAAGCTAGTTAAAAATTAATTGAATTTAATAAATAAAATATTATTTTCAGAAATTAACACCCGTTTTATACCGTTCTCCTTGTGTATACTTAAGTACAAACTTAGTTAAGAAAAATTTAAGAGAAAGGTAAAACTTAAGGAATATTTAGTTTTACAGTTTAAAACTTAAGTTGACAAGAATATAACAAAAATACATAAAAGCTTAAACCTTTATGTATTTACATATTTCCAAGTTTCTAAATGTTTTTCTTTGAATAAAAATCATGGATACATTTTATTGTTTTTTAATGTTTTATTTTAGTTATTTTAAGTTTTGATTGAATATTTTTTAATTTAGAATACTATTAAATTTTTTGGGTAAAACATTTTTTGATGCCAACTAAATGTGGTATCAATAACAAATAAGAAAACCAAAAATTTTGAAAAAAAAAAAATTGAAATAACTTTAAAGATGTAAATAAATCTTAAGCTTATGAGCTGTAAAATTAAAAAGGTGTTGGTGCAAATAACCACACAGAAAATATAAATATAGAGCGTATTTTGAAGTCTTTTTAAAATTTAAAATAATTTTATTAAATTTTGTATTTTTATTTATTTTTAATAAATATTTTTTAAGGCGTCAAACAAATTCTCATACTTAGAAAGAACTTAAGTTTTCAATCATAAAACAATTTTTATAACTTAAGTACGATTTCGCCACTAAGTGAGCAGTGTAATACCCTGTCTAAGATTCTTAAAATAAATGTAATCAATGATCATATTAATCGCAGCAATAACTTTTCACTTTGAAGCAATTAAAAATAACGTAGCACTATGTTGTCTCACTAAAACCTTTAAGGAAATATTTATTTCTGGAAAGCATTGTTTTTACATCCGTAACTATAAAATGAATATAATACGATAATACAAATTAGGGAATTCAATTAAAACTAATTAAATAAAAATGATTTAATAGTAAAATATATTTAATTTTGTTGCAAGACTTTTTTCAAACATTTTCCTAGTTGTTTTACGCATAATACAAAAAGTTTTCGATAGTAAAAATCATTTATGTACTATTAAAATTTTGAAATTTGGTGTCACTGAAAACTTTTAAAAGGCACTGAAAAAAAAACAGCGAGTGCTGACTCAATATTTTTCCGCGTCCAAATTTTTAAAAAGCACTAAAAATAGTGCTAAAAGCACTGGTCAAAATCCTATGAACAAAAAAAATGAGAAAATGAAGAAAAGCAAAGAAACGCGGCAAAAATATTACATTTGAATAAAAAACAATTTTATAGTTTCGTGCGGTACGTATATGAAAAAATTATAAATCAGCTGGGCTTAAGAGGACACTTTCTTATTACACTATATCTGCGATTATTTTTGTTTTAAGGGGAGATGAAATATCAACGTTGCCAATTTAGCGCTTTTCAGCAACCAAAAAGTCGCATTTTTACATCAATACTTTTTCTTGAAAAAACTCTAAATTGACGCGTTTTGTATTTAGTTACTATTATTTGCAGAATATAACCATGTTTTCTTACATTTATTTTTACCTACGAAGAAATATTGTTAATTTTCCTAATTTAATCTGAGCTAAAAAGACAAATGTGTAGAATCTTCGTTAAAAATTAAGGCCCAGTTTTATGCTGTTGCCTTAATGTAGGTATACTCTGTGAATTGGCTAAAAAAATAAAGAAAGAGCTTTAAGCTTCTATGTGATATGATCCCAACATTCCTAGCATTGTTTTTTTTCAACTAAAAATTATAGTCATATTTTATTTATTCTGAAATGTTTTCTCATAATTATATTAATATGTTATTAAATATCTTTTAAAGTAGATTACTTTTTGTTTTTGCATATGTCAATTTTGAAAAAAATTTAAATAGTTTCGAAGATGTAGAGAACTTTTCATATTATGCCCAGTGAAATTAAAATGTTTTGTGTAAGCTATATAACAAAGAAAATGCAGATTTGAAGCATGTTTTGAACTTTTTTCAAATTGTTTATTTTCAGTAAACATTTTTTAAGACATTAGACAATTTTCATACTTAGAAAAAAACTTAAGGGATGGAAAAAATAGTTTTAGAACATAAAACTATTTTTAAAACTTAAGTACGATTTCGTCACTAAGTGAGCACTATAATATCGAATCTAAACACTTTATATTTAGATTTAACATTTTATCATTTTAAAAGCTTTAAATTAAATATTGTTTATAACTTTGATAGAAACGTTAATGTATAATATTGCATAAAACTAACTAAATTTGCACGTGAATTTAAAATAACAAATACATATGTGGCTTCTTTTGTTTGTAATAAAAAATATATCTTTAACTAAAAAATTAAAATAAATTTTATTTAAACGTAATTTAGCGCTTTTTAGCGCGTTTCTGAATAATGACCTGCGTGATTTGTTTCAAAAAAGTTGACAACGCTGACAAAAACTAGTGTTGCTATTCCCAAAGTGTTGTTGGAGAATTTGTTTTTTAGATTTTATAACGCTGATGTTGTATAAGTGGTATTTTGTTTTTTTTTTTTTTTTTTTATTTGGCTTCACTCGTAGTTTTTCATTGTAAATATGTGCGAGTGTGCAGAAATAAAGTGCATTTTTTATTTCATACGTGTTTGCATGTTTTTTTCCTTCTTGATGGAGGAACGTTCAGGAATTAGTAAAACATTCAGATGGGTGAATATGTGTATAGTTGAAATGAGTATACAGGCTTTTACGCCTAAAAATATGCTATATGATGTGTGAAAAAATATGTTCAAACCTTGATATAGTTTCAAAGTGAATTTGTTAAAATAGAGATTAATTTAAGAGCATGTAGAAAATCGATACCTTTTAATAAAAATGTTTGACTACACGAATTACCATCTTTTCAACATGATCATTTACTAACACTGATATATATCATAAATTCCATGAGACATCACTTATGAAAAATACCATAGGTCTTCAGATTTGGTTCACATTTTGCACTTACATGCTTTGTAAAATTACAATGCACAGTGGGGTAGAATCGATTTTTTTGGAAATAAATCTGTAACATAGAATTTCACACAGCCGTAGCAGAGGTGTGTGCAATTTTAAGTTTAGCAGGCGTCTCTGCATATCCCCATGACCGGAGCTATTGGGGTTCCAAATAGGGTAACCCTGACATATACATTATTTAACCGCTCTTTCTTATCCGATTTCAAATAACTTTACATCTTCTGAAAGCTCTCGATAAAACCTTTGAAAAATGTGCTTGCTTTTACTAATTATCCCTTACAATTTTCAAGTTTTTTCAATATATAGCCCAATATTTATATCGGGTTTTGTAAAATGTTTAAACAATTAGTTAAAGAATAAAATTATCTATCGAATAAAAAACTAGAAGTGGATGTTTCTCATGAGTTCAAAAATAACCGATTTTGAATTTAAAAATTTAAAAAATAATGATTTTTTGTATTTTTTTCTTCTTCTCTAAAATAGAATTTCCTTCAAGAATATATAACAATTTTATACTTTTCTTAAAGGTATCTTCATAGAGATGATTGTAGAATTAAAAACAATCCATAGTTTTTCTAAATTTTGGAATTTAAGTAACATTTTTGTAAAAAATTGGTTTTTGGAGAAACTGTAAATATTTGATCTCTAATAGAATCTTGGTTTGTTAAGATAAGTTAATGAAATTTTCAGCGATTGTTGACTTTATCATTCGAAATGATAAAGTGTAGAAAAATCTAAGATTTTTGTAAAAGAATGCCCACAATTCCCAAAAAAAACCGACGAAAATCCCAAAAATGGATTTTTTTAAATTTTGCCCATAAAGTCTACATTTCTTGTAGGTTTAGATAAAGCCATTGACAAGCTCTTTGGAGCACATTTTACTTTTTGAAACTTCATTCGGTTTGCAGAATTAGCCTTTGGTCAAAATCAAAATTTTGATTTGAAATAGGTCAGATTCAGGACGGTCTGTACATACTAGGATTGGGTGCTTGGGCTTGTTTTTAAGTCTGTAATCATCTTTATGAAGATGCCTTTCAGAAAAGTACAAAAGTGTTATATATTTAAAAAAAAATATTTTAGAGAAGAAAGAGCGTAAACACTTTTTCGGCAAAAAAAAAAACACACACACACACACAAAATTATCACTTTATTAAATTTTAAAATTCAAAATCGGTTATTTTTGAACACGTAAGAGATATCGACCTCTAGTTTTTTTATTCAATAGGTAATTTTGCTCTTTAACTAATTGGATAAAAATTTTATAAAATGGGATAAAAATATTGAGCTATATATTAAAAAGAATTAGATCTACATTTGGCAAAATTGAGATAGTTGAAATTTCAAATGCAAATAACTTGAAAACTGTAAGAGATGTTTGGTACATGCAACCATATTTTTTAAAGGTGTCATAGAGAGCTTTAAGAAGATGTATTTGAAATCGCATAAGAAAGAAAATTTTGACAAGCGGCTAAAAATTTTCTATGTCAGAGGTACCCTATTTTGAACTCCAATAGTTCCGTTCCTGAGGAGTGTGTGGGGCCCTCCCACCAAACTTATAATTGTACACTGCTACGTCTATATGAAATTTTATGTAAATCTAACTATCAGATTAGAAGTTTCTGATTTATTTCCAAAAAAAAAAAAAAAAATCTATTCTGCCCCACCGAGAAATGTAGATATTTTATATTTTTTTTTCTTAATTTTTTACAATTTGCGATTTTATTTACCTTTTTAATTTCGTAAAAAGTGAAAATATTTCAATATGTATGTAATTTTAATTACTCATATCTATTGAAGTTAAAGTCCGATTAAGTCCTCTTCTAATAACAGAAGAAAAACATGTCATTAAAAAAATTCGTGCATAATAAGCAATTGCATTTTTGAAAACTTGCAACTTAATATTAGGACTAAACAAATAAATTTTGTTTTTTTTTTGTGACGAGAAACTGTAGTATTTTTAATATGTGTTTTCTAAAAAACACCAAAAAATTTTCCCATACAAAAACTAATTTATTCAATTATTTTTGCATTTTAGACTAAAAACACAAAAAAAATGTTAACTAATTTTTTGGTTTATTTATAAAAAAATTTAGTAAATATATATCAAAATAAATTTATAAATGAATAATTAGTAAAATTGTAAAATTTGAATACATCTTTTTTAAAAAATTTTGTTCAGGAAATTCAACAAAAAAATGCATTTGAAAACTTACAATGCAATTTATGCATCTAATGCAATGTGTATCTAAAATTTTATTTTCGAATTATTTACCTTAAAGCGAATATATATACTGTTAAAATATTTCTTAAATCAATTAAATCGGACAATTATATATGTAGTTTTGTATGTTTTAAGCTCTATACTCTATTTGAAAAAAATATTCTTTTGTTTTATAAAAAAAAAGTGTTTATATTTTTTTATAAAAACTATTAAAAATAGTAAATATTTCGATCACAAAGAAAAATAAATAAGAACCAATTTTTTAGATGAAATAAAAAAATCAAAACTGCATCTGAAAAATGCACTTGCATTATAAATGCACTTTTATAAAAAAAATATAAATATTCAATTATATGGTCTAAAGAGGACATAATCACCTACAGCGGTTTTTATTTCAGCAATTACATTCTCCTAGTCTAGTTTTATATAGTTCTAATAATAATTTGAAGATTTAATGAAATAAGACAAAATCAAAAATATGCACATACTCACAAAATCAATTTAAATATGAAAATTTAAATAACAAATATTACCTGCAAATAGAAAAGTAAACAAACAATTAATTAAATTGAAGTATCAGCTTTTTAGTAAATAATAATATGAAATATATTTTTTAATATGGTAGCTTGTAGTAAAGAAATTATGTAATGATATCAGTAAATTAAATTGATTAGTTATGGTAACTAATTTTGTAGTTCTAAAAAAATGTTTTTAACAGGTGCCAACTTATTGGTTTAGTCATTTGATAATAAATGAATACACTTTTGGACAAAAATTCTGAAGAATACTTTATGTAACATTTTTCAGTATGATGTAAATTAATTCTCATATTGTTAGATAATATTTTACTGAATTTAATGTTTAACATTATTAAACATTATACTCGTATAAAAACAAGTAAGAAAGATATAGTCAGTCAAGCCCGACCATATGATACCCCACACCATTGTGCAGGGGTCTAATATTTCGTATAGGGGTTTTATATTAGACATGTGGACAATTGTGGACCGATACTTTTACTAAGTGTAAAATAAAATATATGAATACAGAATATTACATTAATACTAACATTTATATTAATTTATGCACTTTAGGTTGATTCCCGAAAGTGGGATTATATGGGAGCTATGGTAAATTATGGAGTGATCCTCATAAAACAAAATTTGACACTATGATTTCTACTTATGTAAAACTTATTTGTGTCAAATATAAACCTGATACTAACATTTGTATGTGATTTATGCACGTTAAAGTGAATTTCGGAAGAAAATCCTTACACAGAATTTCATTAAAATATTCTTATATTTAATGCATTTATGATCATTAAACCCCTATTCCCGGAGGACATTTATATGGGGGCTGGGTGAAATAATGGACCGATTATCACCAATTTCAATAGGCTTCGTCTCTGTATCATGAAAGTCCTATGTGCCAAATTTCATTGAATTTTCTTCAAAATTGCGACCTGTACTTTGTGCACAAGGTTTACATGGACAGCCAACCAGCCAACCAGCCAGCCGCACAGCCAGACAGACAGACATCATTAGATCGTTTAAAAAAGTGATTCTGAGTCAATTGGTATACTTTAAGGTGGGTGTTGGATGATTTTTTCTGTGCGTTATAAACATCAGCACAAACGCATAATACCCCAACCACCTATAGTGGTGTGGGGTATAAAGATAAAATTATTTGTATAAATTCATTAAATTTTAGAAGAATTAAAGTTTAAGGATAATCTAAAGCTAAGTTCACACTACGCTAATATTTGACGTTTTAAGCAAATGTTTGTTTTGCGTAATGTAAACACGAAATATTTTTATGATTCAAACAAGATAACATTTGATTTTGGACAAAATAAATTATTAATCTGAATTAAATAAAGAATTATTCTAAGTATTTTAATTTATTTAAACCATGATAATAGAACAATATTTGGTGTTAAAGGTTAATTTTTCGGAAAGACAAACGAACGGAAATATAATTTACCATAATCATTTTACCATATAATTTTATAATGATCCTTGGTAAATAATGTATTATATACATATATGTTTGCCATGTTATTTTAAACTATTTTGATAGTATAATTACGACCGTCCGTACGTCTGACGCAGAGACAATGTTTAGTTATTCACTGGCTACATCCGCATATATCCACAAATAAAATATGGACCTAATATATTCCACAAAGTTTAAGAAGCGAAAATAAAATCCTATGAAATGTGCTAGATTTTTGTTCAACAATTTTTTATTTGCAATATACTAAATTAAGCGTATATTTTCACACGATAGTTTATGATATGTTAGCTTTAAAATAAATTTAAAATTTTAAAAAATTTCAACATTTTTCATAAAATATTTATGATCAGTCCGTATTTAACATTTCTCACAGTGGCCCATGTAATTATAGTTTATGACTCTATTAAGAGTTTTGTTTACATTTAATCTCAGTTTATATCCAAAGATTTTATTAAAGAATAAATAAATACCTACTATTGTAGCTAGCAGGATTCACGTCTACATTAAGACTTAAGGACAAACTAATTGATTCCATATCACATTTTCCTCTCCCTAAAACATTTGCTGATTATGCTGATGTATATAACATTAAAGCTATAAAATAGTTTTAATTACACTGAGGAAAAAAATTGGATTTAAAATCCCCCATGGCCAAATTGGTAATTTACGATATCGTCTTTTTTATATTGTACGTTTACTAATTTTAAATATACAAAATAGAAAACATAATGTAATTTAATAATTCGATACTGGTACTGGTGTCAACTTCATGCCAATGTGGTATCAATTTTCGTTATTGATTCGAACACACAGTGTACAATTTGAACACATACGTGGTAGATATTTCATTGGGTGTATTGTCATTCTATTTGCCATAGAATTTTATCTAGTTTAATGTTTGAGTTAAATTTATCACACTTTTTAAATAGTATTGCAAATAAAACAGCCAAACTGTGTCAATAATACTTGGCTTTTGTTTGATTTGCCATGGAAAATCCATGATGGAAATTCCATAAAAATTACGTAGGTCCGACGCAAAGAGACATATATTTATATAGTTTTTATTACAGTTTGATTGTGTCATAACAGGAAAATTTATGAAATACAGGGAACCATTTGGGGAAAAATATTTTCATTTAATTTGTAATGAAATGAAATTATAAACTTAAATAAAAAATTAATTTTTATATATGTGTATGGAATCTTTTAACATAAGTCTTAAAGCGGACGAACATTGTTCGAAAAAAATTCCTACTGAGCTTAAACTCTATATTCTGAAAATTCATTAAAAGTATGTATTTGTTGTTTAAATATTGTTCAGATTTGTTTTCTAAACAAATTGTATATATGAATGTTTACACTTTCTTCTATATTAGTTTTTCGGAGCCATTACGCTTAATAGTTTAAAGTCTAGAATGTATAAAAACGAAAAATAAAATATACAAAAAAAAAAAAAAGCTTTTAGTATATTTTTTATATACAAATTGTGTTCTGTTTTTTTAAATATTGAAATTTTGTCCTGTTTTTGTATTTGCTTTTTGATAGTGTCCCCACAAAGTGGTAAAAAAAAATTTGTTTCCCAACTAAAATATATAAAGATAAAAGCCGTAGAATTAAAGAATTATTGCATAAATGGAATAAAATAAAATATAAAAAGTTGTTTTTTTATAATCATTTTAAACTTCGAATTAATTTATTTTAAGCTAAGAGAGATTTAAAAATTTTTATTTAGTACTACTCGTATTATAAGGTAAAAAGTATGCAGCAGTGTTATTAAATATAAAAAGACTTAAGATAGGCTTTAAAATTTAATAACAAAATTAATGATATTAAATAAAAAGGCCTTAAGGTATGCTTTAAAATGTAGTTAAAAAATACCATAAAAACGAATATGAATCTAACGCGTAAGCAAATAAGATACGATTTATTAATTTAATCCCCTGATTTTTTAAAAGGTTTCACTTCACTTTGAAGATATTTCCGTAAACGTTTTTTTTTTTTAACAAAAACAATTTATATGAGAAACTTTGTAATGTAAGGTAAAGTGATTTACAAAAACAACCTCATAAATGTATAAAAAATTAACATTATCAAGTTAGAACATTTTTTTTGTTTAATATTCGATATTCATAAACTATAATGCCTAAATTGTAAGACTGTTTAAATTACCTAAATTTAAATTTCCTTAAAAATATAGAGTTTAGTATGTCCTAAACTACTTTTTGATCAGCTTTTCTTTCTTTCCTTCTTTTTTTGTATTCAATTAATTATGTTTTATTCCTAGTTTAGCCACTACTGACTTAATTTTCCAGCAAATTTACAAAACTTTATCCTTTTCCAATAGATCCTTTTGGAAAAAGAAAAAAAAAAAACACACACACACACAAATTCTTATCAGAGGCTTATATACACCAGCAACTAAAGTAGAAGAATGGGTGTGTGTGTGTATATAATAAAATCCTTAAATAAGGAAACTTATTTTTGCCATACATTTTCTTTAGCTAACGACTATAGAAGAGAGATTTTATGTTATATTGAAAAGTTTGTTAGATGATTATGATGATTGAGAAGGAATGAAAGAGAAAAATAAAAAATAAAAACTAAAAGCTGTTTAAAACTTATCTTTCAAATTAGGTAATGTTCTTTTTCTATACTTATACGTAGAATCTACATTGTAGACATAAGCAACGGAAAATTAAATGCAAGCAGCCTTAACTGTGTGTAAATATTTTGTAATTATGTATTTTGTATGTGCATTTTATGGGGTATTTTTTTAGGAAAATTTTGTTTAAGAAATTAAATTCTATTTTATAAAAGTATACAGTGCAGGTTTTAAGCAAAAAGTTTATGGATTTAAATTATAATTTAATTTAAATCATTAATAGAATAAAGAAATTAAATAGAAATTTCAGCTTAATAATGTAAGAAATAAATTAAATATTTAGTTGTAAATTTGAATTATATTTATACATTCTACCATCGCTAGTGGCGAAGTTTGTCATTCTGTGCATAACCTATCTGTGGCAATATACTCAAGTTAATAACACAAACACGAAATTAAATTATTTTATATTGTTTGCTGTGTTCCTAGGCAATTTGCTAGTTAAAATCATCTAAATCGGTTCAGTGAACACAAAGTTATAGAACAAAATCTGGACCAGCCTTTAAATTTTTTTTTTTTTTTTAATATGGTTTTATGTACACATTTTTTCGAAACATTTTTTTGCGATAAGTATTATATAATTAGTAATAAATAAAATAAAATTTAACGTACATATTTTTAAATAAAATATAAAAGGAATAAGCTAGGAATAATTTTATATGCAAATTAATTGGTAACCAGAGTTTTTTTTTTTTAACTTTTTGGTATGCTTTCTGAAAACAATTTTAATTCTTAAACTCACTTTTGACTTCGTTCCAATTCCTTTCTAATACTTTGTAATTTCTGGGTGTTTTATTGCAACGACAAAATTCTAAACTAGGTCAGAAAATGCAAACTACACTGTTTTATGGTAGGATTATTTAAAATTATTATTAGGAAGATGAGAAAAGTCAACGATGGCGTATGTGTTAGTGTATTTTTTTTTTCATTATTGTGAAACTTCTGGATATCATAGTTTTTCTTAGCATTATTATTTAAAACTTTCTCAGCATCTTTTGATAAAGACCAATGTTTAGCTTTTAGCTGACCTATGTCGAATATGTTTGACATAGCAGTTAGGAGTTTCTCTACTTTTTGGGAATGGAATTCATTATCGTGACTTTTTCTTTGTCTAGACCAAGTTTCGCATCAAACGTGGCCAATTGAGGAGCGATATTTGTATTAAGCGTGGAGTATATTTCTATTAAAAATATGTATGCATTTTATTATGTTATTTATTACCTTTCCGGTGATTCCCGGGAGTGGGAATTAAATGGGAGCTATGGTCAATTAAGGGCTTATCTTTAGAAAATTTGCCACTGTGATTTCTATTCATGACTTTGTAAAATGTTTATATGGGAGCTATGGTCAATTATAGACCGAACTTCATGAAATTCGGCTCACAGATTTATGCTTATATGAAACTTATATATGTTAAATTTCATTAAACTAAAGTTATATTTAAGAAAATTATAATCGTTAAAACCCTATTCAGGGAGGACATTTGTATGGGACTAAGTGAAATAATGGACCCGTCACAACCAATTTTAATAGGCTTCGTTCTTGGATCATAAAAACCTGTGCTCTAAATTTCATTAAATTACTTTCAAAATGGCGACCTGTAGTTTGATTACAAGGTTTACTTGGACGGACAGACGGCCAGACGGTCGGATGGACCCTAACCACCTATAGTGGTGTATTATATAATTAAAAAAAATGTTTTTATACATTTTTCTTTGACTAACAACTGCAAATAGGTAAACCAACGTATTTCAAAAATTTAATCTCTTCTGAAATCTGACACATCTCTCGAAAATATTGCACTCAAGAAAAATCTTTAAAGTTAACGGCGATATGATTTAGGACGAAAATTATATGTTATACTTTATTTGAACGCACATGTTACTATAAACAAACATAAAAATCAAAGCCTACTTTTTGGCTTTAAGAGTTTAAATTTTATTTAAATATATTATTTGCTCATAAATTCTATTATTTGTAGAACTTTACAACAATTTATAGTAAATACATTTAAAAGCTTATTTAACCTCTTTTACATGACAAAACACAAATTTATATGTTTTGTAATAAGCAAATACCCTGCCAGCAATTAGGTGATAGTTATATCCACTATCAGAAAAATGACTCTTTCTAGTATTCTCAAGTTGTTATTTTACTGTTAGTAAACAATTTTACAAAAACAAATAACATTAATTTCGATTTTTGATCTACTTATTTTACATTTCTTACTAACTAAAATGTCGAAAAAGTCACTTAAAATTTAGTTTTTGGATAAATATAAAGTTACCAAAAACTGTCTCCCATTAGTGTTCTCAAGATGTTATTTTCCTGATAGTAAAAAATTTTACAAAAACAAATAACATTAATTTCGATTTTCGACCTTCTGAAAGTAAAAAAACCATTACGCTGTTTTTAAATTAAAAACAAAAAATGTAAGGAAGGCGATGGTACTTAGTTGGTGTCTTGCTTTCAAAGGCAAGCAATCGATTTTTTAAAAATTTTAAGAAAAATATTAAAAAAAAGAGTGATAAAGTGAGTGTTGTTTATAATGAAGACAAAATGAAAACAAAATTGTGAAAAAAAATTTTGAAATTTTAAATTAAATTAATTAAAAAATAAATATTATTTAGTAAAACGAAGCGAAAATTCATTTTGAAGACAACAAATAAATTTGGATTTATTTCTTGCTTTTAATAATATAAAATTTCGAAATAAATTGCGTTTAGCTCATAAAAATATGTATATTTTTTAGTGAAAGTGAACCCATATATGCATGTTCATCAAACCTTTCAACTAAATTTTTAAAGTTGTTAGGCCCTTCGAAATCAAAAATATATTTTTTTTTTACTAAGGTAAGTTATTTTAATTTTCCCTAACACTAACCCTAAATAACTTTATTCGTCACACAAAAAAAGCAGTCAATAGTGTCATTTAAAAAGTATCCAAACTGCGATACAGTTTTGCCCGAAAGATGAGTCCTCTTCGATAGGAAAATAACTTATTTTTCTTTTACTATTTTAAAATAAATATGGATACTATTTAGTTAAAGTTTGGATAGTAATGTTGATAGTATTAAGTTAGAATTTCGACAGAAATAGTGACTTTTTCTGCTCCTCACAATGACTCCAATTTGACACATAATAAAAGCACTTAATAGTGTCATTAAAAAAAGTATTAGAACTGCTGCACACTTCTTCCCGCACGGTGACTCTTCTTGGATAAGAAAATGATATCATATTCGACTGTTAAAAACAACTTGAGGTTACTCTTTAGTGCAAATTTGGATAGAAAATGTTGGCAGGGTATATACACATAAAAACATACATACATACATAATATATATATACATACATACATAACCTGCCAACAATTTCTATCAAAATTTGAACTAAAGCTACACTTCGTATAGTAAATAACAGTCGAATATGATATCATTTTCTTATCGAAGAAGAGTCAACGTTCGGCAAGAAATTGCCGCAGTTCTAATACTTTTTAGATGACACTATTTAGTGCATTCCTTGAGTGTCGAAACACTAACATTTAGAAGTATAGAAAAGTACATCAATAAAGTATCGAAATATAATCGCTTTTGTATAATAAACATATCTTTAACGCAGTTGGAATATTTCAAGTAAATATTTTTAATTATAATTAAGCTAAATGCTTACTTTATATTCAAACACACTATAATAACTTACTATAACTTCAAACTAATAACTCACTATTTAAATTAAATTTGAACTTTAATTAAATTTTAAAGGTAAAAATCCCAAATTAAAAATTAACTATTTTCTTATAATAATACATTTTTTATTCTGCACTTAAACATCGTATATCATTCTTGTTCTTTTTCTTTGCTCTGAAATGTAAACAATTGCCCAAATCGATTTTTTTAGATCATAATTTGATACTAATGTGTTTTGTTATTGGAAATTTATGTATTTTCTACTTTTGATCATCCAGGAGTGTCAAAAAAGACACTTTTTAATAGATGAATGAAAAAACTCTCTTCCAAATGCTGGCAGGGTATGTACATAAGTATTTGTGTATGTGTAAGTAAATTTAAATTTAGTTATAAATTTTAATATAAATATTTGTTTGCTTAGAAAGGATCTTATGAATATAAAAAATGTATCAACATCTAGACTATATTTTCATCAGGTGCGGATCTAGTCAAAGCATTTGGTTGTAATTTTTTTCGAATTTTTTTTTTGGATTATGAAAAATTCGCTATTTTAATTACTGAAACTTTATGTTGTTTTAGCCAATATAAAACTTTAAAAGAATACATTTTTAATCGAATTCTTGAGTTATGAAATTTCGCCAAAGGAACCTCGATATTTTACATTAATTTTATATTTTTTGAAATATAAACAATAAAATAAAATTATGCTTTTTAAAAGAAATATTTCTTGGAATATTAAATAGATTTTAATGGTTTAAATTATGTCGTTATTATTTTACAGTTATACTCTTAAGAATTTCAAATTTCAAATTTCTAAAATTACTGATTTAGTATTTTAAGCTAGTCAAATAGAGGGAATCTGTACTAAAAATGGATTAAAAATGATCAAAAAATACAACTTTTTTGCATTTTTTTAAATTTTTTAAAAAATTCTGATTTGCAGTCTGAAATTTGTAAAATTCACACAAATTTGTTTAAATAAAGTAAGTTATTTTCCTTGATTTAAGTTAAACATAATTTCCGTAATACATATTTCCTTTTTTTTCAAATCAAATAAAATCATCAGGGGTTGAGAAAATTACTTAAATATTTCGCTGTGCAGACGAAAGGTCTTATGTGTTTTTAACATGCGAAAACATAATTTATATTTTGTATGAAATATACATAAGTAAATGGATTAAAACTGAAAATGGATGATTAATAGGAAAATTGCCTTTCGAGTTCTAAAGCAAGGTTTGAAATTTTCTTGGGAATATTTTTAGTTTTTGGTGCTTTTTAGCCACATAATAGGGACAGAACAATGATTTTTAAATAATGTAAATATGTAGAATTTTTGCAATACAATCAGATCCATACAAGTTCAAGTCATTTTATGAGCCGGTCAAACGAACACTTTCTAAAATATGTAATTTCTAATCGACTAGTCCAATTTACATACAAATTAATACAATCGTAGCAAAACACTTTCGCATTTTATGTGTCATGATGCTTTCCTAGCCTAAAATATTCGAAAAATTATTATTTCTCAAATGTCTAATTCAGTATTGTTTATTTTTGCATTCGGAATAGTTAATGACGTGAGGTTTTCTTCTACATAATTTGGAGGAAATCGAATTGGATCAAGAAGGTTTTGTTAAAATTCGAAATTCTAACAGAACAAGACTTTATGAGAGAAAATGCACTAATCTATGAAATCGGATGAGAAAAATATATGTGTATTAGCGAGAATATATGAATTGTTATTTAAATCGGTCTAGCCAACCACAATTTACAAATTTACTTGCAAAATATGCCTTTCACATAAAAATTGACTGAAAATCTATTTATCAATGATAAATTGTGTTCAGTTACCAGAGTTTCTAAGTTAAATACAGCTTAAATTGAGATTCTGCCAAGAAATTTTAGCTTTAGTTTATTTTATTAGAGTTATCCTTGAGGATTTTAAACGTTTATATTTTTATTTTACCGATGTCTGTCAAGTTAAGGAACTTATAATTTCTCATTACCAGAAAAATAACTGCATGTTTCTCTATATTGAAAGAAAATTCATTTCGATAAAATTATGGAAAACAACATGTAAATTTAATATTTTGTTATTGTTTTCCATAAAAATTTTCGAAATGAATTTTTCGTACGACATAGAGGAATATTCAGTAAAATTGTTATAATAAAATGAAAAGTGTATTCAAAATTTTTTATTTTATAAAAAAAAAAAAATATTTTTTCATGAAACTGAAGTTTCTAAGTAACAACAAAATTTGTTGGTCTAAGTTGACACATAACAATTTTTCTTTTTGAAATTTTTCTTTTTTTGTTTTTGGACTTTCATTTACGTTGACACAGAAAATTTTACTTCCGCAATTCCTGCCTTGATTTATTTTTCTTTCGAAGAGCGAAAATTAACAACAAAACGAATTTTGAAGTACTGGCAAGTTTGTACCCTTTTTAAACTCTCTCTCTCTCCCACATGAAATCAGAATTTCAGCAAGAAAATTTCACATGTGTGAACCAGCAATTAAATATTTTTGTTTAAGTGATGAAAAACTATCATTTTTTCAGTTAAAGGCTAGCGATTAAATTAAATTTAATCTTTGAATGTTGTCTTTCAGTTGTAGATCATCTCGTTCTATGTGCTAGCTTAAGAGGCCTATGTTAGGGGTTTAAACTTGTGGTAAAATATTCACACACACATATAAATAATATATGGTAACGACAAAGTATACATATATAAGTTTAAAGAAATAGAAACAATATAATAATTTGGAAAAAAATTAATATATTTAATTTAATTATAATGTTTATAATAAAACTCTAACGCGTGAAATCTAAGTATTCCCGAGGTGATAGATCTTCCGGACGTCGTATAGAAAATTTTTGAAATATTGGAAATTCCTTTATAACGTATTTCTCTTAAAATTTAATTTATTATTCCAAATTTCCATAAATTATAATAAAAAGATACTCTGTAATTTATTCTTCTTCCTAGAAAAAAAGCCTGTTGTTACCATATTTTATTTATAAATGTTTGCCGTTTAGCATGACAATACTTCAAGATTTAATCTCGTGCTTAGAAACACAAATGGCGGATTAGATTAAATTTTAGATTAACTAATCTAATTTTTAATTGACATTTCATATAGAAGTGAAAAACTGTCTCTTAAAGAAATATTATTCAATAATTTGGAGTTACCTTTCTTAAACTAGGAAAAAGAAATGAAATTAAAAATATGTTCTTTTTTGGAAAAATACAAAAATACATAAAAATATTGTTGTTATTTAAAAATTTCAAAAATCACTTGCATTTCCTTCCTACATATTTCATTTCCTTCCTAATTTTTGAAAGCTTTTAATTTTGTTTTAAAATTTTAAAGGAAAAAATACGATATTTTCAATAAAAATGATTTTAGCTCCACTCTATGCAAAAAAATCGTTCTGTTTTTTTCTATTTTCGTTTGTTTTTCTTTTTTCTTTTGCAAAATAATTTATATTTTTTCCCTTTCCATTATTCTTAATTGAAAAATTCATTTTGGGAGGGAAATTTCCTTTTTCTCCCTCCTGTGGATCCGCGCCTGATTTAGATATTTATATAAATGTATAAATAAATATATTCATAAGTTTTGTAAGTTAATAGATAAATTTCATAGGACAAGACATGAAAAGATACTAAAAGTTAAGGAAAAAGATTAAGCAAGTCGGAGTGTTATATATAATTTCAGTTTTATAGATCAGAGTTAATATCAAAAATAAACATTATATATTGTTATACTAAAATAGTATTAATATGAATAGTTATTAGAGATACTATATTGGAAATATTAATTGCATTAATGGACTGGTCCCACAGTACCAGTTGAGTACCAAATGACACCTTACTCGTCACCAAAGTTCCAGTTGAGAATCAGTTGATACCATCACACTCACAATCTGTGGCTGAGTGGTTAGTTTTGAAAACTGTAAAACGTAAGATACGTCAGAAGAACGTGGATTCGATTCGGAGTACCGTCATCGACATTAGCGAAAAATTAAAAAATAAAATTAAATATAATACAGTAAAAATATGAAAGAAAAATTTAAATATTTTTGAAAAGTCATCAATTTTTTTCAAATTTTTATTATATTAATCGACACTGAACATGTCCTAATGAACTAGTCCTGTGATTTGTCTTATGACGTGTCTCAAGGTGCTAATTAGCCACATCCAGTGATAGCCCCATGTAAAAGTGACAGATTTCTCCCATATAAAGTTATGGAACTTGAACCGGTCACTAACTTGTCACGTAACTTGTTTGAACTGGTTCTCTTTCCTGTAGAGTTACAAAAACAAATAATTATATAAAAAATATTTAAAATTATAGAAAATTATTCTACTTTGGTCTCCAATAGTCTTTATTTTCTATGAAATATTTATATAGGACGAAGAAATATTAAATTTTTCAACTCTGTGACAAACACAAAAAATTTCATTTTATTATTGTCTTTGAATATGCAAACATTTCATATGAAAGTTTATTCATGTGCATTAAATATAATATCGTAAATTTAATTTTCTATTAATTCATAGAAGTACTCGTATGTATGTATTTGTGCAAACATACATATGTATAAATTATAACATTTGAAGTGTATATTGAAATTTGTTGATAACACTTGTTAGAATAGAGTATTTAAAAAACATGTATCATCTTTAAGTATAGTTCAAAAGAAAAGTGAATATGCTTTTCTTCTTCTATATTTTCATATTGTTTTATTTGTCATAAATTTTGCCAAAAATATATAAATATTTTAGTACCTTCATCCTTTCATTGGATGGAAAGGATAATACATCGAGCCTTAATTAACAAAAAGTGTTAACCGACAACATTTTCGAAATTCGTTCTTTGACGAAATATAGTTTGATATTTTGTGTTCTGTTATTAACACATTTTTGGGTTTAGGGTTCGATATGTACAGAAGACTGTCCTAACATGTGTAATTGTTTATTGTAAATTCTAAGGAGTAATTTTGTAGATTCTATAACGATAAAAATTTCGAAAGAATTTAAAGGACATAATGTAATTAATTGATATCAAATCTATAGTTGATACTAATATTCAGAAAAAAATAACCACAGTAAAATAATGAAATCTACAAAAAAAAAAAATAATTTTCGAAATTAGAAAAATTTATAGAAAATTTTCTGCAAAATAATAAATTTATTGAAAATTTATATAAATAATAAAATAATCGAAAACTTTATAAAAAAAAAATCGTCAAAATATTTCTACAAAACATATATCGAAAATGCTCTTTAAATTGAAAATGTTCTATAAATCGAAAAAATCAATAAATCGTAAATTTTCTATTGAAAGAAAATTTATCAAAATTATTGTATATACAAATGCATCGAAAATATTTTAGAAACAAACAAAATTTATTGAAAAATTTCTAAAAAATAAGTTTTCTATAAATAAAAAAAATTATTAACTATTTTCTATAAATCAAAAAACAAACATTTTCTTAAAAAGCAAATGTATTGTAAATTTTTTATAAATAAAAAAAAATTATTAAAAATTTACTATCAAAAGAAAATTTATTGAAAACTTTCCGTAAAATTAAAATTTATTAAACATTTTCTATAGAAAGAAAATTTATTGAACGTTTTCTATAAAAAGAAAATTTACTAAAAATATTCTATAAAAAGAACATTTGTTGAAAATTTTCTATAAAAAGAAAAATTTATAGAATTTTTTTTTGCAAATGGACTTAATTAACATTTTTAAAATAATAAAATAATAGAAAATTTCATTAAAAAAATCGTCGAAATGTTTATATCAAATATATATCGAAAATAGTCTTTAATTTGAAAATATTCTATAAATCGAAAAAACCAATAAATCGAAAATTTTCTATTAAAAGAAAATTTATCAAAATTATTGTATAAACAAATCTTTCGAAAAAATTCTATAAGAACAAAATTTATCAAAAAATTTTCTAGAAATTAAAATTTTTCTATAAATAAAAAATTTGGCAAACATTTTCTATAAAAAGTAAATTTATCGTAAATTTTTTATAAATAGAAAAATTTATCAAAAATTTTCTATAAAAATAAAATTTATCAAAAATTTTTTAGAAAAAGAAAATTTATTGAAAATTGTCTACAAAAATTTGCTGAAAAATTTCTATTAAAAGAAAATTTGTTGAAAATTTTCTATAAAAGAAAATTTTTTGAAAATTTTCTATAAAAAGAAAATTTGTTGAAAATTTTCTATAAAAAGAACATTTGTTGAAAATTTTCTATAAAAAGAAAATTTGTTGAAAATTTTCTATAAAAAGAAAATTTGTTGGAAATTTCCATAAAAATAAAATTTATTGAAAATCTTCTATAAAAAGAATTTTTTTTCTTTTTAAATTTCTAAATAGAAAATCTATCATAATTTTTCCATCAAAAGAAATTTTCTATAAAAACGAAATTTATTGAAAATTTTTTCATAAAAATAAAATTTTCTTGAAATGAAAAACTTTGTGTAAATTTTTATATTTATCGAAAAAATTCTGCAAGAAAATTATCAAAAATTTCTAAAAGCATGAAATATTTTAAATGTTTTCTTTAAATAAAAATTGATCGAAATATTTCTAAAAACACATACATTGCACGGTGGGTTGAGCGGTACTCACTTTGGTGCTTAATTAAATGAAGACATAATTTCATCACAAAATTAATTTTTTAGATATTTGTGCAAAATAGAGTCCAAAATGTATATACAATACGACCTCGATTTACATAATATTCGAACAAAAAAGTGAAATTGTACAGTAACCAAATTATAATTCTGTAAATTATATGTTAGTTTTCATGATACGAGTATATTTAAAAAAAAATATTCGGAAATTCAGTATGATATGTAAGGGTAAATATTTTAAAGGACTTTATTTAAAAAATTTTAGTAAGATTAGGAAAAAATCTTAACATATTAGAGAATTTTTCTGTAAACTAACGTCTTAAAATGTGTATTCATTTTTTTTTTTTGAAATTGACATATCCTCAATCCGAAAAGCTTAAGAGGCAAATTATAAAAAGTACTATTTTTTCAAACTTTTAGCATATAAAATTTTTAAATAAAATAAAAGATGTAATTTATTCTAAAAACAAAAACCAAAAAAATTGAAATTTTTTTCTTAAAATAAAAAATCTTTCGAAAAAAGACCTAAATATTTCAAAGGAGCTCAAAAAGGCGCAAACTTTGTTTTTGATAAAATGAGAGTCTGATTTTCAATAGTATCCTATTATATGAAAACTTAACTGAGTTCAGCTTAATTCACAAGTAAAATTCAACATTTTTCATAAAATTAATAAAATTTTGGAAACTTTAGTATTTGTAAAGAAATATTTTTTTATATAAAAATGTACGAATGCCTGAAATTAAAAATTTAATTATTGCAGTTTGCTTTTAAAATTTATTACAAGAAATAAAGTTTTAAAATATTTTGTAAAAACAGAATTAAAACTTTAAATTCAACTAAAAGTGTAGACCATGGAACATTTGCTTTGACACCATTTATTATAGAATATTATGTAGTTTTACGCAATATCAAATCCTGTTGCAAATGTGAAAATTTTAATTTAAGTGCCAATTTTGGCGCATGTCATCCCACTGTTAAGGGTATATAATTCGCTTTAACCGAATATATATATATATATATATATATATATATATATATATATATATATATATATATTCTTCTTTTAACTTTTTATTTGCAAAGACTTAAATTAATTTAAAAAAGTTACATTTTATAAAATATTTATTGCTTATATTTATAAACAAAATTCATACAAACATGAGTTTTTAATTTATTTCAATTATTGATAATAACAAGATTTTCTAAGAAAATACTAAAATACTTTTAATTAAAATAACACTTTGGGTTTTATTGCTTTAAATTTTTAATTATAATAATTGATTTCATAAAGCTTAATAAAACATATTTATAATTAATAGGAAACTTAATTGAATTTATAAGTTATTTTATTACAAAAGTTTTAGAACTAAATGTTATTAAAAGATATAAAATTTAAATAGAAATTTGAGTAAATATAATAATTATAGTTGAAAAACGCATGGCAGATAAATAAAACTTAAAATTTTATAAATAAGAAGTAAATAATAAATACAAGCAGAGTAAAAACATGGTTACGCCACTATCACTACAACAATATTATGCTCTCATTGTTAATTTTCATTTAATAATACTGTGTTCATGATAAAAATGTTTTTGTTTCAGTTTAGTCATTCAATAATTTTTTAATATTTTATGGGAAACAAAATTTTTATAATAAAAAAATTTCATTAATTCTACAACCATTAAATATAACCAATCTTTTTCCTTGTTCCTAAACCATAATTTGTTTTCAAATCATTTTAATATTATTATCCCCATAGCTATAAAATGTTTCAAATAAATATATATATTTGTTTACAAATATGGTTGAAAAATGTGTAACCTTTTTTTGTTTTGTTTTGTGTTCCACCTTTATTATAATTCCCATTTAGTTTATACATAAATTAATATAAGTAGACAATTTTTTGTTATATTTGGTGGTATTCAAGCAATACATGATATTGATTAACTACTATTTAAAAAAAATCTTGTATTATCTTGCACAACATATGATGGCACAATTAAATAAAATTAATTTTTTATGACTAATAAAAGCTTTCTGCTGTTATTTTGAAACAAATATAATAGATTCAATAAACAATTTATAAAAATAATAACTTTGAATGAATGTAAAAAATAATAAAATAGAATCATAACATGATAAGATTAGATAATAATATGACAAAATGAGATAATAATATAAAAAAAAATAATTCATAATCTCCTAGAATGGAATAATTATTTAGTAAGATGGTATAATAATATGAAATACACGAACCATTACACGAAAAACGAACCATAAATTTGCACACAATATAATAAAGTGGAATCATAACAATTATTATTTATAATCATAAGTATTTATATCTGCGACCATAATATGTTGTTCTTAGATTATGTTCACTTCAACTACATTTTTTTTCTGCGTGAACAAAAAAGATTTGCCTTTAGACTTATGAGCACATATTTTCTTACTGCTGTGAAACTAATTACAATTTTAAATTTGTTTTAATTTAAAATTATATATTTCTTTTTTCCATTTCCATTATTAATTGCTCAATTTATGTTCTAAAGCATACTTTTAGGATTTCTCTAATCAACTTTTCAGTAACTTTTTTTAATTACTCTACACGCAGCTAAAATCAATTATTTACAGACTTTTACACAAAAACTCAACATATCCTGTAAATGAGAAACACAAAATTTAACAAACTAGGAAACAAATCCTTATGATATCTGTAAATCTAAAAATAAATGACCTGTAATAAATAGTTTGAGTAATGGAAAAAAAAGAAAAGAAACTCAAATAGATAGATGGTCAACTAATGAATTGCCTCTTGCCATAAAATTCATAAATAAATATTGCTACAAGATTTAGTAAAAGTTTATGGGTAAGAAGGGTGGTGTATGAGTACATAATTTTGTATGAATTTGTAGATTTTTGTACGTTTCTGTAAATATTAACATATGAATAATACCTACATTTTTCATTATCATCATATATGGCTATCCATTTCGTTTGTTTATAAATATTTGAACATTTGTATTAAAACCAACCTATACAGTGGTGACTTGAAACAAAAGTCTGGTAAATAAAAAAAAAATATAATAAACTGTTGATGATTCCTGTAGTTGCAATATGTAGTAGCAGTAGTAATGCAGGGACTGCTCCAGCCATATGAACAAAACCCACAATATATGACCAGCAGCAACAGCATGAAAAGGTGTAATCGAGAATTGTCAGGAAATGCCAAACAATTGAACAAATAGTCATACTTTTTTCTGTTAACATATTCTGTTAAATTTCCAAACAGACTATAAGTATACATATATCCCAGCCAGCCACCTACACTTTTATTATACACATAGTTACCATATAAATTGTATAAAAACGTTTCTTATTTTTCTTATATCCATATCTTAGTATTTTATCATTTTCAATATGCACTCCTTGAGGTAGACAAAAATAACACATGGCCAGACAAATGCATAAAATCTACATTAAACATCCTGTAAGAATAAAGATGCATTTATTACATTTGATCATTTTTCTTCTGGTGCAAAAAAAAAAAAAAAAATATATATATATATATATATATATATATATATATATGTATATATATATACGAATGGTGAATAATAGTGAAGAATATTGTTTTTTTTTTCTATAGGAATAAGATTCGTTTGATATTTGATTGTTTTCTTTGATTTACTTTTATACATCTATGAAGAAATATTATGCGCAGAGAAAAAATATTATTGTAGTGACCATAATCTAAGAGCGACATATTATGATTTGAACGTATCATCACAGCAACAAATAGAAATTAAATTTTATTGTTTTGTTCATGTTATTATTATAGTTTTGCATATAATTGAACAATCTTGGTACATCTTTAACCCATTCTATCAGATTGTGATTTGATATTTGATATTTTTAGTCTATCTTATTATATTATTATACCACATTGTATTATTATGATTCCATCTTATAATATTATTATGTTATTATTCATATTATTCCATTTTATCATATTATATTATCCCATGTTATCATATAGTTATTTAATCTTATCATATTATTTCATTTTGTCATATTATTTTTCCATCTTATTGCATATTAAATTAAAACGTATTAATAAAATATGACAATGAATTGATTACATTAAAAATAAATTATATTTAAAAACAAACAAGTTTATGAAAAGTATTATATTTATTCGAAACATTTTATTGTCATGGGAATAATAATATTACTATGGTTTAAAAACAAAGTATGGTTTAAGAACAAGGAAAAAGACTGCAAATATTTAATGGTTGCAGAAGTTTGTTTCTAGTAAAAATATTTAAAAACATATAATTTTTGCAGCCAACCATATTTATCGAGTGTAAACATTAAATGATAAAATTTAAACAAAAACATTGTTATCGTGAACACAGAATTATTAAAATTCAAGAAAATTAACAATGAGAACATAATATTGTTGTAGTGATAATACTGTAACCATGTTTTTCTCTGAGTGTAGATAGATACACACTTTTATTTTAGGTTAGATAATGAAGAAGACAATGCTAGCTATAATGTGTCCATAAGTGCAGACACTAGTGTAGGAGAGAAGCGTTCAATTTTAAGTTTTGGAAGTGGATGCTATAGCTCTCTTAACAGAATATACGTCATGCCTTAACAGAATATACGTCTGATATGCAAACGTCTTAAATGCTTGAAACTGTTTGTTTCTTAACAGAATTTAAATAATTATATATTTTCTTAAAGCTCTTTCTAAGGTCTATAATAAGGTCAATTGCCATATATGTATATATATATATATATATATATATATATATCTTTTTCCAAAAATAAATCATTTTTAATTCAACATTTATAAAAATAAATATATTTTTTATACACTACACCATTATAGGTGATGATGTAGAGTAAGGTACGCGTTTCCGCGTAAGTTATACCATTCGAATCTGATACACTTTCTGAGTCAATTTATCGATGTCCGTTCGTCTGACTGGCTGTCTGTTTGTCCAAGTAAAAGTTCTGAGCAAAGTAAAGGTTGCAATTTTAAATATAATTTGATCAAATTTAGAATATATAATTTTTTTGGTACTAAGACCAAACCTATTGAAATTGATTATATTAGGCCCATTATTTTTTCATAAACAGCATATAAAGTCCAGAATTGGTGTTTAACACTCATTAATGTCTTAAATACTGAAATAAGTATCATAGTATAAATTAGTATATAAGTTTAAATTAATGTGCCAAATTTTAGGAAGATTGGTCCATAACTAACTATAGCTCCCATATAAGTCCATCTATCGAAAATAACTTTTACGTGTATAAATTAAGATTATATTTTATATAAATAAGTTTAATATAAGTGGAAAAGAAAATTCTAAATTGTGTGAAGATCGGCGATATTTGATGGAAAGAAGGAACATCTTCAAATGTTACAACTGTATAGGTACGAAAAAAACCGGAAGTGTTCATAATTCAAATTATAATTATTGCAAACAAATTTGCTGGTGAAAAAATTCGTAAAAGATTTTTTGTAAAACAATTTTAAAGTGATTAAAATTGTATTAAATTTACTTATTTGCATTTGGTATCCAAATACCAGATAGGAACCTATGACAGAACCGACCTTAGAAATAGTTGGTTATTACCAGGGATAGGAAGTTCATGCACTTAAAAAGTCTGTTTTGGGCGCTTAAAATATGCAGTAAATGCGAATAAAATATGCACTTATTTTTCACTTTTGTTAAAAGACAAACATAAAATTTAAATTCAATATTATATTAAATTAAAAATAAATGTTCAGAAAATATAAAAATTAATTAAAATTGTTATTTATATAGATAAACAGAGTTTGCATTTATATAATAATGTAGAATTTAATCTATTTGACCTCAGAAAGTTTTTCTACATACTATAGAAAATTATCGCTTTGTTTTTATTTTTAATGATTTTAATTCCTTTTGTGGAAAATGTTTAATGTTTCTTCATCTGAGTCCAAAATTGTAAAAATTGTATTAGCAACAAACTTCTTCCAATGGCTAATGCCGCAATGATAGATTGATTTTTATAAAATTATATTACGTGGTAGTTCTATGCAGCTTTCTGTGCTCTCAGACGGAATACTCTTATTGTATCTTCTTTACAAAAATTTATCAGTTCTTGGTTGTATTATAAAAAAAAAAAATGTGTTATAATACATAACTCGATATTAAACCAACTTGTTCTGCCTTCAGATGAATATCTGGGATTTATACCTGAGAGGCTGATTTATATCTATGTTTTAAGCTATCCATGTGCGATTTAATAAAAATTTTTTAAATGGTATTGTTTTGCCGAATATTTTACAGAACAATGCTTCTCCATCCATTTTAAAACTTTCTTTATTTTTCGATACGTTTCATTAAAAATAATACTACATGTATTTATTTATTTATTTTTACTAAACGAACAATTATTATACGTACGTTACACTAACAATAAATATATTTATAACAGAAGATTTAATAAATAATAGAAGACAAAATTATTTGTTCTGTGGAATTTTGGAATCTTAACGAAATATATATATATATATATATATATATATATATATATATATATATATATATATATATTAGGCATTTTGTTAACTTGCTTTATGATAAAAGATTCTAAATCGTCATTTAAAATTTTTTAATAATTTTTCCAATTTTGCATTTAAAGTTGATATTTTTGCTACTAATTTCCGAATAATTCCGAGTCTATTGAGCGTATAAAAAAATAATTTTAAGACAACTTGGTCCCATTCGAGATCTATTGGAATTTTATTTATATAAACCGTTCTCAAGTTGTACTAGAGTAACTACCTAATGTACATTATATTAGGCAAGCCCATACAAAAGATCAGCAACTGATTGGAAAAAAACTGAAAACAGTTTCTTATTTCTGTTTAAAGAAGCCAAAAAATTTGTTGTCCAATATAATCTGCGTCTTTCTGTTATTGTTAGTTTTGAATATATAGGTTACCAAAAATTAAGCTTTCCATAGTACTTTTTAATAATTTAATAATTTTGAAAAATAGACTTAAGATATTTTATCAGAAGTACACGGAATTATTTTTTCTACACAACAAATTTATTTAAATTTGAATTTTGCTCAAAATATGATACAAATTTATGCATTTATGGCAAAATATGCAAACACATTTATTTTCAACATAATATGCTAATATATCCACTAACAAATCGATGCCATTATAAAGTAAATTTCCTAATTCGCAAAAATATTTAGTTTATACTTTTCTAGGAGTAAAGGCAAAAAACATGCATTTGCATGAATTTCCGGTCCTTGGTTTTTACCGACATGTATGTAACCTTGTCACCTAAAATGTTTAAATAAATTTTCCAAAATCACCGCATGCATTTCTAATATTTTCCACTTATATTTTATAAACCAGCTATAGCATATTATTTCCTTTATCTACCTTCGTTAATGTACATAGAAGTAAAATGCCAGTGGCATCATTTGTCCAAAGTCTATAAAACTGACAGTAGAAATAGATAAACTCTAAAGTAGTAGATGTAGTTATATCAACCAAACACACCTCTTCGTGTAACATAAAATTTTTTTCAACATTTGTTACAAATACACTCTGTGTGTATAGCTTAAACTAAGAGTTATTTTAACCAACAATAATATGGTTAAACGACCAAATAACCAACACGTGCATAACGCATCATTTTAGTCCGTGTTTGTGCATTTATATTATATTGCTAGTTCTTCATGTTGGCAGATAAAACTCCCCCCAAAGTAGATTAGATGATATCCTGTGATTTGCTCCTTATCTCTATAAATGTGAATGTACTACAAAGTATTAATACACAGTATGTAAAAGGGTGTGTAAATCTGTCTGTGTATTTACTACGTGCTGGCAGTAAAATTTAGTTTATTTGTAACTTAAAGCTCAAAATTTTCCTCATACAAAGTACAAATCCAAAATGTCTGTCATATAGCAAAAAAATATATATTTATAGTATTTTTTCTTACTAGCTTTCATTTTATTTCAACTTCTGATAAACTAACTCAATGTTGCAGGTAGTTATATTTGATGTGAATTTATTTCCTTTAGTTGATGTATTTTTTGTCCACATGGACATCTATGTATGTACAGTTGCGATCATAAAAAATGCAACGTTATGTAATGTGATCTTTGTCCGCATATATTTTGCTTATGGTGAGATCCGATGTACTGTTGTGATTTTTTTTATTTATGGCCTGTTGTATATATTTTTGTCGAACATCAGTTTTCTTAATCAACCTACCAAAAATGGGACTAAAAAATAATTTAGGTGCTACAAATTAATTTTTTAAATTATTTATTGACTTCACTTAAAAAAATAATAACAAATAATAATAATAATAATAATAATAAAATCAAATGTACATTAAATTTTTTTCATTATAGTTTTAGTAGTTTAATGCCATTTTTTATGGCATTTTCCTATATACGCACTTAAACTAATGAACCAATTTAGCATTATTGATAATGAGTTGATGAAACTTTGTTTTGGATAACTTCAAAAATTCGGTCTGGTATTGATTTGAACTTGTCCTGCCTTCAGAGGAATGTCTGGGATTTATACCTTGAGATTTTTGATTTTTGAAGAAAATCACTGTCAATTTCTTCCCAACCTTGCTTAATTTTTAGTTTTAAGTCCGTTATTGTTATTATGGTTTCATTTTATGCATTTCTTGCATAAACTTTATGGGTCATGTACCCTCACAGATTCTAAATTGGATTTAAATCCGGACTGCAAGCCGCCCAGTCCAAGAGTGGAATACTGTGTTCATTAAACCAAAATTTAGATTGATTCGAGACATGGCTTGCATTTTTCAACAACATTTTTAATAACTACTAGCGGACCCGGCGAACTTCGCCTCGCCCCAATTTTAAGCCTTCAGACTAACATTAGAGTAATATAATATATATATATAAATTATTCCTTTCCGCTAAGAATTTTCTATTTTTTCATTTGAAAAGCCATTAAGGAATAATTCCACACAAAATTCCATACAAAAAATCTATTTTCGATTTTTTTGATAAATATTGCACTGAATTTCAATTGATTGTAATGCTTTTACCGTATATGGATATAATGCGTGATTTCGGACAATCCGGAATCAGTTTAACAATACACGTATAACACAAAACTAGTATAAATTGCAGCAAGAAAATTACAATGCCAAAATGACACCTGTCAGATTGCGCAAAGTCTAAGTCAGCGTATAACGCCATCTATAGGATTTTGATTGAGAACTTTCTATTTTTTCATTTGGAAAGGCATTAAGGAATAATTACACGCAAAATTTCATACAAAAAATCTCCAATTTTCCGCATTTCGCATTTTCCGCCATTTTCCATGTTTTACACCAAGAACTTCCTATTTTTTCATTTGGAAAGCCATTAAGGAATAATTTCATACAAAATTTCGTAAAAAAAATCAATTTTCGATTTTTCCAATTTTCCGACTTTTGCGGAGCGATTTTCCAATTATCCGAATTTCGCATTTTCCGCAATTTTCCATGATTTACACTCATTTTATGTATTACTATACATTTCTTACACCATTTTTTATATTTTTAATAACTATTCCTATGTGTAACAATTTGGCACAAAATAATATAAAATAACAATATAATTGGCCAATTAAATAAAGTTATAGCCCTAATCAATACGATCAAAAATCATATATGCTAGCGTTGTATTTTTTTATGCTCGCAACTGTATCTGTGTGTGTGTATTTTAGTTCGTTAATCTTAATGTCAGCTCTTATTGTTGCCATATCATGTGACCTGCAGCAAATTCATATCAAATGTTATAACATTTCAGTATGTCACTTCTGCTCGTATTCATATGATGTTGAACCTTTACTTACTATAGATTTTCATTAACAACTTGTTGCCTTGATATTAATGAGTACTTTAAGCCTAGAGAGTTAACAAATAGACAGATTACTGTTGAGCTTATAAACATTACCTTTAACACATGCAAACATATTATCAGATGTAAGATGTATATATATAGATAGTCCTTTAGTATGCTAAACGTTATATTAACAATTTTTTCCTTATGATGGACAAAATTAATAGCTGCTAAGCCTAAGCAGAGAGACTTTAAAATAAACTGCAAAATTGCTAGTTAAAATATCAATAATTTGTAAATATATAGAAATTTAAATCAGATAATTTTATATAATTTTGTCAAAAAGTTGTAGTTTATAAGATTTCTTTCTTAAGCCTTTATCTAATAGTGTAAATGAATACAAATGTTTAGTTGTTTGCAAATGTTTTAGTTATTTGATCTCTTTTATTTACGATTTGTTTAATTAATGTTTGCCTTGCGGGTAGCCTGTTACTCGTTTCGTTATTAACCCTTGAATACTAATGATATTTTGTATACGTTAATACTAACGATACGTAAATTTTACGTATACTTACTGTCATTTAAGGATTTCTAATGTCTTGATTATGAAATTTGGTTTTTATTAAATAGCAAAAGGGGTTTGGCCTGTTGAAAAATGTTTAATGGCCATTATAATTATATAATAAAAGCGTATATAAATTTATCGAATATAATATCCCAGCAAAAAAATTGATAACGACTTATAGATAGATACCGAATGACATACTTTTCAACGCAACTCCAACATCGACAGCCCGTCTTCAATACCTAAAAGTTGTTTTGTGGCAACAGTTAAGATTTCGATTTTTTGAAAGTTAATAAAAATTATTTCCAAAAAGTGAAAATAAATATACTTTTAGCACGAAAAAAAAGTGAATAATTATGAAAAAAAAAGTATTTTTATTATCTTTTAAGTAAGCTAAAACCATATTTTTATTAAAAAAATTTTATAAATATAGCTTTAAGAGAAGTACTCCAAAAGCAAAGAACGAGAAGCATATAAGAAGAACATCCTACCAATGACAACCATGGGTTTAAAAAAAGAACTTCAACAGCTCTTTTCCAGCGCTAAGTACTTCCTTCCAATGACAACACAATGTTAAATCATGAATTTTTCAGCTACTTTTCAGTTTTTTTTTGCTGGGTAACAAATAGCATTTTAACTTATTATTTGGCAATTTTTTCTTTTCTCTAAATGAGCCATTAAAACTGACAAATTAAGAAAATTTTTATTTTAATTTTTAATTTTTATTTTAATATTTATGTACCAAGTAATTTATTTTTAAAGAAAAAAACACCGAAAAGAGTTCTGAATCTCATTTCACAAAAAACCGTAAAATTTGGAACAAGAATCAAATCGTTAAAACGCCATTTTTAGAACCAAAAATTGTCAAATCTGCCAATAGTGGACTTGACCGACTATATCTTTCTTATTTGTTTTTATTATAATTTTTTTTTATTCACACAGAGAAAAAACATGGCTACAGCATTATTATGTTTTCATTGTTAAATCGTTTTGATTTAAATTCTTTTTGTTAATTTATCTGCGTGGCATATAGATATTTTAATTTCAAAAATCTGCTCAGAAATTTCAATTCTTGCAGTTTTATCTACGTTGAAAATGTATTTATCTTTTACGCGTATTATTTCGCAATCTACAATTTTTTATATGATTCAAAATATATTTTCTGATTAAGACCACATAATTGTCTCAACCACTTAACTCAATTCTTGTTGCTTTGTTTTAAAGAACTTGGGCTCTAGTGAAAATGAATTAACAAAAAGAATTGAAATCAAAACCATTTATCCTATTGTTGTTCTCCTATATTTGAATAAATACTAATCCATGCTTTAGTTATGTCCGTCATTTTTACTATATTAAGTTACTTTAATGCGCAAATTGACGTGACGTGACAGGGTCTTATATGGAAACTATGATCATTTATAGACCGATCTGGACGGACAGAGGTTTAAGCTAAAAATTCTATAAATTTATTTTTTATTTTTATTTTTTCTATATACTAATTATATCGAATTACATTCCAACAAAAAAGGCGCTACACACCCTTTTGTGTTCGCCCTTCTCTGTAAACTTTGAAACCTAATTATGGATGAATAGATTTTTTAAGGTAATGAAATTCGATGTAGAATCCCAAAGATGATAAAGAGCATAATTTTCTTATAAATGTAGACATCGTGATGTCTTTTTCAAAGGCAAAAATTGTGTAAAAAAATTATACATGAATCGGTTTATAATTAGCTATTTATCCTTCTTAATTTTAAATTTAATAAATTAGAAGAAAAATAATAAATAAATTGCGTTTTTGATGCAATTATATTTTTTTCGTGTGGAGTCTTTTGCTGCGTTTACTTCTATCGGACGTGTCCCCTGGTGGCGGTTAAGGGGGACTGGTTATAAGGCACATGACCTGCCCATTCTGGTACACGATGTTTAAAGGCCCCTAACTTGAGCGATTATGGGTATTATCTTTGGTCCTAGAGTTCCTTAGACCAAATAAATGTAGTGCACTTTAAGGCATACTCGTGAGACATAATAAATTTTTCAAATTTATATTCTATTCATTTTCAATTTTCATTTTTAGAACCAAAAATTGTCAAAGAAATGATAAATCGTCAAATCTGCCAATAGTGAGCTTGACCGACTATATTTTTCTTATTTATTTTTATTATTAGTTTTTATTTTTTTTTTATTTTTTTTGAAAAATATTATTTTTTTGAAAATAGTATTTTTTAATCTAAACTCTTTCCGAAAGTTCACACAGAGAAAAAACATGGCTACAGCATTATTACTATAACAATATTATGTTTTCATTATTAATTTTCTTGATTTTTACTAACTCTGTTTTCATGACTTTTATTTAATGTTTACTTACACTCCATAAAAATTTTACCAGAAACAAAATTTTATTAATATAAAAAATATCATCACTTCTGCAACAATTAAATATTTTGCATTTTTTTCCTTGTTCCTAAACCATATTCTGTTTTAAACCACATTAATATTATTATTCCCATGACTAAAATATTTTAAATAAATATAATACTTATCCTTTTCACAAACTTAGTGGAAAAATTCATAACTTGTTTGCTTTTAAACATACTTTGTTTTGTTTGTGTTCCATTCTCATTTAGTTTATATATGAATAAATACAAATAGACAAGGTTTGGCTATACTCAGTGTGATTCAAACAATATAATATATTACTTAAAGGGTTTTGTTAAAAAAAACATATCTTACATTTTAACCATATATGGTGGTACAAATTAATATTTTTTTTTTCTCTATTATTTTCAATAAAAAATTTATAAAAATAATTTTTTATTAATACGTTTTATTTTAATATATGATAAGTTGGAATAATAATATGACAAAATGAAATAATAATAAGATAAGAATGGATAACTATATGTTAAGATGGGATAATAATATAATAAAATGGAATAATAATATGACAATGTGGTATAATAATATAATAACAATAATATAATAATATCAAATCATAATTTGATAGAATGGAATAATTGTGCAGTAAGATTGTTAAATTATATGCAAAACTACAATCATAGCATGAAAAATAAACCATGAAATCAGATACAATATAACACAATGGAATCATAATAATTATTGCTTATAATCATTTCTATTTTTCGCTGTGATCATATGTTGCAATCATTATATATTTAGATTATCTTAGATTATAATAACTATAATTATATTTTTTCTCTGCGTGTAGCCAATTTATTTAATACCTTATTTGACAAATAGTTACTTATTTTTGTAACTTTTTTTAATTGCTTCTACATATAATTTAAGCCAGATTTTATTTCGATTCTTATATGGGAACTAAGGTAAATTTGGTATAGTATAAACTTGGCCATTATATCAATATTTTGAAGTAGTTATAATTTGTCTTATTTTATTTGAATTGTTTAATTTTAGAGTTTTAAATATACGTTTATTTAATCCTTTTATATTACATTTTATTCTTCTTAGGTCTTAATGAAAGTAATTAAAATTCTGCTTAATTTCACTTAAAATATATCTGCCATTAACACTGTTTATCAACTGGAAATAATAAGTGTTTTTCTAGAAGAAGAAATTTTCTTTTGCTGTTCTTTTTTTTCTCATATTTTTGTAGTAGGATAAAATTGCTAACGGTTTAAGATTTGACAACAATTACCAAGCAAAAAGGCAACAACTGTAAACTTTAAAATAAAAATGTATAGAAAATAAAGGAAAATACAAAACAAACATGTTGACATGATGATGGCAGAATTAACACATAAACTTTTTACATACATACTTACAAGCTCTGCAGTGAACATATGATAATAAAAGAAATCCCTTTTTTCCTACTTAAAATTTACATACACATGCTCAATTTAAAGGTATGACATGGCTGGCGGATAAATATGTATGTATGTATGTATGTGTAATTCTTTTCATGATTACGATAGCAAAACTAGGTTAAGTATACAATTATGGCAAATATGTATTTATATATAAAAAATACATATGTATGTGTACTTACAACCAAGTCGAATAGTGTAGAATATTTAGGTTTCCAGGTTCCTGAGTATTTTTTGTCATATCATATTGTTCTTGTCATGCATACAAGCCATTTTTATAAGGCCAAGAAAAATGAGACAACTTATAATTTTCAACACACTCGTTTGTAATCTTAGAGACTCCTTATGTTTTAATAAGAAACAAACTGGCAGATTTTTATTGTAACTTTTTAGTATTCATGTAAATTTAAAAACGGTTGACGGCAATCACTGAGACTGAAATAGTATTGTTATTGTTTAGGGGAATGAGTATAAATAAAAAAACTAAGTACTTTATTCTGTACATTATAATGGTGAACGAATATCAAAGGTGCATGTCTTGGATCCTTGAAAATTTTAAAGTGAAATAAGAGATGACAAAAATAGTTACCGATAAAATTCCTTTTATGGTACTTTGAACCGCATACTTGTTGAGAAAGTTGCAGGGTGCAACCACGTCCCTAATCTCAGCATTGACAACAATGCTAGGTTCTCTAATCTATACCAAACGCCAGGTTAGAGAACCTATATTTTTATAATTTCTCTATTGTTTCTGTAGGGTATTTTAAAATGGAATTAAAAATTATGTAACCCATTTCTATATATTTTTTTTCTATTTTCATTTCTTCCTTTTAATCTACAAGACTTTCTTTAAAGCATTTTAAAACAAACTTTGTCTAATGGCACGTGTTTTTTCTAGCTATTATTTTTTTTTTTTTTTTTTTAATAAAAATTTGTTTTTGGAATTCAAGGAGGTAATGTATGATGTGGATTTTTATTCTCTTGAAATAAACTCGAGCTCATGGTACCACACAATACAAACAAGATTAATTAAAGTATGTAAATTTTCTTTGCCAATGTTCTAACAAAAAAATAAAAAAAAAAAAACAAAATGGTTAGGAGAAACGACACAACAACAAAATAAGCAAATGAAAAGTAATTGAAGGTGGATTTGAGGGAAATAAATTGAAAATGTAATGAACAGTGGAAAAAATAACACAAAAGCAGAAGATAAATTAATATCTTTGACTTAATATAGAAAAGACATATGTTGATTTTTTTGAAATTTTGTTTTTTGGTAGTTTTTTTTTTCAATCGCACCTCCCTTAAAAAAATTAAGTGAGTTATGTTGGTAATGATAAAATTTATAAAAGTTTTAGAATAGCACTACATAACTTAGAATTTCTCTGAATGTGATTTGTAGATCTTATGAGTGTGTTTGTGTAAAGAACTAATTTATTTTAAAATTCAAAATACGCCTTCTCTATATTAAGCCAACGATATGTATGTTATAAGAGTTCTAAAATTTTCTATTTTTTAAAATCTATTGTTTTTTAGTAATTAAATTAAACTAAACTTTTAAAATAAATTCCTAGATTTTATTAGAATTAAATACATTCATGACAAATGTGTTGATGATTCAAAGTCTAAATATTTGGTTCAACAAATAAAATTATTTACATATTTATACCCTACGCCACCATAGGTGATTGGGATATTAGGCGTTTGTGATGATATTTGTAATGCACAGAAAAAAACTTCGGACGCCCACCTTAAAGTATATCGTTCGACTCAGAATCACATCCTGAGTCGATTTAGCGATATCTGTCTGGCACGAATAATTATTTTGCCACCAAAGAAATTTGTCATGATCGGTTCATTATTTCAACAATCATAAATGCCTTAAATATAACAATATTTTAATAAAATTTGGTGCAGAAAAGTATAAGTATCAAGCTTTTTGCCAAATTTTATGAAGATCGGTCCTATGGCTCCCATATAAACCCCTCTTCCGAAAACTACTTTAACGTACGTAAATACCATAAAAAAGTAGTAATATTCGACACAAATAAATTTTATATAAATAAAAATCGCAGTTCCAAATGGGGATCAGTCCATTATTTACCATAACTCCCATATAAGGCCCACTTTCGAAAATCACCCTAAAATGCATAAATTCATATATATTCTATACATATAAATATTTCGTACGTTTTATATTACACTTAATGCAAGTATGGGCGTACAATTGACAATTTTAGGGTTAAATATTGTTTTGTTAAAAATAGTGCGTCAGTTTTGAATCTAAAATATGGACAGTAGTTTACTTAAGATTATAAAAAGATGGGGTTATTTTGAATATGCTATACCATTTGTAAATCTTTGAAAAATTGCTCTAAGATCCTATAAAATACGTTCATTGAAATTCTGTTAAGATGTCGCTATGTCTGTCCTTCTGTCTGTCTGTTGAGCATTAAGGCCCAAACTTATAAACCTTAAAATTATAAATTTTAATTTACAATTTATATATAAATTTAAAATTTAAATACATTTTAGAGGCAAAATTTGTATGAAAAATTTATTTTAAAAGGTACTCTAGATTTAAAAGTTGTTTGTGAAGACGGGTGTATATTTCTAAGTAGCCCAAGAAGAATTAATTTTAATTAAATAAATTTAATTATATCTAAATTTCTTTTTTATATCTTCCACTACCAATAGTGATAAAAGGCTATATTTACAAGTGTGTCATTCCGAGGTTAAATTAAAAATATAGTACACATATAATATATTCTTAGTAAATAAAGTAAATACTGAGTGGATTTAACTATGTCCGTTTATCTGTCTATATGTTGAAAACATTTTCAAATCCAAATTTTGGGTTTGAATTAAATGAAATTTACTCCGATTTTTTCGCTGTTTTCAGTTCAGCAGTTTGCTATTTAAAATTAGCTAAATTGATTTAGTCGGTTACAGACACAAATATGAACCAACCTTTAATAAATTTTATTTCTTATCACCACTAAGCTAATCCTTAATCTTAATTTTTGGTAAATATACCGACTTCTATGGCAACACTTTTCGGCAAGGAAATCCTCTCTGAAACAAAAATAGGTGGACTAGATGGAATTCAGTTTTTTTTCTATCAGATCTTGATTTTTTATGAACATGTCTAATATTTTCCCATTTTTATGTTGTCACATTAGTATAGCAAGAGAATTATTTGCCCAATTTAAATAAATAAATCAAACTCCGACTGAAACTATTTTTAACTATTTCTAAGTTAGTGTCGGTGTTATTCGGAAATTATTGGCGAAAACATCTATTTTTCATGCAAATTTGGAAAAATTTTGCTCCTTAAAAGTTATAAAAAAGTAAAACAAATCCTGTTTTTAATCTGTTGTCATAAAGCTGCGATTGAAATCAGCCATATATCAAGAAAATTTATGAACAAATAATGATTTTATTCACAATTAACTTGTAGAAATATTTTAATAAAAATAAATTTGTAAACGATATTTTAAAACGGTAAATCAAAGTTTCTAAATAATGATGAAATTTGAATCTTAAACAAATTTGATGAATCTAAAATTAAATATATTTGTACTATGTTTAATACTCAACACAGCGAAAAAGTAAGATCTAAGAATCACTTCCAAAATGCGTTAATATGCAGACGTAAGAGCTCCTTGTCGCATTTACAATAATTCTGGATGCGATTCTTGGAGAGATTGCAATTATAGTTTAATAAAAAACAAAATACAAACAAACATATCTACCGAAGATTTTGAAAACATTTTTTATAGAAGGCTGAGTTAAATTTGTTATCAATTTTTCGGAAAATAAGGTCTGTCATATTTTCCAGTTGACAAAGATTAAATTGTCAGACGTATGTAAGGACGGACAAGAAAAAACCATGAAAGTATTTTATTTTGACCAAGAGAAAATTATATTTTGTTAGCCTTGTGTCTAGCAGATCTCTGTAAATTTTTATGAAGATAAATTTGTTGGTTTCTGAGTTCTTGTAAATTTTTTTCTGATTCTTTATAAATTTTCAGAAAATTCAAAACGAAACCCTAAATATAGTTTTTGGGAAAAAAATTATATATTATACTGGACGATGAGACATATCTTGAAACACAAATTAGCCTGTTAGCACAATTATTTACCGCAATTAACAGAGAAAGTTGGTCACCTTCTACTCTACTGAAGGGCTGAATACCAATATATTAAAATTTTAATGAACTGCCCCTGTGCTCGAACAATGGTTTACATGGAAATGCAGCAATCAAACTATCCACACAGATAGATATTGATATTGTTAATTTCACCTAAAAGATGATTCCGAATATATTAGTTACGAAAAGTTCACAATTAAACCTTTCTGCAGGAGTCAAAAGGATCTGAAACCACCTAAAATTCCCCTGTCAAAATGTATTGGATCATAACAAAATGTAAACTGTAAAAGAGTAAAGATATCTCTCAAGAACACTAATCATCTTACTGATCAAAATCTTGTGCAAAGAAAAGAGTCACAATATAATAAAACAAGAATAATCTGGCCTATTTTCAAGTAAAACAGAAAAATTAAAAAAAAAATCTCACAAAAAACTTTTACTTGCAAAAGTAAGAAAACAAAAAGATAGTAGAATAAATTTTACCCATTAAACTATAGAACGATATGATAGCGACAACGACATTTCGAAAAATATGTTTCCAATAAAATAAAAAAAAGAAAAATTAAAAAAAACATTTGGAAAAAACTTTGAAACAAAAATACTAAGATAAAAATATTGAGAAAAAATGGTAAAACATAAATTACAATTAACTGATTTTTAATGGTCCAACAATTTTTTAGCGGCGTAATCGTAAAAATATGTGCCTATGGAATAGCCATACTTGCAAATATTATGATTGATAGTATTTGCATGAAAATATGTACATATGTGTCATGTATTATGATTTTAATATATTTTATATTTACATGTAACTCTCGATTTTCGCGATACATAATTTACGCGATTTCCTTATAACACAATTCAAATCGAGAAAGAAAGGTATAGTCGGTAAAGACCGACTATATGATAGCCTACACCATTATGTACTAGTATAAAAATTATATTGCACCTATGGCCAATTTTACTAAATGTTAAATAAAATATACAAATACAGAATAATGCATTGATACCAACATCTAGATGATTTTATGCACTTTAGGGTGATTCCTGGATGTTGTTTTTATATGGGAGCTATATAAATTATGGTAAATTATGGACCGATTCTCATAAAATTTGGCAATGTTGTCTCTACTTATATAAAACTTATTTGTGTCGAATATTAACTTGATACTAACATTCGTATGGGATTTATGCACGTTAAAGTGATTTATATGGAACCTATAGTCAATTGTGGACCGATCTTCATAAATTTTGGCACAAAAATTGATACTTGTACAGAACTTCTTTGCACCGAATTTCATTAAAATATTCTTATTTTTAAGGCATTATAAGGCATAATTTACGCGATATAAAGAAATTCCCAAAATATATTTTTGTATATATTATAAACGTTTTTAATTTACACGTATTTTCTCCGGTCCCATCATGGCGCGTAAATCGAGGTTTACCTGTATTTAGGATTTTTTCTTATTTTAGCAAATTATGTTTTCTTATAATTGTCTATATACATAAGTACATAAGTACTTAATTTTAAAAACGTAATTTTTGGTATTAAATAGCATTCATACAAAATGTGGTCCATGACGATTATAATATCGTTATTTTTGGAAATTTCGATACTGAAAACTATATCATTAGAAAAGGTACACTTTAGTCCGTATAAGATATTGTTTTAAATTCGAAAACGAATATAATATGTGATAATTTTTATCAACTAGATGATATCATTTCGATATCGTTCGGTTTATTGCGTAGTGTAATTGTTTTTTCACGTATTCCTTTTTGGAATTTGTTTTATCTAAGGATATGTATTATTAAAATTTGCGAACATGTTAAATATTTATGGTTTTTAGCCTTTTTGTGTACGTATATATGTGTGTATGTATGTATGTATGAATGTCTATTCATATAAACCTTGTCAAACTACAGGTGAAAATTTTGAAGATAATTCAACGGAATTTGATACGTAGGAATGGTATAATCTACGGACGATATCTACTGATTAAAACCGTACATTTTTTACCTAATTTTCCATACAATTGTCCTCTCAGAATGTGAATGAATTCAGCACAGGCATGCCTGTATTCAAATAAAATATTGCACAAGAGAAAAATATTTTCTCTTGATATGTTTACTACTTTTACTATTTTTGTATTTGCAGAAACGCTTTTCAAGTAAAATACTTTTAAAAATAGTAAAACTAATAAAAGTATTATGCAAACGAACATATCTAGTGTTGTAAAATCTCTGATTTCATTTGTTTGTCAAATTTAATACTGTTTATAATTTATAACTTATTATTATTTTTTAAGCCCACTGTCCCTTCAAAATCATTTATAAATTATGCGAGTTTTATTTTCTATGTTAAAGGAATTTAAGAAACATAAAAAATAAATCTCTAAAAACTTGCCTGTATATCAGCCTTCAAAATTCTACTTCTAACAAAGTCTTCAAAGTTCCTCAAATCCAACTCCCTCCCCCAACAACTAGTATAAAACTGAAAGCCGGAGAGAGGGTTAGATAATTTATGCTGTAATTGTAAAGTTCATGTGTTGTGTTGTTGATATTTGATTTTGACTGGCTGATGATGACGACAACGATAAGATGGTGATGATGGTGTTGAAAACAGTATCAGTGATTACCAGACAAACAACCAGCAACCCAATTTACTCAGACTTCCTCTTTCTAGTATAATGAAAATATTATAATGGAGATACAAACAAACACACAAAAAATAAAATAAATTAACTGGTGAATGAAGGATTTAATTAAACGGTTTTTTTGGCTTGTGCTTTTTGTTGACTGCTTGTTGTTTTTGTAATGTTGCCAGCATAAAAACTTACACTTAAAATTCAATTTCGTTGAAGTTGTAAAATTTTATATTTTGTTGAAGAAAATTACCTGAAAATAAACAAGAAGAAGAAATAATTAAATTAGTGAAAAAAGGAAATTGTTTGGGAGTGTAAGATGAGTTTATTAAGCTTAAGAGAATTTATTTAATTGTTTGCACATATACTAAATAAGAAAATAATTATAAACTTAGAACTAGAAATGAAATCTATCAAGAATAATAGTAAATTGTGGAATATTTCACAACACTTTAACAGCCACAGTGTTGTGTTATAAGCTACTAGTTAAGTGTGCGTTCGTATAAAACATAACACAAAATTTTCGTAATAATCCTTACGCCGTTAATTTTAAATATCTTTCGTGATCGCAGTCAGTATTGCCAGAAAAATTTTGCCTCATGCACCAAACCCTAAGCTTAAAATCTCCAAAAATCCCCATTTTAATATGTAAATCCCCAAATTTGTCCCCAAAATGTTTTAATACAAACTTAAGTTTTTTTTTTTTTTTAATTGAAAATGTATTGACATTTTTCTATAAATAGCTAATAATCATTAAAAATATTTTACAAAGAGAAATTTAACCAACATTATTTTTAAAATAAAGAGAATTTTCTATAAAAATAAAGTGTAAAAACATTTTTCAATAAAAGAAAATTTATTAAAAATTTCGTATAAAAAGAAAAGGTATTGAATTTTTTTATAAATTGAAAATTTACCGAAAGCCATGAGAGCTTAATGTTATGAAATGAGTTAAACAGATTGTTTCATACAAATTATCTTGATACTTTTTATTTGGTTTTCGAAAAAAAATTATTTGAAAATTGTTTTTGATTTGTAAGATAAAACCAATGTAATTAATACAGTTTTTCATTAAAAAAAAAAAAAAAAACGAATGAAGCCAAAAACTACTACTTTTCGTTTGGTGTAAACGGCATATAAACAAAAAATAATAATTTAATATTTTCTATTCATAGAAATCAATCCAGTATTTTCATTAAATAAAAAATAATTCAACATTATATATATGTAATAGAAAATTCATTAAAAATTTCTTTTAAAAGTAAAACTAGCAACAAATTTTTATAAATAGAATACGACTATTTAAAGAAAAATCTTTACACATTAAATTAATCGCAATTATCTACAAAATTTAAAACTTATGGAAGTTTTTCTTCAAAAATTAAAATTTATCGAAAATGTAATAAATGTATTATATAATAAAGAATCCCTATATTTTACGAAAATCCCACCCCACGCAAATCAGTCCCTAAATGAAAGTTTAAATCCCCAATTTGGAGACAAATCCCCTCATCTGACAACACTGATCACAATGTTTTCTATAACAGCGATCACCATCTCATACATTCACAATTATGTTTGCGTATGTTTTGTTTAACTCTCCCACTCTGAAATTTACACCAAAATACTCTGCCAACATTTTCTATTCAAATTTGCACTAAAGAGTAACCTCAAGTTGTTATTAACAGTCGAATATGATATCATTTTCTTATCCAAGAAGAGGCACCATGCAGGAAGAAGTGTGCAGCTGTTCTAATACTTTTTTAATAACACTTTTAAGTGCTTTTTTGTGTGTCAAATTGGAGGCATTTTGAGGAACAGAAAAAGTAACTACCTCTGTCGAAATTCTAACTTAATATTATCAACATTACTATCCAAACTTTAATTAAATAGTATCCATATTTATTTTAAAATAGTAAAAGAAAAAGAAGTTATTTTTCTATCAAAGAAGAATCATTGTTTGTGCAAACTGTATCGCAGTTTTGATACTTTTTTAATGACACTATTAAGTGCTTTTTTGTGCGACGAATTAGTGTCATTTAGGGTTATTTAAAATCGGTTTTAGTTGTGCTTAGGAACATCAGACTCTCTGACAATATGCTACAATGAAAAAATTACTCGAGAAATGACATAGCATATGTTACAGGCCTTCTTGCAATATAGGAATCCATAATGTGTTTTTAAGGGTTTTGAATTATAATCTCCAGAAAAATGTGAATTTATAGGCAAAAATGTGAAAAATCCCATTTTTGGGATTTTCAGTTTTTTTTTTTTTTTTTTTGTGAAATGTGGGATTCCTTCTGCAAAGATCTTAAAGTTTTTTACAATTTCTCATTTTAAACAATCAACGAAAATTTCGTTAAGATATTCTAACTAACAAAGATTTTATTGTCTATCTAATACAAAAATAATAAAAAAATATTCGTATTATGTTTATAATGTTGATGGCCCTGGACTTGCAAATGGCCCCAAATCTTTGGGGGCTCATAAAAGAAATGAGCATGACTTTGGGCAAAACTGGTAGACACGGGTTTTTTTTTAGTCTTTCATCATGTGGTGTCCGTGTATGGTTGTATTTCCATGACTTAAAAATTACATACAGTGTTATCAAATCATTCTCATTTTTGGGAAAACATTTTATTTAAAATCATTATCGAATTATAAATCAAACCTCTGGTTTGTTGGGTATGTATGCATGTATGTATATGTATGTATTTGTATGTATATGTATATATATGTATGTATGTATGTATTATGTATGTATGTAGCACTGCTTGCATATGCAAAAAACAACAACACTGATAATCATTGCAATGCTTCTATAGCCAACTGAACAACGTTTAAGCATACATAAATATGCTTAGTTGATTATTTTTTTAATACTTTCAATTTTTGCTTACCCACTGAAGTGTCAAACCCCGTGTATAAAAAAATGAATGACTTCGTCGTATTGTTATAATTATAAAGTGACCGCACATCTACAAAAACAACAATTGCTTGTATTCTATTAGTGTAAAACTACTGCATACAGTGTCAAAATGTTATGAACAAAAAACGAGAAAATGAAGAAGGAGAGTAAGTAAACTCGGCAAAAAATATTTCATATGAATACAAAAGCAATTTAACAGTTTCGCGCGGCATGTACATGAAAAAATTGTAAATCAACTGCACTTATGAGGTCACTTTCTTATTACACTATGGGTGTATATATACAAACAACCACATTATCGACATTTTCATCTACGGTATTTATTAGGAAAATTTAATATTTGTCGTCAATAAAATGCATCTAGAGGACAAGTTTGATAATAAAGTCACCTATGTTGCCGTGTTATTTCAATTGTTGACGACTATATTAAGAAAATGTACCAAATTATCATATTTCGATCCATATTCATGACAATATGATTGAAATGTCCTGAAAAAATGTCGTGTGTTAAACCAAACATTCGACATGCTGCATGACAAATGTCTTTAACATTTATTTTTACGACCAAATGAGAAAAAACATGATTGAAACCATTAGCAAGGAGAGATTGCTGGTGGCCTGGGCTCAAATTTCAACAGCACCTAATTTTTAACATTTTTTTTTTTTTAATATGGGTGACAACAATGTGGATGACATGTCGCTCAGATTGTCTTGCAGGATTATAAGGCACTTTGTTCTAAAAAATCTTCAATATTTGTGAAATCATCAAGACATCGTCGGTAATGTCTGCATGACTTGGAATATTGGGCATACAAAAAAAAAAAAAAAAAAAAAAAACAATAATACTGATAGTCACTGTCAGTGTTGCCAGTTTAGCCACTTTAAGGCTAAATCTAGCCATTTTATTTTTCTTTTAGCCTCAAAATTTTTGGTTTTGATTCTTAAAATTTCCTGAAATGTTAGTAATTTAACAACGAAGAAAATAATTTCTTATTTGCTAATGCATACCAATTTTATTTTAACAGAATCATCAATTTAAGCATTTTGCGTATTATTCGCAAAAAATCTACATTGTTTATATTTAACAAATCGAAGATAAAATTTTTGAACTTACTAAATTGATTACTATAATAATTTATTAATAAAATATAGTAACAATAGAAACTATTTATAAACATTATTTAAAAAAAAAAAATTATAAAACGGAAAATCACCTAAAAATTTGGAACGGAAAATTTCATCAAAAAGGAATTATAGTCCAAAAATTACTTCAAAATCATTTTTTAATATGAAATATGTATAACCCAAATTCGTATAGGAATGTTATGGGCGATTTTTCATTGGGTTATGTTGCTGGCAGCCTTTCTTATTTTATTAATAAACTGATGACAATATCTTTAAAAAAGAATGAATATCTATTAAAAAGGAGAAAAAATAAGTTTTTAAGTTAAAGTTTTGGGGCCTTTTCTGACCTTTTTATCTCACTTCCTGGCAACACTGGTCATTGCAATGCTTCAGCTTATATATGTAAATGTTTGTGTTTGTTTATTTTTAATACATTTTTTTATCCTTTTTTTTTAATCAATGACGCGGTTATTTATAGACCGATTTGGTTGATTCAGAAAACTAAAATTTTAGAAAAATTTTTGTGATTGATCTATATAGAACGAAGTCCGTAGCTTATAGGAAGGCTCCCAAAAAAACAAAAATTCTTTCAGCGGATATCTCGAATATTTATGGGTCGATTTTTCATTTATTTGTCTAGTTTATATAAGGGCTTCAAAAATTAAAAAAAAAAAATACTAAAAACTTGTTTTTTGGATATATCTCCGCCATTTTTTAACCTATTTTATTGAATTTCAACAGCAAAAATCGTTTACCTTCCTAAACGCTATTTAAACTGACAAACGGAAGAAAAGGCCGTTGGACATGGTTTTGTCAACAGCGTTTCTTATAAGGATCCAGAAAATATAAACCTTTTGGCTCTCCGACGAAATTTGTGGAAACTATAAATGAAATGAAAAACCTATGGTGAAGAGTATAAAAAACACGTTATGTTTTATTTCATCGCACACCTTAGTATTAAAGTTTACATGAAGATAAAAAATATAACTTCTGAAATTGTATCACTTTTAAATGTAAAAGAATTTGGTTGAATTTCCGGACAAATTCAGAAATTATTTTCTTCATTTAACACTATATATTTTTATTATAATTGTCTGTAAGAGTCGCTTTTTGTCTCCACTTGGTGCTAATGTGCAATTTACATAACCTAACATCGTCAACATTATTTGCCCCGAAGGACCATAAAAACTAGTAACAGTAATTGCCTTCATTGTCTCCATTTAGTAATACCAAATCATAGTTTGCGAACTACTACATTTAATATAAATTTTCTAGAGTTCATAATGAATTTATTTTTCAATTAAACTGAAGAATATTTCCATTATTTTTTTTTTTTTTTTTGCAAAACTATTACCTGCATAACATAAACTTCATATGTTACAAATGAGACAATTTCTTTTTTCATATGAGTAAAGTTGCATAATGCAAGTAATATGATAAACTTCAATATCATTATTAAAACTTGAGAATATGAACATTTTGCTAACATAAAAACATTTCCAAATATGTTGCTCCTTCTACAACTGCAGCATATAATTACACAATTTTATTTGGGAAAATAAAAAAATGCAAAATAGAATAAAGTAAATAGTAAACCCGAGAAAAAAGAAAGACACATTTATCCAGGTACGAGTAGTTTTCAGCATTACTTTTTTTATTTGTCTTACATCATAATAACTTTTATAAAGAAAACTCACTTTTTTATTTTCTTCTCCCCCTTCGATTTTTATGTTTCGAATGATGTCAGTTGCAAATAATGTTTAAAATGTTGGTGACGATAATGTTGCTGGCAACAGTAATCATAATGACAGACTGACTGTAAATGCAGTATTTTTCTTTCCTTAATATGACAATAAAACTAAAATTTCTTTTTTTTTTAGTTTGTAAAACTAGAGTTTATTTAGTTTATGCTTATACACTTGTCACAAAGTACAAAAACATGAAAATGCTGTAATAAACTGCAGTAAGAGTCTTAACGGTCTTAACAGTATTGTCAGATATACATAAATATAAGTACATTTTTACTTCCTCCACCGCCGCTAGTAGCGAATGAAGTTCTATTAAAGTTTGTCTTTCTATGTTGATTTGGCAGCGTATGCATGTCTATGAGAAATATTTTCTTATTTAAATTAATAAGACGAATTTAATGGAATTTTTATTTTCCTCAGCAGATTTTTATTTAAAATCAGCGAAATCGGTTTAGTGAAAACAATATTATAGAAAAAAATCTAAGCCTATTTGAAAAATGTGTGATGGTTTTGATATAATTTGCAAACTACTCAGCGAAATTAAATAAAATTTACCCAGTATATTTGACAGAGCCCACTAATAACTACTTAAATCTCTAAATTTGTTCAGTAGATGAAAATGTGAAGCAACTTTAAAAAAATTCTAACATCTCTGTTGACAGCGACATAGTACATATAATAACTTAAATAATAATATAATGTATATAAATAGATACCAGTGTTACCAGTTTACCATTTTTAGGCTAAATCTAGCCTTTTTATTTTGCTTTTGGCCTCAAAATTTTCATTTAAGTTTTCTTTAGCCTTTTTTGATTCTTAAAATTGCCTTAAAAAGGCTAAAATTTAGTACTTAAACCAAGAAGAAAAAATTTTTTTATTTACTTTTACTATTTGATTTCTACAAAATCATACATTTAAGCATTTTTGTGTATTAATTCGCACAAAAAATCGAGATTATTTATATTTTACGCTCATATGTGTGTGCGATGATAGGTATCCTATTTTGATCTCCAAGAGCTCCACTCGTGAAGAGTTCGTGTGGCCCTCCTTCTAAACTTAAAATTGGACACTCCTCTGATATGCCTGTGTGAAATTTTACATAAATATCCAACCAGCAGATTAGAAGTCATGCGAATGTGTATTGCAGTTGAAAGAATTTAGACAAAAGTCTTAACATCTGTCAAGACTACTGGAATAATACTAAAATATCAGTTAATGTTCGGTGCTGGAAAATATTAATATACATATATAACATAGTCATAAAATAACTTGAAGCATACAACAATGTTATTATACCCTTCATCAGTAGAGACGAGAGTATTTTTTAGAATATTCATACATCCGTGATTTCTGTCCTTCTATCTGTCTACTGAAATCATCTTTCTATTAAAGGAGTCCATAAGTGTATCAGACTTTTATATGGAAATATCAGTATAAATTTTCAATAATAGTGTTTCGGTTTAGCCGATTATAGCTCCCTACTATTTTCTAATTTTCCTATCTTTCGTTTTTGTTTTCTCAAAGAAAGTTTATTTGTTTAAGTAACTTTTTATCTTGCAAAATTATTTAGATTAAACAAGGTAAATGGATATGTATATTGTTATATGAATATAAACAATAATATAAAAGTATAAGATCTTTGAAGTTAATGCTGAAAAACACACTAATAATAATTAGACAACACTATGGAAGTTGCTTGAAACCATACTGATTAAATTAACGAAAATAACTTATAAACAAAAACAAAATTTCAAAGTTTAAAAGGAAGTAACTGGTATACAACGAATACTTAAAGTTTAAAATTTATTTAAAATAATTTTTCTTAATTGTAACGATGTCATTTTAAAACTGTATTTTATAAATTTTGGTTATTAATTATTTTTGGTGCTCTTCTCTATTTGTTATATTTCATTCAATCTTTTTAAAACAAATATTCATATATTGCACTAAATTAAATATTTTTATATAAAAACCTATGTCTAATTTCATTTATTTAGAAAAAAAATACTTATTATTCCTTTAAACTAAATTTTTCACTTAACTTATAAAAATCGTTTCTTAATTTTGTTTCTTTGCTCTAAAACTTCTATTTATTTCATTACTACGGCAGCTTAATTTCCGATGGAAACATAAAATAATAAAATTATAACTCTTTTGGGTTTGAACTTGGCAAATAAAATGAAGGAACAAATGAATGAAAATTTGCAATAGTGTTTTGGAAAATCAACAGACAGACTCCCCAAAGACTACAAACGAACGAACAAATAACAGAAATAATGTATGCCTGACTTAACTGCTTGCATACTAAAGAAAAATGCTGTTGCTACTTGCTGTTCAATAAACATATAAACAATGTATAAGATGGCGTACGGTCCAGCAGTCTTCACTTAAGTCTAGACTATAGTCTGGATTTGTGACTAGACTATAGACTAAACTATAGTCCCGACTATAGACTAGACTATAGTCCAGACTATAGACTAGACTATAGTCCAGACTATAGACTCGACTATAGTCCAGACTATAGACTCGACTATAGTCCAGACTATAGACTCGACTATAGTCCAGACTATAGACTCGACTATAGTCCAGACTATAGACTCGACTATAGTCCAGACTATAGACTCGACTATAGTCCAGACTATAGACTCGACTATAGTCCAGACTATAGACTCGACTATAGTCCAGACTATAGACTCGACTATAGTCCAGACTATAGACTCGACTATAGTCCAGACTATAGACTCGACTATAGTCCAGACTATAGACTCGACTATAGTCCAGACTATAGACTCGACTATAGTCCAGACTATAGACTCGACTATAGTCCAGACTATAGACTCGACTATAGTCCAGACTATAGACTCGACTATAGTCCAGACTATAGACTCGACTATAGTCCAGACTATAGACTCGACTATAGTCCAGACTATAGACTCGACTATAGTCCAGACTATAGACTCGACTATAGTCCAGACTATAGACTCGACTATAGTCCAGACTATAGACTCGACTATAGTCCAGACTATAGACTCGACTATAGTCCAGACTATAGACTCGACTATAGTCCAGACTATAGACTCGACTATAGTCCAGACTATAGACTCGACTATAGTCCAGACTATAGACTCGACTATAGTCCAGACTATAGACTCGACTATAGTCCAGACTATAGACTCGATTATAGTCCAGACTATAGACTCGACTATAGTCCAGACTATAGACTCGACTATAGTCCAGACTATAGACTCGACTATAGTCCAGACTATAGACTCGACTATAGTCCAGACTATAGACTCGACTATAGTCCAGACTATAGACTCGACTATAGTCCAGACTATAGACTCGACTATAGTCCAGACTATAGACTCGACTATAGTCCAGACTATAGACTCGACTATAGTCCAGACTATAGACTCGACTATAGTCCAGACTATAGACTCGACTGTAGTCCAGACTATAGACTCGACTATAGTCCAGACTATAGACTCGACTATAGTCCAGACTATAGACTCGACTATAGTCCAGACTATAGACTCGACTATAGTCCAGACTATAGACTCGACTATAGTCCAGACTATAGACTCGACTATAGTCCAGACTATAGACTCGACTATAGTCCAGACTATAGACTCGACTATAGTTCAGACTATAGACTCGACTATAGTCCAGACTATAGACTCGACTATAGTCCAGACTATAGACTCGACTATAGTCCAGACTATAGACTCGACTATAGTCCAGACTATAGACTCGACTATAGTCCAGACTATAGACTTGACTATAGTCCAGACTATAGACTTGACTATAGTCCAGACTATAGACTTGACTATAGTCCAGACTATAGACTAGACTACAGTGCGGACTATAGACTAGACTACAGTGCGGACTATAGACTAGACTATAGTCCAGACTATAGGCTCGACTATAGTCCAGACTATAGGCTCGACTATAGTCCAGACTATAGGCTCGACTATAGTCCAGACTATAGGCTCGACTATAGTCCAGACTATAGGCTCGACTATAGTCCAGTTTATAAATTAGACTATAGTCCAAACTATAGACTAGATTATAGCTTAGGCTATTGACTAGACTATAGTCCGCACGATTGATTATGATTCAAACAGTAGATTATAATCCAAACTGTAGAATAAACTACAATTCAGAATATGGACTAGATTATAGTCCAGACTATGGACTAGAATATAGTCCTGACTGTTCACTAAGCTATAGGCTAGACTATATTCTAGACTATAAACTATCAGATGTTTCCAAATTACAGAATTGCTGGAATTTTTTAAACATACACAAACGTACTCTCAGCATACGATACAAATTATATGGCCATGAAATATTGGGTTATTTTAGGCAAAGGCCAAGTTAAGCAACATCAGCAGCAATAGCAATAATAAAATTGTGCAAATGGCTCTAACAACTATTTGTAGTGGCAGCAGCAACATCGACAAAGAAAAAAAAATTATATTACTTCATTCTTTTTTTTTTTGCTATTTAGTTGGCCATAAACAATAAAGTGTTAAAGATAGAGAATGAGAGAAACAATAGCCTGGACTATTGTACATTGCTGATGCAGACGTTTGCAATAAGATTAAATAGACTAAAAACAAGAAGAAAGTTATAGTCGGTCTAGCTCGACCATATGATACTGTACATCATACGTCAAAGGGATTTTATGAAGAGGCAGTTTATGTCGGACCTATGGTCAAATATGCACCGATCATGTTAAAACTTGGCATACAGTTTTTCACTTATACAAAACTTAATTGTGCTGAGCTTTATTATTTGTTTGCTATATTTAGGAATTAATGAGCATTAAACCCCTATTCCGGGAGGGCATTTGTTTGGGAGCTAAGTGAAATAATGAAAAGATCCTTGTGCAAAAGTAACTATTTGCTTCAAATTTCATTAACATATCTTCTAAATTGCGACCTGTACTTCGGGCACAGATTTACACGGACAGCCAAACGGACAGACAGTCAAACGAACGGACATCAGAACGGTATACCTTAAGGTAGGGGTCCGAAGATTTTTTTTTTTCTGTACTTTACAAACATCTGTACAAACGCATAATACCCCAATCACCTATGGTGGTTTAGGGTATAAAAATCATATATTTCTTGATTTCAATTGTTTTCTAAAATGTTCAAAAATATTGCATTTTCCAAGCCAGAAGTTTAAAGAAATAAAAATAGAAAATCTCTAGAGGCCAAGAGAAATACAATGATAGAAAATACAATATAAAGTATCAAAAATAAAGGAATATTAAATATAGAGTTTTTCACTTCTTCCTTTTTTGTTGTTTTCAACAAACTAAGTAAAGAATATATTGTTTGTCTGTTTTGGAATTTGAAGAAAATCTCCTCTATACAAGTCATTAATAAATGAATAAAACAGACGGACGAATAGACAGACAGACAGACAGACGTTCAGGAAACGAACAATAAGAAGTGCAATTGATAAATTCTTGGTTAAGTCATTTACAGACAACAATAAGAACAAAGAACCTCCCATTTATTTGTACAAAGATGGAAACCAAAAAGCGGCTTTGATTTGTTTGACTATTGTATTTCGAAAGGTTTGATTCTGTGGAAAAACAACGAACCGAAAAGAATGAATTGGAATTTAATTGGTCGAGAGAGATAGTAAAGAAGGGAATCTAAATGAATAGTTTAGTTTGCAACATGACCATTGAAGTGAAAGTTATTATTTTTAGAAAGAAAAGGAAAACAGCAGTAAAGGAATATTTTTACTTGAGTAATTTATTAGCTTTTGTTGCAAAATAGCAAAGAGGTCGATAAAAATGTATTTTTAAAACTTTTGGTCCGATTAATGAAGTTGAAATTTAACGATGGCTCAAAGATGAATACGGATACTTATTCAAATGATTGTGATCGCTTGCTGTCTTTCAATTACCTAATAAAATATCGAATGATCTTTATACAAATTACAAGGTGATACACTATAAAAACACTTGGAATGTAAAATAGTGCAGTTTGTACATAGGTATGGATGAGCAAATTATTACACGATTTTCAGAATTTTCAATATATCAAAAAAATCTAGAGTTATTTCTAAAAACTGATTTTTTTTTTTTTGAACTTCGCGGATAGCCATTTTTGACCCAAACTTTATTAGAAACTATATTTTCTTATTTTTTCTTTATACTATATATTATTATGAATTTTGTGGCAACATTTTATTATTAATATTATTTTTTTTTTTTGGTAATTTATAACTTTTTACAAAAATTGTTAGTTTTTTGAAAACTGATACTTTTTTAAAAATGAATACCTTTTTGAATATTTTTGGATTTTTTTTATTATATTCTATACCACTACAGATGGGAAAATTATTATATGATTTATATGTTATCATATATTGTTGTAAACCTCGTAATCAAACCATATGTCGCATTTCAATGAATTTTGTTGCATATGCCTTATATTAACCCTTTGAAATGTTGTCATGGAGCACAGTTTTTAGAAGAAATTAGAGCAGGGACACGCCTACCTCCACATATTCTGAAATTAGAAAAACGCATTTTTTTCTAAAATACTGCTCATTGCAGTATCAAAATTTGCTATAGCCGCACAATGTAATTTTTTGGGGGTAAACTTTGAATGAGTTAACATTTTGGTCCCCGACTTTTTGCATGTTATTATGCACAAAATTAGCTATTGCATATAATACAATAGTTATTACAAATTTACATATTTTTCTTGTAAAATTACAACAAAAATTATATAATATGTGTATTTCGATAATAGTAATTCAAGGCTTTTGGAAATTTTGTGAATCAGTAACTTGAGGCACAATGTCTGTAACTTATACACTTAATACTGTACCCAATATGGACAATGCTAACGGAACGCGTATTGAGTTCAAATAATTAAACTTTGGATGGACGTCCGGACGGACATATTTAAAACATAATATAGTTATCAAATAACATAAGGGGGAACTAAATATTGTTTGCCAATATGTGTCCCATATGTCTATTAATTTTCATAATATTTTCTTAATTTGTTTCTGAATTATAAACAAAACGATTCTATTAAATAAAAGATCGTCATAAAAATTTTGATATTTTTACTCAAATAAAATTAAATATTTTATTTCAATGAAATTTCTAACTACATGAGGTGCTTAATCAGAAAATTCACATAAGACGCAAATTTAACACATGAGTATATTAGTGTTTTGGTTACCTTTTGATTTTATGTAATTATTTATGGAATGTTAAGAGGTTCCTTTTCATTTCCTTAAGCTAAAAGCAAAGTTAAATTATTATTTTGTTTTATAAAATACAATATGAAATAATTTTTTTTTAATTAAAAGCATTCCTATATACAATCTTGCACTTTCTTGCAACTATTATATATAGTACAATGCAAAATGACTTACACTATAAGCCAGTATAAGTAGAATTTAAATTTTTTTTTTACCAAAAATTTATATATTAAAAAATTTTAAAAATTAATAATTCAAGTTCAACTTGATAAATAATGATTGTTAAATAAAATATTAAAAGATTAAAGGAATATAACCGTTTGAAAATTATATGCGTTTAAATATTAAACATTTTCCTACCAAAAATTATTTTTTATTGTGAATAAATTTAGCTGATTTTAAAACCAAATATTTTTGTAACTAAAAAAGATACAATAAAACCAAAATCAGATTTAGAAAAATCAGCATATTTTACATTAAGATCAATGTTAAAATTAAAATTATTCAAACATTGAATTTTATGTTTTAACTTATTATTGATCATTCACACCAAAAAATAAAACTACATAGTGTGCCGTTGGAAATAGGATTTTTATGGGCTTGAGAATATATTATTTAATAGGAGCAAGGACATATATAAAAAAAATTCTAATTTTAAAAATTACATAAAATTTTTCAATAATATATATATGTATATATATATATATATATATATATATGCTACTAGCTACTTTTAAAATTAAAGCAAAATTGGAGGAAATATTCACGTATGAGGTATAAATTTAAAATATAAAAGTATTACTTTCGAAAGTTTAATTATATATTAAGACATTATTAAGAAATTTTTTAGTAAGGACTTAGGGTTATTTTATATCATTTCGTTAACATTAAATATAAAATCAAAATGGTGTAATAAAAATTTAAACTTATTGTTTATTTTCCAGTTGAAAATAATACTGTTTTACCATTTAAATAATTATTTTTTTCTTAAACAAATATCAAAATTTTGGATTGTTGACAAATTGTGGGCGTGTCCTTTGAAAAAATAACTGGTTGTCAAAAATTAATTGTACCAAATTTTGTTTAATTCGACTTACAATATTAGTAACCCGACCATTTTGAAAATTCAGGCTGGATCCGATTTTCATAAAACTTAATTTTTTCACTATTAAATGTCAAAGCATTAAATTGTACCAAGTTCAGAAAATATATTTTAGAAAATATACGGTTTTTGAAATTCAGGGTGGGTGTGATTTGGGCGTATCCTTGATCAAATTTTCATAAAACTTACTTTTTTCTTTTCTAAATGAAAAGGTAATAAATTGTATCCAATTTAGATCAATTCAAATTATAAAATTAGTAAATAGAAAATTTTTATTACTCAGGATGTATGGGTGGTGGCCGTGTCCTTGGGCCGATTTTCACAAAACTTTATTGTTTTTCCTAAACTCAAAAACTGTATTTTCATTTACCTACGACAACTCATTTTTGGCCAACTTTTATATGAAATCGAGACACTGAGCGACGACTTGCATCCTGTTTTCGAAAAGTTGATTTCATTAAGTAAAATGACCGACTTTCCGAGGATTTTATCTCGAGTCATTGAAATCAATCGTTATCTAAATAATATATTGAAAGCCTTATCTGGCTCAGTTTAGATTTTGTTAAGTTGATACCGGTATTAGGATGTAAAGGCTCATTTGCTCTGAAATGACTGTCAAATGCAAAAAAAAAAAAAATTTCGGTATGTATCGAATATGACCAATAAATTACTAGACTTTTTTCATGTAAATTTTACTAAAGCCTTGTTCAAACCGGCGCGAAATTACGAAATTTCATGCCAAAATTACGAATGAAATCTAGAGTGTTTATACTGGCTAGATGACATTTGATGTGAACAGCTGATACTTATTGTTTACATTTTAAATTGTTATAGGGGTAAATAAAGTATTTTGAAATGGAAACAAATAAGAAACAATTACTTACTAAATTGGAAATTATTAATGAAAAATTTTTAGACATGCAAAGGTAAAAAGGATAAAAAAAGTATTTTTTCCAACCATGTACAGAGTTGCACGAAAATGGACATCGTAATTTTAATGTAATTTCGCTGAAATTACACAAAATTATGTAATTTCGCAAGTATCAAAATGTATGGGAAATTACGTAATTTCAACTTGATTTCGGCCGAAATCACGAAAGTACGTAATTTCGCGTCGGATTGAATGCTCTCTAACAGTCGTTTTGTAACGTTTTTTTTTTGCAATTGAATTTTAAAAGATTATTTGATGATTTGAAATACATTTTTATGAGTGTAGCTCAAATTCTTGAAATAAACAAAATGTTAAATTCCTGCAGAAGATTTAAAATTTGTATTATTTTTTTTTCTAATATCAGTTTAATCCAATTCCATAAAATGTTCATTCCATTTCTTCTATTTCATTTAAACAAATAAAATTTATATAAATACATTATTCATAAGTAAACTCCAAATCTTGAATTCATTATAGAAAATAATTTTAAAATCTTTTGGTTTTAAGTAGTTTGACTTTGATAATTTCTAAATAAATATAAAGAAGAATATTAAAATATTCGTATTTGTATGTTAACATGCATAATTACATATAACACGTGCGTGCTGCTATTATTAAATACAATAACAACAACGATATAATTATACATATAAAACTAATCGTAGTACAACATTAACATTGTAGAGACATTTAGAACTATAAACTACTAAGTAGTGTTGCCAGCTTAAACTTTTTATTTTGCTTTTTGCTCAAATTTTCATTTTAGCTTCTAGCACTTTTTCTGGTGCTTTTTGATTTTCAAAATTGCCTTAAAAGGGCTAAAATTTTAGTATTTCAGCAAAGAAGAAAACAATTTCTTATTTGCCTTTACTAATTTCATTTTTACAGAATCCTACATTTAAGTATTTTTGTATAAATTGGCACAGAAAACGAGATTATTTATATTAAAAAAAAATCCCCTGCGGCGCTTCATATTATAAATCAAATATAACATAATTCATCATATAGACTTACGTAATCAACTAGTATATTTACTTTTTAATGAACTTTTTTAACCACAGAAACAATAGTTTTTAAAATTCTTATAAAAACAAAGAAACCTAAAAATTTGGAAATTAATAATTATAATTCAAAAATTACGAAAAATCACTTCAAATATATTAAATTTTTAATGAATTGGATCATTCTACATAAGAATCATAGCAAAATTTTTTTTCATTGCGTCTTTTTACTGGTAGCCGTTCTGTGTTTTATTTATAAATTTATTAAAATATTTTTTTAAAAAAATATAAAAAAACTAATGAAAATTAGAACAAATAAATTTTTCAATTTAAAAAAAATAATATTAAATTTTTTATAGCCTTATTTTTTGGAGCATTTAGCTTTGTTTGACCTTTTTTAAAGCTCAAATTAGCCTCTTTTTTTCACCTTCTGGCAACACTGTTGCTAAGTAGTATATATTTTTTTGTTTATTTCCCAGCTGACCACAAACTTCGATAATGGTAACCATTTCGAATATTTCGCGAACATTTCTCTGATAAAACATTCAATAACGACTATCGTTAGCGATCCTAATATGAGGTGCATGAGGTCATCTATTGTCTATCGTATTAATAGTGAACTTTTAGCAATATCAATAGCGAAACGTAAAAATATTAGTTAGAGATTCGTTTCGATATCAAAAAATTATGAAAATTATTAATGACTTGTGATTATTATCAATGACAATAGTTCGAAAACGATAGTTTTCTATCTTGTTTCATATCCATTTTTTTCCAATCTAAAATTAAAAGCTGATTTAATTTTTAAGGTTAGGTTTTATTTCAAACTTAAACTTAATAAATTACATTTAAAAAATTATTTATATATTAAACAATGCAATTAATAAAGTCATATTTACATAAGTGTTAATATATGAAGCATTTTGTCCAAATTTCAACTGCTCCCAGCGGAATCATCAATGTTTTTTCTCTCATTATTATTAATTTTTTTATGGATCAAATACACATCTTTGCTTAATTTTATGCATTAATCTGCAAAAAAGTATATTAAATATTAAAATGAATATGTTATTTTGTAAATTTATCTAGATAAGTAGCGACATTACTTACCACTTTTTCTAAAATTTTATTATATTATTTTTTATTAAAAATTTCTGAAAATTTAACTAACATTTTAAATTTTAAAGCGTAATATTTTACAACCAATCGCTAGGAACTATGACGGAGGAATGAAACTTCATTCTCTTCGAAACAAAAATATATATACGTTGCTTTTGTTTACACAAAAATTCCTCGAGAAATTAATAAGATTAGAAAATGTCTCGAAACATTTAGTTTCGATATTTTATTTAGAAAAGTTAAATATTGCGATATGGATATTTTTGAAATTATCGAAAATTACGCGAATGTTTAATAACGAGAAAATTTCATAATTAATATAATTCTCTATATTTTCTCGTACATATGTGTTTCGAAAACTCTTTGTTTTTAGCGACCATTTGCTAAAATCGAAACTCAGGTCAGGCGGGTTTGTATGTTTTTATAATAATAAAATAAGAAAACATTAAATACTAATTATATATGTGGTACATATATATGTGTGTATATGTATGTATGTACTTACAAACAACCAACAACTGCACTATTACTATTTATACTTAATGGTATTAGGGTATTCATGAATAAAATCAAAAAAAAAAATCTTTTTTTTTTGGAAAAAAGATGCTAAAAATAAAGTTTAACACAATCAGAACGATCTAATAATTGTGTAACTTTTTTATTTTTCTTTTACACAAATCATTTATATTGTATCTTTTGTATCTTTTGAATACCCCCAATAATCACTATTTATAATCATAGTAGCAGAAGTGTTTGTAACATGCAATTTAAAAATTATTTTATTTACATTAGAGTTTTTATTTACATTAGATGTATACAATTTGCTGCTCTGTTTTTCTTCAACATTTGTGTCTCTTTTTGTGTTAACAAACGACTTCGGAAAAATAGTAAAAAAGGAGCAGGTACACCAACTGCTAATGCATTTTTGGTTGTTAGCGTTATTTTATTTATTTATTTTTTATTTTTTTTTTTCTGGTGTTAGTGTTGTTCGAAAAACCAAAGAACAAAACACAAATTATAAATTAAAAGAGTAAAATAGAACATAGAATATATTAAGGCATTTAAGCGTTTAAACACCTTGATTTTGTGGCACTGCATAGACCATTAGCAGCAAAAACTGAATAAATGAATGCAGAGCAACAACAAAATACAAATATTTATTTAAGAACATCTAATGCCACCAACACCAATTTATTTTCTTTATTTTTCTTTTTCAGAGATTTTTGTTTTTTTTTTTGTTTTTGGGTTTTTCTTTTAATGTATTATTTTATTTTAGAGATTAATGAGGGTAATTAAAGGCAACATTTTTCAATCACTCTTAGAAAGAATTGACAATGGCAGAGAGTGAAAATATAAATTCAAAAGTGATTCATTATTTTTTAAAGGATTTTTATAGAATGTGTTTATTTCATTACTTAGCATAACGAATTAATGAATTACATACTTTTTTTTTTAAGTTAAAGTTGGAAAGAAATATTTCGTTTTAAGACAATATATGTTTTTATATGCTTTTAGGGGTTAAAGGTTTATTGATTTACGTTATTTTTTTTAATTAATATTATTATTTTTTATTTTTGTATATAAATTTTAAAAATGAAGGTTTTTGGATTTTTATACTTTTAAAATCATTTGATGAATGTCCGTCTGGATGTCGGTATGTTGAAATATTATTTCCCAACTCTGGGTAGAAATTATTTCTCTTTAAGAATCGTTTATAGACTACTCGAAAATTTTGGCATTGTAAAACAAAAAAAATTATATTATAAGATCCGTCATGACCAATTATCACACCTTAACTTCTTTTATGATTCCTTGTCAAAAAAAAAAAAAAAAAAAGTGGGCGAAAAGGAAGCATGGCACCCATACAGATTATATTTTATAATATAAAATATTTTCTGTTTCTTTTGCATATCAAATTTTAAGTAAATTTTCTTAGTAGCCAACTTATACTTTAGCTCATAGCTTTCTCCAAAAATTTAATTTCATTTGAACTTTCAAAAGAATCATTATTTAAAGAAGGTCACATGGCCTATATTTTCTTTCGTAGAATATATATGTGCAAAATAACAGTTAAATTGGTTGATCAATATGACTACTCATATATTGCATACAATCTTATTATGGAAAGTGGATGTAAAAAGGGAGGGGCATTTAATAAAAAAAAACTTACATAATATCTAAGATAAGCTTTGTACTGCATAAAGCAATAAGTACCCATCATCAAATACTGCCTCAATGAATATAGTGCAAAATGAAAGTAAACCATTAGATTAATTAAATGTCGATTTTATGGACTCTTCAACTTGGACCACATGATTTAAATGTTTTTTATTTACATACATAATGAAAAATGGGCTATAACTTGAAGAGTCCATAAAATCGTCATTTAATTAATCTAATGGTTTACTTTCATTTTGCACTATATTCATTGAGGCAATATTTGATGACCCATAATTTGTCGTATAGTGTAATAAATAATAAATTTCATATAACTTTTGTGAAAAAGTTGTAAAGTATTTTTAAGAATATCAAAATTGGCAGTTAGAGAAATGGAACAGAAATTTGATTAATGTTATTATGTTTGATGACCAATTTAATATTATAGTGTTGAAAAATATTATGTTGGTCTGCTCTCTTATTAGCATTAATTCTTGATTATCCTATGTCGCTGAAATTTCCAAATATCATTACATATTATCCAAATAATTTTCTGGATGTATTTTGTTTTCTGATGACGTTTTTCTTTAATCCTTAATATATGATTTTAATTATATTGTGATCTGGGGGAAATTATGAATCTATCAAGTATTTATAGTTATAAAGAGGAATGCATTACAGTCTTTCTTTTTCACTGAAGAGCACAGAGACTGTTCTCGCATCGTCTTTTTTTTATTTTTGTAAATATTTGATTACATTGTTCCTCTTATATATAAATGTGATATAGGAAGGACTTTAAATTAAAAAATTTATGACTTATTTCACCAGGAAATGTATAAGCTTCTAACTACACGCAGAGGAAAAACATGGTTACGGCATTATCACTACAACAATATTTTGTTCTCAATGTTAATATTCATTAATTTCAATAATACATTGTTTATGGTAACAATGTTTTTGTTGCAATTTTATCATTCAATGTTTACATTCAATAAAAAATTTAATATAGTTGACTACAAAAATTGGATGTTTTCGGATATTTTTACTAGAAACAACATTTTATTAATATAATATTCTTAAAACGTATTTTATTTTCAAACCATATTAATATTATTATTCCCATAACAATAAAATGTTTGGAATAAATATGCTTTTTACAAATATGGTTAAAAAATTAATAACTTCTTTGTTTTTGAATATATTTGGTTTTTAACATTTCCTTTTCACCTTCATTATAATTCTCATTTAGTTTTTAATATAAGTAGACAAGTTTTGTTATATTGAGTATAATTCAAGCTATATAAGATATTAATTAACTACTATTAAAGGATTTAGTTAATAAAAAATATCTTGTATTATCTTGAACAATATATGACTCAATGAAGAAATTATAAAAATAATAATTTTTAATTAATAATTAAATTAATTAAATAATTTTTAATAATGCAATAATATGATGAAATGGAATCATAATGTGATAATATTGGTTAAAAATATGATAAAAATGAACATTAATATAATAGAATGGGATAATAATGGTATAATAATATGCAAAACTCGAACCATAAATTCATCATATCAATCTATTTTTAGCGGTAACCATATATATTCCAATTATAATATGTTGCTTATGGTCACAATAACTATATTTTTTTCTCTGCGTATATTAGAAATAGTAGGAGAGACTTTGTAAATTTAATAAATATGTAAATGATTCCTTATTTTAATAAATATATTATAAATTGACCTAGATTGTCGTTTTAAATGATTTTGCTAGAAAAGGAACTCCAATATTTCATTTTGTTTAAGAATTTCTAATGACAGTGCTATTATTCTGACTGCATTATATCAGAGGATTTGTCAATAAACAGTTAATATTTCATGGAATTTAAATATTTCTCAGAAAATTGGACTTATATAGAGAAAAAATGCTTCAAATAACAATTTTATAAAGTATTTGGAGAGAAAATATCTACAAATAAAAATATATCTTGCATTAAGTGAAGGTAGGTCTTGTGGTGCTACTATTTTGATAGACACTGTACATAGTTTACTTAAGCAATCATCATTTATAATAATTATTTATTTTATTGCCAAAACCAAATAAACATGTTATCCTAACAAATGATGATTCATTGCAGTACAAATTATTAAAATAAATGAAAAGAATTACAAAAGAAGCCGGCAATTGAAATTGTTATTGAACATTTTAAGGGCTCAAACATTTAGGCCATTTAGGTGACAAAAGGGATGGTATGCCATTTTGACAATTATACTAAAATAATATCATAAAATCAATGATAATGATTTATATTGGGTTTTTATTACTTTATTTTTCGACTACAATACTACATACATTTCAGGCTTGAAATAAATGTTTCGTAAAATTAGAATGTTATAGTAAAAGAGGAAAAGGAACAATAAGGATAATAAATAAATATAAGTTTTATAAATTCTTTTAAAGATTTTTTTTGTTTGAGACATAAATAAGAAATAAATTTGTTTTGAACAACTTAAGTAATAATAATTGAAATTGATGAATTTATTGATATGTTGTGTATCAGTCAAAAAGTTTCTGATAAGAGTTGTTAAGCTGATAAACAATATATAAATAATTTTGAAAAATTTATAATATAAACCAACTAACCAAACGTTCGCTAAAGCAGACAAAAATATATTTTACATTTTTAATTAAAAAAATATATGAATTGGTAATTTTCCTACTTATGGAGCGACAGATGATCTTTACCATTATTTATAATGATCGATGTAATTTTCACCAGTTCGTCACCAGTTCCTTACCTGTAAGAAGAAAAAGAAAAAAATTAAATTTTTATTTTATTTTGTCTCATAATCTTCAGCGTTTTTAAATAAATAATAAAATCTAAAAATATAATCAATCCATTTTTCCTCTTCTAAATCAAGTTTGTAAAAATTCAATATAAATCCGTTTTTATTTTTTAGTTTTAATTAAATTGCCAAGAATTTTATTTATTAAGTTCCTAAAAAGCTCTTTTTGCTTTTTATTACATTGGAAGAAATGAATCCTTTCACTCATGCATACATATATGTTTTCTTACATTTTTAATATTCAGTCATACATATTTTAAGCCCTTCATAAATCCTTTTTGAAAATAATTTTTTTTATTTATTTCCTTTTTTATTATTTCCTTATTTCCCTATATACTTTTTCTTTTTTTTTTTGTGTATTGTCTCACAAAACATAGTCCTTGTAATACGACCCAAAAATGCATTGATCATTAAATATTTGTTCGCAATTCCAACTCGAATTGAATTGAATTGATGACATTAATCCTCTTCCTTTTTTTCATGCTTGACTATATTCTTTTTCTCCTATACTTCATAATCTTCCTTTGTAGGTACTTTATCAACAGTTAAGTGTTCACAAAAATATTTATAAACATATACGATACTAACATCTATTGGTGCTCTTAACATGAACACAATTTTATATAGAGTCGAACATGAATGTATCCTTAATATCCTGTTTACATACAATTTTCAAAATAAACAACTACAAATTCTTAATACTCATACTTATACTCATATACATACAAACACAATAATCTTTATTTTACCCTGTAAACATTTTTTATTGTGGGAGTCTTTAAAAAGTATCAATAATTTAAACTAATTCAAGTAGTAAGTATGGAAATAACTCTTTTTTGTGGAAGTATCTTTTATACGAAGCGAAAAATATTTTTCTAAAGAGATTTTGTCTAATGCAAAGATAATAAATGATATATACATTAAAGAGCCACATGAAAAAAAGTATCAAATATACCCCTCTCGAAATGCAGATTGTTCTGTTCTTATATGATTCCCAAAATATTGCACCTGATTGTTTAAATTTATGTGAACTAGACCATTTATAAAACACCTCTAAAAATACGCATTTGTTTTAATATCATTATCTAAATTTTCGTTGAAAAAACTTTAACTTCAAATTGTAACAGAGGCATACTAAGGCCTGGAATATTCATTTAAATACGAGTGCGGATCAATAAGTCCGTGACTTTTCGAACTTCCCTCGTAGTTATATGAAATGCAACCATACTCCCATCAAGTACCACCTGTTAGTAGACTACTGTCAAATTTTGAGCAAGTGTCGTCATTTACTTTGCGTAAAAAATAGGATTTTTCAAGGTCATTAAAATAGGCATTTGTTTGGTCAATAATTTCATCGTTGGAGCTGAATCTCTTTCCACCGAGCCATTTCTTTAGGTTTGGGAATAGGAAGTAGTCGCTAGGGGTTAAATCCGGAGAATATGGCGGATGAGGTACTAATTCGTAGACCAATTCATAGACTTCTGCCATTGAGACTGCACACGTTTGCACCCGTGCATTATCTTGATGAAAAAGAACTTCTTTCTTGGCCATATGGGGTCGTTTTCTTTTTAAATACTCATTAAATCGGTTTAATAAGTTGGCATAATATTCGCCGTTTATAGTTTTTCCCTTTTGAAGGTAATCGAAGTGAATTATCCGCGTGCATCCCAAAAAACTGTTGCCATCACCTTATTGGCCGACAAACTTACCTTGGCCTTCTTCGGAGCAGGTTCACACGCTGCTGCTTGATCTCCGGAGTACAGTAATGGATCCATGTTTCATCCACAGTTACAAAACGCCGCAAAAACTCATTCGGCTTGCGGTTAAACAACACCAAACAATCCTTTGAAGTTGTCACGCAGACAACTTTCTTAAACCTAGCTGATCATTTAAAATCGAAGTCACACTGCCATATTGAATGCCTATGGTATCAGCATTCACACGCACTTTTAGTCGGTCTGCCAACACCATATCGTGGATTTTTTCGACATTTTCGGCTGTACTGACCTCAATTGGCCGTCCAGAACGTTCAGCGTCATTTGTACTTATGCGACCACAACGAAAGTAAGTAAAGCACTTTTTTACCATTGAAAGCGATGGTGCAAAGTCCCCCATAGTATTTATCGAGCTTTTCCTTGGTTTGATTGACGGTTTTATTTTTCGAAAAGAATTATGTTTAATGAGCACTCGAAATTCACTTTTTTCCATTCTTAGAAAAATACACGAAGTTTTATGTTTTGAACAGCTGTTAAAAGCAAAGTAAATGACGACACTTGCTAAAAATTTTACAGTAGTCTATTAACAGGTGGCACTTGATGGGAATAGTGTTGCTTTTCATATAACTACGAGGGAAGTTCGAAAAGTCACGGATTTATTGATCCGCCCTCGTATTAGTTATGTCTCTTTTCATTCGCGTAATATTAAGATTTTACTAACCTTTTTTGCCATATTTCCTTTATTCCAGCATTTAATTTTAGATATTGTGGAAATTTTTTCCATATATAATGGGTTTTAATGTACCATTGCACGTAATTAACTCTTTAACAGTAAGAGGGTCAATTTTATGCAAAAAGTGAAATTAGCAATTTTTCCAAATAAGCCACATGGAAGCATTTATTATACTTAAATATAGATGAATTTATAAAAAATATAATAAGTTAAGTAATCGAATTAAAGAAATTTTTGAAATTTAGTCACTATTTTAAAAGAATCTATAGTTTTTATGATAAATGTATGCTTTTGGTGACATTTATTTTCTTATTTAACCATTTATTTGACATAGAAATTAACTTAACCAAATATGGACTGGAAATCCCAAAATATTACTTGCGCAACTAAGGAGTTAAAAATATTACAATGGAAATTTTCCAAAATATTCAAACTTGGATAAAATAGTACTTAAAATAAAATCATAGAAAATTTTAATAAAATTTTAATGTCGCGAGAATAAGAAGTAAATTTTAAAATTTGTTTAAAAATTTGTATTAAATTTCATTTGTCTATGATATGTTGTAATGTTTTTGACAAAAAGTTAAAAATTATGTACACTCTTAATCGCAAACCATATTTTTCTAGGTATTTCAGAAATGGTCTAGCTCATGTGAATGAAATAATTAAACCAAAATATTTTGGGGATTAGTTTAAAATATATCAATGTTTAATTTCTGGGGTGTTACATTTATAATACTTTTTGTTTCCCTACAAATCAATTCATTTTAATGTACATACATGTCTTCTTTTTGTAAATTATAAATTTCTTTCGATTATCGTACAGAAGTCTCTAAAACGTGACATTTGGATAAGAGTAGCCTTTCGAATGTTTGCTAGGTACATATGTTTACATATATGAGTGTGTTACTGAGTGTGTGTGCATGAATGTAATAATATTTCAACAGGAAAAAGATGTTTTAATTTGGCCTTTCACAGACTTCTTTTTAGTATAAAATAAATCCTTAAACCTCATTTCAGTTTTAAATCTTTATAAAGAAGTTCTACTTAAGAAGCTCTGTTTGGGATAGGATCTTTTTTTAAAAAGTCTGTAACAAAAATCCAAATTATTATATTAAAAATATATTGAATTATGACCTTATTTAGATTTTAACTGCACCATACTAAATCTTGTTTTGGCCTTCTTAACAGAAACCCTTTTTTAATTTCTACTTGGTTCATATGTACATAGAAAACATACAAGAGAAGACATACAATAATGCATGATAAAAATGTTGTTGTTTTGTACTCTTACATACATGTACGATGTATTTATGTGTGTGTATGTGTGTGTTTGTTATTCGACTCAGTACAAATCAATTGAAAAATTCCTTACATTTGTGTTCCATTTTCATTTATGTAAATGTTTATTTTTTTTACAGATTACTTATTTTGTAGTTCTTGTTGATTTTTTTTTACATTTAAAAATTTGCTGAACGTTAAATGAGTGAAAAGCTTCTAACATTGGATAAAAAAACACATATACAAATAAGACTCTTTGACTTTTTCGAAAGCTTTAGAAATAGCAATTTGTCCAAATACGGGTATTCATTATTTCTCTTTTCTTAAATCCTTCACTATAAACACTATATAGATATAGACGTATGTAAATTTTCAATCGTTATATACATACATATGTAGAGGACATTTGAAACAAGAATTTCCTTCCGACTATTTAAATTTGTTTTCTGAAGACCCCTTAGTATCTGTTTACATAAAATTTCACATTACAGCAGCAAAACATTATTCGAGTTACGGATCCCATAGACTCACAGAATGTCATCTACAGAATTCAATACAAATAAATCTTTTTTAGTACTAATACACCCCACCAGATTTCACTAGGATTATATGTAGGAAATATGTATGAAAGAATGCATAAAATTTTATTAAAAAATCTTTAGGAAAAAAGTAAAAAAATTTGTCAAAATGGTGCTTATATATTATTCTAAAAGATTTTTGAATTTGTTTGTACATATTTTTATTATTGTAATATTTTTCCTGGGGTCATTTAATAAAAATCATAAATAATATCCAAGAGAAGCTTTGCATTTCATAAAACAGTAAGTATACATAAATACATTAAAATTTAATTTATTTATTATTTATTTATATGTCTTTTTTTATTTTTACACATAATGGAAATAGTGCTCCAAAATATCCGAAGTTTAAGAAAACATAATATGGAAAATCAAAACACTTTTTTGATTTCATTAATCTGATGGTATGTACATCTTTATTTCGCATTGAAATCATTGAGGCAATATTTGATGACCCAAAATTTGTCGCATAGTGTAATAAATTATTAATCTATGAATAGAGGAATTAAGATAGTCAAAAAGGTTTTTTAATATGCCATTTTAAAATACATATATTTGAAATTATTTGCAAAAAATAAACTAAAGTCAAGAACAAAGGCAAAAATATTTAAATTCCATAAATATCTTTAATGTTTTCTTTTTTTTTCTTTACTTCATCAAAGTCTCTACAAAGAATACAAAATCAATGAAATCGGCTTTTATTTGTAACATTTAAAATTTCACAAAATTTTTTTTCAAGCCCCATGTGATCAACCTTGGTATCCCGTAGATCATTCAGTATTATAACAGAGTGATTATAATATCAGTGAAATCTGAGATCCATCTCTATAACTTTTCTATGCATTACTTTTTGATGGTACCAGCAGTTTATGAGATACATATATATATATATTATTTGTTTGCAAACTGCCCTACAGTGCATAGCTTTGGTTTCTTCAATTAATTTATAGTTTGCTGGAATATATTTGTATGCAATAATTTTAAGTCAGTATAAAATTGGTCGACATACAGCAGTGGTCACACAATTAAGCCATTCATGCATTTTTTAATCCAGTTTAAAAATTAATAATAATTAAGAAGAAGAAAGTTATCATAAAAACTTTTTATTCGTTTGAATTATCACCTGCTTTATTAATTTGGACAAAAAGATATATTAATTATTGATTGCTAATATATCTATTTTAAATATTTTATATTATTGGGCAAATAATTAAGTAATTTGGGAAAATTTTATTTAATCTTTAATACTTTTAATTCATTGTATATTATATCATTAATACTTAATAAAATTCAGTTTTCACAATTTTTTTTTTTTTCTGTACTCCTTTTTAACATTATAATGACCAAAGCTGTGCAGATGTGATGAATAAACCTATTGCACTTCTCTTGAATAATTTTACATAAAAACTTAAATAATAATTATTTTTATTATTATCATCGACGTCATATAAAGGATACGTTAGAGATATAGTTTACAATAGGAGTCGATATTTTATCTCTTCCACTCGGAAACACTTGTATTTATTATTGGAAGCCATGAAGTAAATCACCCCAAATTTGGGGTAAAGGTGACTATTTTGCCCATTTAAGCAGAAAACTTGCAAATGTTCAATATATTTTTGAGCTATAACAATTTATCAAGTGTATTTATCTTTTTTCATAGAATTTTGGATTTTCATTGAAGGATAAAACACATTCTTCCACCTTCTTTGTATATTTCAGATTTGAATGATTGTTCGCTCGTTTTTTAATAAATAAACTTCCTTTATATCCATATTCAATAATTTTTTTTATCGTTATCACACTTATAAAAGTGAAATGTGTAATAATGTTAAGCATTTTACGAAATGTATTCGTTTTAAATTAGAGATATGTGTTAGGTCTGTAGTTTTAACAAAAAATAAAATTAAAAGTAAAATTTATAAATAAAAATCATAAATATACCCCTGAGATTATTACTCCTAAAAAATATACCGAAAATTTTTAAGATGTCTGGATAATTTTTCTCGATCTTCACCCTAATCCTAATTCTGGGGTGGGTAGGTCATTGCTTGGTAAAACCAAATACATGCATTTCAAAGTGGCTTAGATAAAATACAGATTCTGATGGCAAAGTAAATTAATAAGGTATCTCTTAAATTATATTAGAAATAAAAAACCCTTAGTACATATCCTTTTATGTAGGATTAATCATGAGTAGTGCAATAGGTCATTCCCGACATCGGCAAACCTCTTCTTATTGCAATATTAAAAATAAGAACAGAAAAGTTTGTTAAAATTGATTTCTAATAAAATACTAAAGCCACAACAGACCATGAGTTCAATATTTTATTTTTCAAATAAAATTTTCTCAAGTGACTTGATTATTTGATCACTAAATAAAGAAATGAAACCAATAAGAAATATTAAAAATAAATATACCAATAATATTTGCTAGATTTTTTGGTCTGATTTAATAGAACGAATTATAGCGAAAATCAGTAGAAACATTTCTCAATAATTTTTTTTTTTAAACTTAATTGTTTAGAATTGAATCCAAAAATACACGAGTGACTTTAGGTTCCGTCTATAGACGCAGTAACAAATGGCATTCTCTATGTCGATATAATTTTTTCTTTTCAGATACGTGGTTTAGGTCTATGTTGCTTTCAAATGGGATGTTGCCAGCATTAGCAATGATATAAATTTACATTTTTTTTTTTTTTTTTTGGTAGAAATTTTACTTTTCTGAACATAAAAATGCTGAATAAAAAAAAGTGGAGATGAAAAAGAAAAAAGTTACGGACTGCTTTGCAGATTTTTGATATTCCTGTTACAACTGTTTGTCCCGAATAACTACAAAAATAATTGTCATTAACTTTTAGAAATACAAGTTATCTAAATGGTGTCAAGAAATGTATGAATGTTTAACACCTGCTTCTCGCAGCAAAATTTTTTCTTTAGAAATCTTTCACATGAGCGAAAAACTTTTCTTCTCTGGATATATGGAATGGAAGCTTGAGAAATAAATATTTCCTATTATATTTTAATATTTGTGCACGTGCATTTTTTACAACTTAATAAAAATCATTTTAACATACAATCAATCCATAATGAATATTCGACATATCTAAAGAAACCCTTTCGCCCGGTCCACTAAACCTCTTTTTGGTATATGGACAATTCAGGATTTTATCTGAGTTGACCACCACACTGAAAATTGTTCATTAGTTTATTTAAGGCTTTTAAGCATACTTCTAAACAACTTTAAAAAGAATAGTTACACTTTACAAAGCAGATCATTACATTTAATTTTATACTTGACAAAGAAATTGTAGGCGACTGTTCGACACTTGAATCGATAACTCTCGATGTAAAGAATAATAAATTTTGAGTCAAATAATATAATAAATTTTCATTATCACGGACAAAAATCCAAACAGTCGTAATGTGATATAGATAATATGAAAATAAACACTTAATAGCATTTCAATCAGAAAATGACAAAAATCGACATACATAATCGGGGCATTAATTGCTGTTATACAAGTGTAAATATTTTTGGTTTTTAATTTTAAATATCATTTGAAAGATTTTTTATTTCAAATATAAATTAGAATTAAAAGGCTTTATGTTTCTTTTTCTATTACCTTTAAAAAAAAATAAATAAATTATATCTATCAAAGCTTTAATTATAAATCACAAAAAATATAAAAAATCAATATAATACAATTACTAATGTATAATTGTTGTAAATAGAATCTATTTTGAAGCATAATAGACATTTATTTTAGTACAGGGAACACTTACGATAAACAGTGTTGCCAACTTATTTCCAAAAAATATCGCTAAATTAGATTACAAAATAGCTAGAAAATTTTAAAGACTTTAAATTTAAAAAACGTTTAAAAATTAGCGATAAATCGCTAAATTTTCTGTATATTTTCAAATTCAACTGCAAGTTTCAAAAAAAAAAAAAAAAAAAACTAACTCAATTTCCAGCTATTTTAAAAATTTCGCTATTCCTTGGATTGAATAAAATCAGCATTGCACACTGTTAAAATGAAATGCGTTTTCGACATTTCCATATTTATTTCTGACTTAAGTTCTTACAATAAAAAATGAAAAATAAAATAAATAATATTCGTGTCCCTTTTTAAATACATTTACACTTGCCTTGAAATCTAGTTCAAATGAAATTTCGATTTCAACAAAATCTATACCGTTATATACGTAATTTTGAAGTTTTGGTAGATTTTATTTGACATTTTATATGTGTTGAATGTTTAACGCGACTTTTTATTTTTAATTTTTTTAATCTTTAATCTATTCTATTGTACATAGAATTTTTATTTTAGAATTATGATATTTTTAGTTAGAACATTTTTGCATTTTACTAATAAACTTAAAGAAAATCAGTGTTGATAACGGCATTTTTCAAGATCCAATTAAATTTGATTAGATTTTTCAAACTAGATTTTGATTTGTATGGAAAATCGAAATAAAGTGTAATAAAATTAAGCAGATTTTGATTGAAATCCCATTCAAACTAATGTAAATGGGATATTAGACTATTTTTGATTTTGGTTTTTTTTTGATATTTCTTCTAAAACAATAATAGGAAATTTTTATATCACATGCAGAGCAACCAAAATTATGCAAATTATTTAAAATTGTCCATTTCAGACAATTTTACTGATTTTGGCATCGATTTCTAATAGCATATTTTTGCACATTATGGTACTAACAGCATATGTTTGCATATTTTGGGCTTAGCAGCATATTTTGATAGAAAATCTTTATTTTAAAACATATTTTAACAATATAAGTGATATATTTTTGAATATTTTAAACTTAAGACCATAGAAAAATTTTGCATATTTTGCACCCAATAGAATTTTTTACATAATTTGCCATTAGTAAAAAAATCAAAATCCCTAATAATTTTCATCTTATAAATTGGTAGAAATTTTGCAATTTCTTGATTCAATGTATTAGATTTGAATATTTTTAAATGCAAAAAGAAAATATTTTTCACCAATTGTTAATCAATATCTCCCAAAATTCTTATTAGATTTGTGTATGTTCAAGGAATTTAAAAATGGAAAAACCTGTATTTTCATATCTTGAGATATATAATAAATACTTATAAAATATCATAGCTAATAATGTATAAAAAGCTATATACCAAGATATAGTTTATTATTCGATTTTATTTCCGAGTTTATGTTAGTTCTTAATATTTGTTATAAAAAATTTATTGGTCAAACCGAAAGCTCTTAATTGCAAATTTCTGGTTGCTGAAATTTTTGTTTAAAAAAACGAAAACTATACTACGTGTATTTTTGTAAAAGTGTTAATAATTGGAGGAATTAATATATTAAGTACCAATTCCATATATTTAAAAGCACTTAGATTCATTGAAAATCTAAGAAATTGGATGCAATACGAACATTAATCCAAGAGGCATCTAAAAGTAATTTTGCATGTCTAAAATGCAGATTGAGTAGGAAAATCCATACCAAAATGATGTATTTGGTGATCTGTAACAAACACTATTGTTTTATTTACACGCAGAGAAAAAATATAGTTGCAGTGATCATAACCAAAAGCAATATATTATGATTGAAACATATGATCACAGCTAAAAATAAATAATAAATAATAATTGTTATAATTCCATTTCATCATATTGTGTGCGATTTTATGGTTCCATTTTTCATGTTATGGTTGAAGTTATACATATTATGATACCATCTTAGCACACATATTATCCAATTTTTACATTCCATTACATTTGTTTCAAAATAATGAATCACACCAAATATAACAAAACCTTGTCTACTTATACTAATTAATGTGTAAACTAAATGAGAATTATAATGAAGGTGGTAAACAAACCTTAAAAGCTACAAATATTCAAAAATAAAGAAGTTTTTAATTTTCCAACCATATCTGTAAAAAGCATATTTATTTGTAATATTTTATTGTTATGAGAGTAATAATATTAATATGGTTTGAAAACAAAACATGATTTAAATACAAGGAAAAAGATTGACAATATTTAATGGTTGTAGATATAATGATATTTTTTATATTAATAAAATTTTGTTTCTGACAAAAATATTTAAAAACATATATTTTTGTAGTCAACTATATTAAAATTTTGATTGAATGTAAACATGGAATGATAAAATTGAAGCAAAAACATTATTATAATGAATATAGTATTATTAAAATTAATGAAAATTAACAATGACAACATAATATTTTTGTAGCGACAATGCCGTAACAATGTTTAATCTTTCCGTGTAAATTGAGCGTTGTATGAGAAACATGCAAATTCACTTTTTTTTATATTATTTGTTTATTTACACTTTTTCCAATTGCTGAACTTTCAAGATAGTGTTTTCGATAACTGAAACAGAATTGCTATTCATAATATAAATTTACTTAAAGCTAAAGTTCGGTCGACCTATTAATTAAAATTAAACTAGTTGAGTTTTTCAAATAAAGGTGTCCAAAAAAGCTTAAAAAATAACGAAATCTGGAACGCAAAAATAGTTAGATTTCTCGCTAATAGCTAAGTCGCATTTTTTCTAGAAAAATGCCTTTAAAAGTAGCTAGATGTGACGAGAAAATAGCTAAATTGGCAACAATGATGATAAATTACGATTTATTAGTAACTCTATTTCACACAGATCCTTATAGAAGTGAAAACACTAACAAACCATTTAAAACACTTAAATAAAAGGAAATGGTATGTGTCATTGTACACACATACATAAATGAAGAGGAAACTTCATACAAACCTATTTATTATACATTCCACTTACACCAAAACATTTAACTTTAACACTATAACCCAGTAAACATTAAAAACAAAGAATTAAAATATTAAAGATTTTTCCTTTCTTCTATGAATACAAACCAAAACTTTACCAAAATTAAAAAAAAAGAAATTAGCATTTATAAATTGCTAAGCTTGATTTCAATCTCAACTAATTTTTTAAGCTCATAAGAAATAGCGAATTTTTATTTATAACTTAATATTATTTGGTTATTACCTTATTTGCTGGGTAAAAACACTCAAACAGTAATGTGAAAGAAGAAACCAAAAGTCAGGGAATAAATGTGTAAAAAACCACAAACATTTTCGCAATACTTGTTAAATACTAAAAGCTGTATTTAAGCTACGCACACAGATTTTAATGATAATTATTTGTAGATGTTTCTGTATAGACCCAAAAACATATACACATACACTTACTCACACTATGTTAACAATTTAATGAAAGAAAACAATTTGTTGGCAAATCTTGTGATATTTGATTCCAACATACAAATAAATTAAGAGCTTTTAAGATGGCTTCAAAAGTATTATAATGATTTTTATTGAATTTTTTTATTTAAGTCTCTTTGCGTGCTTAGGATTTATGATACATAAATTTTTATTTGGTCCTTTATGGGGTAGTTGTTTCTATTTTTTTTTTTTTGTGTTATAAAGTGGCCATAAAAACTAATGCTGGACAAAACGTGATGAAATTGTTCATTTATATACAAAAGTTATAAAAACATTAACAACAGATTTGAAAGCAATTGGAAATAGGAAAATAAACTATATTGTATAGAAAACTAAAATAATAGTTATGGGATTTTTGAAAATAGTATTAAGGACATTTAATGTAAAATATGACATGAATGTGTTATATAAATAAGAAAACTTGGTTATAAAAAAGTTATTTAAACATGAAATTCAATATATATGAAAAAAAAAGTTATGATTTAGATATTAGTCTGTTTTTTTTCAATGAAATCAGGAAATAGTCCTTTTTATGTTTGTCAATAATGGTAGTTAAAGTTATAGCAGGTGGTGAAAGCTATAGCAGGTAGTAAAAGTTATAGCAGGTAGGATAGAATCGAAGGTGTTTTTTATATTTAATTATTCCTAAATTGCAAGTAACAGGCAAGACTCTTCCGAATAGTGCGGCGGTGGGATGAATATCAATCAATTGAGTTAGATAACCTACTGTCATCGATAAGCAACTTCGCGCACTACTGATCGTGATTGAAAAGCTCCAAAATAAAATTTGAAACCGTGACCTCTGTATTCTCATATTCTGAATATCAAGAGCTTTCGATTATTTAATCAGGTGGCATACAATACATAGTTTTACGAGTGTTAAAATACACTCTATTGAATTGCTCTATTCAGAGATCATAGAAGACTCTAGCCTAATTTCCGTAAGAAAACTAAACCTTCACTATAAATCAATCCGATTTATACAAAATTATACAAATATATAGAGAGCTCAATCTGAACTTACGTATAAAGCTCTTGGTTATCTTAGCAAAAATGCTGAGTTAAGATTCCAATTTATATTTATATATCTCCAGAAAAGGCCAGGAGAAAGTGTTGTAGTTGTAAATGAGATGTGATTTAGAGAATAATGACTAGAACGGAAACGGAAAAATTTTTAAACTTTAATATACAACTTTAAGACACCTTATATTCTATATTCTTCAAAACTTAAAATGGAATAAATATATCCGAACAGCCAATTAAAAATCTTTGATTTATTTCCAAAATGTTTTCACTCTGTGCATGAAATAATAATTAGAGGAAAGTGTTAGTCATATTTGTTTTATTCATATCACACAACACATAAAGAGAAAATACTGATGATTTAAAAAAGAGAGTCAGTTTCCATTCTATTTGATATTCACTGGTAGGGATTTCAAATATATTATTTTGACTATTAAGAATTTAGAATTTATTTAGTTTAGTTGTACTTATAATAATTTAAATAAGGCCAGAAAAAGCTAATATATATTTTTTTAACTTAAAAATATAGTTTTTCTCATTCTCATTAGTTTTTGATATTTCTTAAAGATATTGTAATACCAGCAAAATGTCCCAATGGGTTATATTTCATATGTAAAATGACCCAATGGTTTGAAGTGATTTTTCGTTATTTTTGAATTATAATTCCTTTTTGATAAGTAATTTCCAAATTTTTGGATTACTTTTCATTTTTATAAGAATTTTATAAATTACATTCATAAATAATTTTTATGGTTGAAGAAGTTTACTAAAAAATAATTACCCTAATTGTTTAAGTAAATCTATATGATGACCTAAGTTATATTTGATATAGAAAATGAAGCAAGAGCAGGCAAAAATTTTGTTAAGTATAAATAAAAAAATACTTAAATTAATGTTTCTGCAAAAATGAAGTTAAACAAATAAGAAATTGTTTTCTTCTTTGCTGAAATACTAAAATTTTAAACTTTTGAAGGCAATTTTAAGAATAAAAAAAAAGCTAAAAAAATAAATTTGTGAGTTACAAAAGTAAACCGAATTTTAAAAACTGATAAAAATATTAATACGCTTTCCGTTTTTTCAACCTCATAAACCTATTTCTCAGTTTTAACAAAGTAATTATGACTTTAGCACTCTCTGGTTCAATATTTTGACTTGTTTTTTTTTTCAATGTTATTAGCATTTAACAAAGTGAGTTTCAATCCAGTCTATTTTTTTTTTAATTATTATTTTTTTACCTATGAAACGAATCACGAATCATAATGATGCGATGATCATTTTAATGAAATGTCAAGTTTTGAAACACGTTTTTTCCCGGATAGAGATTTTGGATATTTTAGTACAAAAAAGTGGGAGTTTTTTTAATTTCCTAATTTTAATGCAAGTTTTTCTATATTATATTTAAATTTTAATAAGATATCTTTACTCGTTTAAATTTTATTTCAGTTCAAATATTAACATTTCTCAAAAAAAAAAAAAAAAAAGAATACTTAAAATCTAAAATAAAAAATTTTTTCGGTACGTGGTCTAAAGAAGTTTGACTGCATCTAATTTCTTTTTTAAAGCTAGTGTTATCACTTCACTTTTTTTTATAAATCAAATTTACACACGAAGAGAAAAAAAATGTCGTACCATTGTCATTATAACGCTATTATGTTCTCTAATTTGTTTGTTAATTTTGATTAATTTTAATATACTGTGTTCATGATAATAATGTTTTTGTTTCAGTTTTATCATTCAGTGTTGAAATTTAATAAAAATTTTAACATAGTTGACCACAAAAATTGTATGTTTTTAAATATTTTTGCCAAAAACAAAATTTTATTAACTTGAAAAATATCACTTCTACAACCATTAAATATTATAAATCGTTTTTCTTGTCCCATATTTTGTTTTCAAACCATATTAATATTATAACTCCCATAACAATAAAATGTTATAAATAAATATGCTGTTTACAAATATGGTTGAAAAAATCCATAACTTGTTTGTTTTTGAAGATATTTCATTTTCAACGCTTGTTTTCTACCTCCATAATAATTTTCACTTTGTTTATACATGTTATAGTTTGTATGATTCAAGAAATATAAGCTATTGACTAATTACAATTAAAGGTTTTAGTCAATAAAAATATCTTGGTGTCTATTCTTGAAAACGCGTCGAAGGAGTGAAAATTTCCATTAAAACAAAAACAAAGTTTAAAAAGTTGTTTTTGTTTACCGTACATTTCTAAAATGGAATTTACCGTTTTTAAAAGAGAGAGAAACGTGTTAAAGTTCTCACGATTATTACATTTTAAAAATATATGGTAAACAAAAACAATTTTTTAAACTTTGTTTTTGTTTTAATTGAAAATTTCACTTCTTCGACGCGTTTTCATGAATAAACACCCTTGTATTATCTTGCATAACATATGATGGTACAAATAAATAAAATGAATTAAAGAACAAAGAATATATAAATAATTTTTTATAATACACTTTTATCTATTGTTTTGAAGCAAATATAATGGACTCAATAAACGATTTATAAAAATAATAAATTTGAAATAATGTGTTTATACAATATATATGATAAGATGAAATAATATGATAAGATGAGATTATATTATAATAAATTGAAACAAGAATATGATAGAATGGGATAATAATATGATAGGATGTAATAATATGATAAGATGGAATAATATTATGATAAGATGGGATAATAATATGGTATGATGGAATAATAATATAATAAAATGAAATCATAATCTGTTGGAATGGAATAATAATGGGATAATAATGTATTAATAATATGAAAAAGCTCGAATTATAACATAAAGAAAACGAACCGCAAAAGCGGACACAATGTGATAAATTCTAATAAAAACAATTATTATTTACAGTCATATCTATTTTTATTAGCAGTGACCATATATTCAAATCGTAATATGTAGCTCTTAGATTATGGTTTCTCTTCGTGTAACTTTTGAAGCTTTCGTCGTGGCGCTGTTTTTTTTAAGTATTAGTTGTTTCTAAAGCCTTTTATATTTCCAAATAAATTTATATTAATAGTTCTATATTCTACTGATGCTTTTCTTTTTAAATTGATCACCTATTAGGCTTTTTTTGGATTTTAGCAGTTGTTCTCCTAAGTGTATTTTACAAATCGAGTTTAAAACCACTATTAGCAACTGTCTTACAAGGTTTTAGAAAAATTCCGTAAAATTAACTAACAACAGAAACATTTTTATTTAAAAGGATTTATGATTTTTTTCTATAATGGCAGTGATATTTAGTTTTCCTTAAAAAAAAAATGTTATATATCCAATTAATTCGAGTCATATTACTCTTAAAGTTCCTAAAAAAAACGATTGTAAATATTTATTTTATTTCCACTTAAATAGTTATACGATTATATAAACAAAAATATATTTTATTTTAATACACATTATAATATTTACGTGTTATATTCTATGAAAACAATACAAACTATAAATACTCGAATAAGAACAAAAAATAGAAACATCATTTCGTGACCTAGAGAAAATTTCAGCAAACATATGGATAGACAATCAACATTTTGGTAAAATAAATAATACAAAAAATACAGTTTTGTATTTATATAGAAAAATACATTATATTCGTTGCAATAAGCACTCATGCGTATGAATAATATTATTTAATATTTTTTTTCTTTTATTTCTATTTTATTTATATTCCATTTTATTGTGTTGTATTGTTTATGTATGTATGGGTTTCGTAGAAAATCATACATGTACATAAAACAAATGGCATAAACAATAAAACCGAAAAAAGGAAAATACAAAGTTATTCAATGTCCCAGTAAATCAAATGTTTGGTTTAAATTTTTAGAATGATTTGAAATCAATTTTTTTTTTCCAAATGTAAATGTTTGAGAATGATTTGATAATGTTTTGAGAATAATAATAGCATTCTCCACAAAAGGGATTTTTTTTTCTCCAAATTTTATGCAGATTTGAATTTGGTTTTGTGTTAAGCTTTGATATTAACGGAAAAACGCATACTTTTTAAAACGTTTGAAATATGACGACTCTGTGTTTGATGGGACACTAGAAAATAAAGAAATGTATTCATGAGAATGTTCAAAGTTTCCCTGCTATTTTAAAAGACAAAGTCAATAGACGTACAAAGCTCTAGTGTCTCTTTAATTTCGCCTGGTATTTTATATTTAACCTTTAAAAAATCTTATAATATCATTAGCACTGGATATATAACTATAGAAGTGTAATGTATAAAGTTGAGATTGGTATATAATCATAACATGTTAAATCCTAGTTGTTAAAGAATTTGTCAACCCTAGACTATTTCTTCGGTTTTCAGGATAAAGAGAGTTATATATGTATATTCTTTCTATATATATCAATTTATACAGATTTTATACAGTGCGGTTAACCATCTAACGAGCGGAGGAATAATTAATAAAACTAATTTTCACATTAAAAATATAATTAGTGTAAAATTTTGGAGAATTTAAGATCTAGATATTTAGTTTATTATGTCAGCTAATTAATCAAATAAAGGGAATACGAGTAAAAGTTAAAATATTAATTATTAAAAAAAGAAAAGATACCCTGGACCGCCTTGACCGTTAGAGGGTTAAAGTTCTGTTTCAATGAAAATAATTTTTTGTTCAATGTTTTTTCAGATGAATTCCTTAAGAAATTTTATATATAGACTATTATTTAGTGAATGTAATAAATAAATTATTAATGTAGAAGCTATTTTCAGTAACAACTTTGGATATTAAGTCAACAATCAGAATGCTACATTCGGCTGACTGAAACGAAAGTATATGAAACAGTGTCGGGCAACGTTGTATAAACAGCATATTTTAGCTTCCCCTGAAAAGGAAATTTGCAAAATTCCCTATACTGATAAAAAAAAAACTTCACTCTAATAGGTAAAAAATTTAATATTTTCCAAAAACCGTATTTTGGTTGAATATGTGTCTTTTCGTTTTTTATATCCACCATCAAAAAATGATGTTATTCCGTGTGTAATATGTCGAAATAATCTTCTAAGATCCCATATAGCACATATATTTTGGGTCCTCGTGAAATTCTAAGATGATCTAATAATGTCTTTCCATTTATCCGTCTGTTGAAAGAAGGATAGGACTCGGGGGGACATCCTAGGGGGAGGAAATTTGGCTCAAACATCATTTGTTTTATATAAAGTATTTCTGGTAATGAAAATGGACAAAATCGGTTCATAAACAAACAAGTTCTGTACCAAATATTAGAAAAACAGGTTGCCCATTAAGGCGTTTTGGTTTCCAAAAGAAAAAAAAAAAGAAAATAAAGTAAAAAATAAGTTATACCAGTCGTCCCCTAGACTGAAAGAATAGTTCACAAGGTTTCCAAAAACTCAAAAATTATTTTTTTGCCACGCCCCAAAATATCAATTATCGCATATTCAATGAACTATAACTAACAGTGAAAATTTTAACATTTGGGTGAAGAATTCTCTTAAAAAAAATTATAACTGATTGAAAAATACAGCGATGTGGTGATATGATATTTTTATAAATAAATACATTTATTACATAAATTTTTTATACATTGAGAATTTGTTACTAGTGGTGGGTATATTTACTTATTTACTTGTTTCTTTTAATGACAAAATATTTTTTTTATATTTTTATTTCTTTTCAATTTTTAAAACTTTAGTTGCATTTTTTTATCTGACTACATTTCTAGCATTGAATTGGATCCGCTATAAATTTAAATTAATACTTTATATGTTTTACAATTAGCTTTGTTCTCTTAAAGACACATTCACTTAAACTCCATATCATTAAGTTTTCTTAATTGATATCCTCTTTGGATCCATAAGATTATCTACAAATCAAATATTTCATTTTATGCAATATTGTTTTCCCTTTTTTAATATTTTCACCATTCTGAGACGTAATATTAATTAATGAACCTGAGATCAAATTTTCTAAATTTATTGCACTTTAAAAGTTTTACCGCTTTGTTGCATTTTTTTCTCTCTTATGTTATGTTTTATTTTTTCATTCTTAATTGAATTTTCGCTTGGATTGAAAAATTTTCTACCATAATTTAATACCTGAAACTTTACAAATCAAGCTGAGAACTTTGAAAGTTATACAAATCTGCAAATACAAAGTTATACTCTCTTAATATCAGTTTCATTTAAATTCTTTTAAATTTTAAACTTTCTGTTCTTTAGTAATAATCGAAAGGATTTTTTTCAATTTTAGAAAAATTATTTTTAGTTGATTTATTTAATTAAACTAATTTTAGTTTTTTATCTAGTTTTTAACTAAGATATTATATTTCATTTTAATGGCAACTTCTCTTAGGCTCTTTTGTAATTTAATAGTTTTTGATATCAGTTAGCATGATTTAATTTGTGGATCTGCACAATCTTTCAGAAATTTTGCAAATTGTCTCTCTTTTAAAGAAAACTTTTTTTTATATATTTTATATTTTGTATCAGCTGTTTCATATTAATCAAAACGGTTTTTCTTGCTTGATTTCAAATACCCTTGGATCATGAGTTATAGAATAACTTGATTTAGTGGAAAATTAAAATAAGGTTTCTTAAAACAAAGTTAATTCTTTAAGATTTTCTATTATAGCTATCTTTTATTATAAAAATAAAGTGCTCCAAAATCATTTTTATTTTATTTCTAATTTTGCGTTAAGGGGGAATTTATATTTATATTTTAATTAATTTCCCATTTTTATTCTATATTTTAAAATTATTATGTTAAACATTATTGCTCAGCTTTTGTATAGACATTTGCTACGAAATATATTGCGCAATAGATTTCTTATTGGTCTACACGCGTAACATTTTAAAGAGATAGAATTTGATAATTTCCAACCCAAAAATATCTACGTGGTGGCTAACAGTCAACGTTAACACTTAGCGGGAACAACAAAACTCAACTTATATTTAATTTAAATGTGTCAAATTTATAATTCTATTTTAATTATTTTTTTAAGCTTTAACATTTTTATTTTTAAAATAATAAAGGAGAATACCTGTCCAGGCCTTGATTGACTTTGAGAGCTATAGTCAGTGTTGCCAAAATTTCAGTGGTAAAAAGTGCCTGAATTTACAAAGAAAAATGCTAGAAAGTGTTAGAAATGAAAAAAGTGCTAAAAATAAAAATTTTTTATATTTGTAATTAAAGAGATATATTATTAATTTGCAGCTTTAGAACTTAAAGAACATTAAAAAAATAATAAAAAATTCATTCTGAAATTAATTATTTAGATACTAAGAATAATAAAATTAAATAAAATTTAAGGATGGATTTTTCAAAATTCTGATTTTATCACAGTTAATAAAAGTAAACTGAAAGTTAAGGAATCAACTCTTCAAGTTATACTAAAATTTTAATAAAATAATATTTTAATAATAATGATAATAATAATAACAAAAATATTAATAATAATAATAAATATAAAGTGCTCCCAAATATTATTATTATTATTATTATTAAAAAATTAAAGATGATGGACTTTTTTTGATATGTTAATAAAAATAATTTCTAAATTTGTATATGGCACCATAAAATACAAGCTTTGACAAATCTACTGCAAAAAAATTATTTTAATATATTTTATATAACAAAACTTATGGTCATTTCGACAAATATGTTAGTCACCTTCAAAGCAAAATAAAAATTAGAAAAATTAATTTTACATGCGCCTGTATTCTCCTCTACACCTGCACCAAATTTTATCTAAATCAGTAATCAAAGGTCAAAATTTTTAAAATTTGAAATGGAATTACTCAATAATAAAGTTTTGAATTGGATAATAAAATGTTTAATTATGTATAAATATTTTAATTTTCAAGATGATTCGAAATTAATTAAAATTTTGTTTTATTTTAATTTACCACATCTATTCAGTTATGTTTATGATTAAATTGCAAAATATATTTAAAAATTTGTATTTTATTTTTTCGTAATTATTTCTTATAAAAAAAAGAATAAAGTTTACTTAACTGCTAAAATTTTTTCTGACATTTAGGTTAACTGTTTGCAATTGTATTGACTTGTATATAAAATAAATTTCAGTTTTTTAATGATAACATTTATAGAGAACTTTTAAAATTTGTTAAGTTTGGTGGAAAAATTAGATGTAGAAGTCAAGTTTTTCTGACAAATATTTAACATATTGAAGTCCTTAACTTGTCTGGGGCCTTAAAAGGTCACCTTCGAAAGGATGACTTAATAAGACAGATGAACATACATACACACTTTGTCCATTTACGGACAAACGTATAAAAATATTTATTAAGAAATTTTAAACAGTAGTACTTTAATTTTTATTTAGTCTCTTTAAAATATTTCAAATTTAAAACTAAATCACAGTTCTTTTCTCTCAGCCAAACACTTAAAAATTCTTAAACTTGTCCTTAACATTCATAACGAACGTTGTCATACTTAGCTAACATCCCTGGTAGTTATTTCTTCTTTTTTCTCCTCTTCATTTTCTGTGAAATCCTTAGCAATTCAATTCAAAACCAATTTGACAGATTAAATGGAGAAAACATTTACGTTTTCTTTTTCTACCATAACTTCTATTCTAAAAAGTTATAAAAAATGATGAAGACAAAAATAAATTTAAGCTCTTTTCTAATTGAACTTGTACTCCTACATCTTCATCAGCTACTGAACAGACAGACACGAAAAATAACAAAAACAGCAGTCATCACTGGCCAATGTTAAGAAATAAGAAAAAAACAAACCAAAAACATTAGAAAATATAATGAAAAAACAAGATTTTTTTCAATAGCCCTAAGTATCTAAATACAATTTGCTACGCACCGATACATTTAGTTAAAATAAGAGGAGTAAAAGTATTGAAAAAAAAAAAAAAACATTGCTCTATTAGAGTATTTTTTCTGGGTATTTTACAGATTTAAAAATCTCTACCCTAAAACATGAAAACAAACAAAAAATTGTGAAAAAGCAATAAGAGTTTTAGCTTGAAAAGCAGTCTGTCTATTGGATAGTATTTGTTGAATATTTAAATGAAATTTAAAAAAAAAAGATAGGCAAAAAATTAATCCAATAAAAAAAAGAGGAAATTTTAAAAGAGAACCCAAAAAAATAAAGGCAACTAGAAGCTTTTTAATTTACAGGGGCTCCACTTTGACACTTTATTTAAGGTTATGAATTATTTTTTTAGGCTAAACAATTATTTTAATAATATAATATACTTGTATAAAAATCCTAAAAATACCTGACTAATTTTATCCCTTTACGCCATAGTTTTGTTTAGAAAAAGCAAAGCTTTAGAAAGGTATTACTGAATATTTCTAATAAAATAACAGCTTATTACTTTATACTTCTACTAGGATATGACTAAATATTAGTAGAGAGACATAAAATTTTATAGTTCTCTCCCTCTTTAATCCAATCTTCAAATAGTATATCTCAAATGTCTTTAAACGTTAGTATTAAGTATGTTTTCCAAACGAATATTTTGATTTGGTGGTTATTTTCAGTTTATTTTTTTTTCTTTTTACAATGCACAGTGGTTCCAAAACGCTTTTTTGGGAAATAATTATGTAACTTGTGAAACGTTGGAAATATCTTAATAAAATTTCACCTGGCCAGAGAAAAGGTGTTTTCGACTTTACTCGGCGGACACCGAAGTTGGTCATCTCGGGTATATCATTTTCTTAAAAAAAAAATGCCAAAAAATGATTTGACAGAAAAAAAAATACATATAGATAGTCCTTATAAATACCTACAAAAATATGCTTATATGTGTAGTTTATCTCTTTTAGTTTAAGAGATATTTAGGTCGAAATAAATTTTTCAATCATTTATAGTCTCGCTTTTTTATGTTTTAGCTCGGCGGGTTCAATATAGGTTCTCTTTTTATTTAAATATTCATTAAATTCCTTGCAAAATTCTAAATAATACTGCTGCAAGAATCATATAAATATATAAATTAGATAAAAAATTATATTAATCTGAATTTGAAACTTTAAAAAAAAATAATATTTTTTGTGTTTTTTTTTTTTTTTTCAATAAAGGTGGCAATATTTTTTTTTTTTTTTTGCTTATAAAATTAATTTTTTGTTCTGCCCCATATTATTTTTTAATGACTTCAAAAGGAATCTTAATGTAGATACGCATAAATTTGTTAATTTTCCAAAATTTTTTTGAATTTGTTGGTAAAGTTCACATATCGCAAAGCTGGGATCAAAGAAAGATTACATTAATTAAATACCTCTTATAATGACAGTGTGACCATTTGAATGGAAAAAGTTAGATTTTTTGGTACAAAACAGTGTGACAAGTCTATCTAAATTGTGTCAAAATTTCATAAAAAATTTTATTTAGGTCCAAACATTAACATTATTTCTAATAAAATTCTATATAAAATTTAAATTTAAAATTTTTCAAGTCATGGTTTGAAGAAATCTTTGAAAAAAAAAAAACAAAAAATTTTAAAAAATATGAAATTTTTTTAAAGTTCCAACTTCAGGTTAATATAACTTTTTATATAATCTATATATTTATATGTTTCTTGCAGCAATACTATTAAGAATTTTGTAAGAAAACCGATTAGTATTTTTAAGAAATTAATGCCAATATTTAGCCCTCCAACCTGCCTAAAACACCTAAAAAAACGAGGACAAAATTGAGTGAAAAATTTATTTCGACTTAAATATCCTTAAACTAAAAGAGATAATCCACACATGTAAACGTATTTTTTTTCTTGTAGGTATCTACATGGACTATCTATATGTAGCATTCTTTTCTAATTTTTGGCGATTTAAAAAAAATACATACCCCAGATGACCAAATTGGACAACCCGCTAACAACCTGTGCTCCTTTGTATCAAATTAAAAGCACTTAATCTCTGACTATGTGAAATTTTATAGAGATTTCTCCAACGGTTCACAAGTTACGGAATTACCACCACTGTGCAATGGTTATCAAATCTAGGAATTTTTAGCCTTCACATACACTTAGACTCTCACACTTTCAGCAAACACTTTAGGGTGTTTTTGTGACTACTAGTCAATTTTTTGTTGTTGCTTTTGTTTGCCTTAAGCTCTAGGCTTTTAATAACCTTCACCTGTATTTCGGAAGCATAAAAAGCAAGTATTTGGTGGAGGGTATGAAAATGCTTTTATTTTGGGGTATTTGGGCTAAGACTAGGTGTTGATTTGTGTGCGTACTGTGATAGGTAAAAAAAACAAAAGTATTTGTTTCATTTAGCTGGAGGGCCTGAAAAAATACAGATTATTTTACAGTTTTTTCCTGTTTTTTCCCGTTTGTTTATGGTAAGCTGTTAGAGCAAAGTTATCTTTTAAAGGTTTTCATTACATTTTCCTTCTCTTGTTATTTAAGCCAAATTTATAAGTATTTGAATTTTTTTTCTGAGGCTTTAGTCTTCTTAATTCCAAATAGATAGAGATGTTAATCTGTTATGGTATTGACTGAATTTGAAAGCTAACCTAAAAAAGTTAACTATAGGTTTTTAAGGAAAACTTTTAATTTTTCTAATGAAACTTTTAGGAGAAATAGCTTGGGATTTTAGATTTTAAAATTAAATTGTTTTGAAGAAGATACGATTCGTTTGAGATCTATTGAATTATGTAGAGTTTTGTGAGCAAGTTAAGATTAACAAATTGTTGCAAATTAAGATAAAAAGACTTTTTTAATTCGATAATAGCATTGAAATTCATTTCTAAGGCTATGCAATTAGTTCTTCAGCTTATTTAATCTTAGATTACTAAAAGTTGTTAATTCATTTGTTCATTTATTTACTTTAAAGGACAGATTTTGGGATTTCGATCGATTGAATCTTTTTGAACATGTAATTTTTTAAAGTATAATATACATATATTCGACAATCCGCACCTCGCCAATCTGGATTATTCTCATTACACACTCTATTATATAGATTGATTTATTGTATGTCTACATTCCGGATATAAAGAACGAAAAATAATTCATTCAATTAAAAATTGTTTAAATTTGCACCTCTCACTAAAATGATTATGTCAATTACTAAAAACTGTAAAAACTGAAAAACAGAAAAGTTTTTTCAAATAAAAAATTTATCAAATCAATGAAATAGATTATTGAATGAATTAAAGATTTAAGTGATAAAAAATTATTACTTTAATTTTATTTTTATTTTTGCCTGAATATATTAATAAAATTTTGATGTAAAACTAAACAACAGTATTAATAATGTATTAGTAATATTTAATTTTTAATTTTTTTATTTTGGACATACAATTAGAATTACGCGCTTGTGTTTTTTGTTTCTAAATTCCTACGTTTTCAGTTAAGTATTGCTCTAATATATTTTACAGTATGTATAACATTATTTATATTAGAGAAAGTTAAAATTTAAAATATAAATGGTATTAGATGAAAAATATTGTTTTATTAGTTTTACTATTAGCAGTCAGCCAGAAGGAAATTGCTAAATCTACTCAGATAGTGATTCTAAGTCATACGATATATGTAAGGTAAATCAATAGGTTTTAAAAATTAAGACTTGTTCAATAATAAATGTAGTGAATGCACTTTTTTAACAATTTTTATTCGGTTTTTTTTCAATAACTACATAACATATGTATGCATTTTTCTAAAATATTAAATACTTCTTATAGTAAATAATTTTGTAATTTCACTTATTTTTCCTAGGCTTCCAAAATTCTACATTTCTAAATTTCATTAAATTTAAGCTTTAATTTTACGGATACGATTAAAAATGCATATACGATTAAAATGCATGTTTCGAGTAAAAATAATTTGTCTAAGTACTAGTTTTACTAGTTAATGAAAAATATATTTTATTTTTTAAATCATTTTATAATAACACAGAAAAAATTTCCCCAAATTTTTTCATAACCTAGATACTATTATTTATAATGAAAATTTTAGTATTTTGAGAAAATTTTATTTTTGAAGATAAATAAAAAATATTTAGATATAAATTATCAACGATAAATGTCTAAAAATTTGAATTTTTCAGGTAAATTTAAAAAAAAATGCTTAATTGAAAATATGCATAATTTTGTAACTTGAAATCATTAAAAATTTTAAATTATGCTTGAAAAACAACATTTACAAAAATGAAAATTTCAAGTTCTAGTTCAATTTATTATAAACTAGCTTAACCCGGTGCGCTTCGCTGTACTGTTAAAATAAAATTAGTGCAAAAGAATATGATTTAAATTAAAAATAAAATATTTATAAATTTCCAAAAAAGATTGAGATAGTAAACTTTTAATGGTGTAAACGTAGTAAGCGTAATGCAAAAAAAAAAGCAATAAACGAAATTATATATTTGGAAATAAAGTGTAAGATGATGCCACTTCTTTAAACGTTTAAAGAATTTCGCCAACACTTGTTATGTTGTTACCATTCGACGCAATTAACAAGTAAATTTATTTTTATATGCAACTAGCTTAACCCGGTTCGCTTCGCTGAGCCGTTAAAATAAAATAAATGTGAAAAAATACAAATATATTTCTTTTATGATTTAATTTATTTATTTACATACGTATTGTATTTCAACTTGTTTTGTAAATATACACTTTTAAAAAAATATTTTCTATCTATGGGGGTATAGCTCCTCCTCTGTCCACCCAGCTCGTTTTTATTTTGAAATTTATAGTTTTCCATTATAGTGACTTTAACCAAGTTCATCAGTTAAGCGATGTTTAATATGTGCATCATATGGGGGTATTGCTAGCCCTGCGTCTACCCCCTTTATTTTAATTTTATCATAAGAGTTTCTCCTACCAAGTTTAAACATTCCCACTATAACAGTTCTTAAGATATGCGATATTAAACACTGGCGTCCTATAGGGGGTACCACTCCCTTACAGCTATCTTACTTCAATTTCGTTGCTCAGAAGAGCCTACTAAAAAAAATTCAATAAAATGGGCGCAGATACTCTTAAGATATCCGATACTTAATATTGGTATTCTATGGGGGGTACCACTTTCCCTGCGCCTATCGAAAAAATAAGTAGCCTATTTTATTTTCGAGGCTCATGTGATGTTACGGTAAAAATTTCAGGAAAATTGGTTCAGTCGTTTAGGAGTCTATAAGCCAACAGACAAACTGACAAACATATTTCATTTTTATATATATAGATGTAATATTTTATAAAGACTTTTCTTGTAAGCATAACGGGATTTATTTTCTTTTAAATTGGACAAACATTTTAGAACTCATTCGAGTTTATGTGGAATAATTTACTAAAACTTTTTATACGTTTTTAGTTTTGCCCCAAGTATGTTTCAAATAAAGCATAAAGTGATTTTCTTAAAAATATATTAAAACTAATTTGTAAATTTAGATAAAAAAGAAATAATAAGAAATTATACTAAGTATCAAAACCTACATAGTTCAACCTTTCGTGTCTTTCAGGTCATGCATTTTAATTAATTTGATTGAAATGCATTTATTTGTTTGAAATGTTTTGGAGGATAAAAATTAAATAAATTATTATTAAAATCTATTCAATATTCCCTGAAATTTATGAACCATAGATTTATAAAATTTTTTTTTTTTTTTTTTTTGTATTTCAAAAACTGGAAAGGAATCACGTTTTCTGGTGACACAAAAAAAATATAGTTCAAAAGTTTTTTATTAAAATATTGTATAAAATTTGATCGCCACTTATCAAATTAAATTTTTAGCCATTAAAAGCTTGTACATAATTTCGTATTTTTCAAAATAAATATAATACCCCTCCCCCCAAATGCTTAATCTGGATCCACGACTGCTTTTAATGATAATTATTACCACCATTAATAGTAAATGAAAGGATTTTTTTCCACACATATGTTTCTATTAAAGAAAAAACAATAATCGTTTTAAAGCCGAAATGCTTAATTGTATTCTTTATGAATGATAAAGAAAATATTTCACTATGCAGTACAACCTCGGTATTCGCGACTACCCATTTTCGCGACAGCTTAATTTTTAAAATTGCAGGTTTTATAATCGCGACAGTTTACGAAAAAAGGATTCTATTTTCGCGACTTTTATTTGTCTTCTTAAATTTGATTACATTGTCTATAACCAAAAAAACGGAAATCCCCATCTTTTGTTATATTAAGCATTTTGGATGATTTTGATCTTAAATTTTGTCAATTTATTCGTGTCATTTGTTGTGTCAATGATTTTTCAAAAATTATAGATTTAAAAAAAATTTTAAAGTGGAAATTTCATAAATTAATCTGCGTAAATTACAGGTTGCATAAGTCTTCGGTTTTCAGCATTATAAAGAAAGAAAATTCATTAAAAAAGTTCGTACGTACAAGTGAAAGTGGTCCTGGCAATCGTAGTAGTAGTGAATGCATTGAAGAGAATAACATGCCTTTAAATATTTTACAAAATATAATTGAAGAAGAAAACAAAGATCCTTCAACTATTGCTACACTTCTAGCTCAAATTGGTACGAAACTTCTTTTCGTGAATACTGGCATAAACAACTTTAATTAAGAAGAATTTCATGTGGAAAGTAATGAGAAGCAAATGGAATTATCAGATATGGAATCGAAGATTTATGCGATAGTTGTCATGAAGAAAATAAATTTAAAGTAGACGATTGTGTAACATCGATAAATATATACATTTGGAAAATAATAAGCCGACAACAGCACTATATGAACTATGTGATTCAGCTGTTATTTTAAAAAAATAATTTGCCAAAAAAGCAACTCAAAATCTCCAATTTCTTCAAAAATGTTTAAAATATAAATATACCAAAAAAACAATTTTAATTTTAAAAATTACATAAAATTTTTCAATAAAATTTTCCGTTTCCGCGACAGGTCTGGTTTATAATTAGTCGCGAAAATCGAGCTTGTACTGTTTAATATTTTTTTATTCTATGTTAATGCATTATTTTTATAAATTGTTAATGATTTATTTTTAGGTTTTTTATTTAATGGTTTATTAAACCAAAAATTTAGTTAAAAATAGTAGTTTTTGCATTTTTTAATTTGTAATTAATTATTCAAAAAATTTATTAATTCTTTATTCATTCGATAAATTGAAGAAAATTTAAATTTTATTCGATCACGCGAATAATTAAAAAAGTTATGAAATTCTATTTGATCGACTTCAATGTCGTATAATTGTACAACCCTAACAAATACATATCAAATAAACATATATATGTGTCGCATATGTAACATTTAAACATTTATAAGATAATGCTCTTAAATGAAGAATGAAAAAATGTTAAAATAAACTAATGTATCATAAAACGTTAAACTAATTCAGTTCTTTTTGAAATATTTATATTTTAAAAATTAAATGAAAACTTTTTTATTATATAACAACTCATTACTTTAGTCTCCATATTGCCTTGTGAGTAAAACTTCACCCCATATTTTTACGGAAATATGACCAAAAGTATTTTACAGATTTCTGAAGCCCTATTATTTTCAGATTTATAACCCGTTTCTATGAATAATGGTTTTTTTCAAGGAAAATTATAATTAAGTTCCTTCTATTTCTATGCTACACTAATATTCCATAGCTAAGAAAAACCTGAGTTCAAAAATTTATTTACATCATGTTCAGTTCTTGGACAATTGGACCCTTTTGTTATTTATCTGATAAAAATTCATATAAAGTTAATAGTTTGAATACTTTTAGGCTTTAAAAATGTAAGTTTTTGTTTGTGGATTTCAGACATTTTAAGAAGATTCCTCTTACAAATATACTTTTCGAATGTCGAATTTTACTTCTTACTAGTCCTCTAGAAACATATTATTTTAGACTACAATAAAAAAAAATTGCAGAATATAATTTTTTCTATTCAAAATATTTCCATAAATGTAATTATTTTATTTTCCATCTATTACACAAAAATGCATGAAGGCCTCAGAAACTATCAAATATATTTATATATTTCCTTAAATATCAAATATATTTATATATTTCCTTAAATAAATAAAACCAACATTATATATTAAAATAACCATATATGTGTTAGAAAATATTTAATTTATGATCTGTCCATATCGAGATTATAAAAATATTAATTATAATGCTCTTAGTTATGAAATTGGCCATTTAAATTGGCACAATACGAGGTCGGATTAATAAGTCCGTGACTTTTCGAACTTCCCCCGTAGTTATATGAAATGCAACACTATTCCCATCAAGTACCACCTGTTAGTAGACTACTGTCAAATTTTGAGCAAGTGTCGTCATTTACTTTGCGTAAAAAGTAGGATTTTTCGAGGTCCTTAAAATAGGCATTTGTTTGATCAATAATTTCATCGTTTGAGCTGAATCTCTTTCCACCGAGCAATTTCTTTAGGTTTGGAAATAGAAAGTAGTCACTAGGAACTAAATCCGGAGAATATGGCGGATAAGGTACCAATTCGTAGCTCAATTCATAGAGTTTTGCCATTGAGACTGCACACGTATGCATCCGTGCATTATCTTGACGAAAAAAAATTTTTCTTGGCCATATGGGGTCGTTTTCTTTTAAATCTCCATTAAATCGGTCTAATAAGTTGGCATAATATTCGCCGCTTATTGTTTTTCCCTTTTGAAGGTAATCGATGTGGATTATCCCGCGTGCATCCCGAAAAACTGTTGCCATCACCTTATTGGCCGACAAACTTCTTGACCATTGTTTAGACTGCTGCTTGGTCTCCGGATTACAGTAATGGATCCATGTTTCATCCACAGTTACAAAACGCCGCGAAAACTCATTAGGATTGCGGTTAAACAACTCCAAACAATCATTTGAAGTTGTCACACGTTTACGTTTATGGTCAATTGAGAGTAAACGCGGCACCTATCTTGCAGACAACTTTCTTAAACCCAGCTGATCATTTAAAATCGAAACCACACTGCCATATGAAATATGGCATCAACAATTGGCCGTCCAGAACGTTCAGCCTCATTTGTACTTGTATGACCACAAGAAATCGATGGTGCAAAGTCCCCCATAGTATTTATCGAGCTTTTCCTTGTTTTGATTGACGGTTTTTTTCGCAAAAAATAATGTTTAATGAGCACTCGAAATTCACTTTTATCCATTTTTATAAAAATACACGATGTTGTATGTTTTGAACAGCTGTTAAACGCAAAGTAAATGACGACACTTGCTCAAATTTGACACTAGTCTATTAACAGGTGGTACTTGATGGGTATAGTGTTGCATTTCATATAACTACGAGGGAAGTTCGAAAAGTCACAGCCTTATTGATTCGCCCTCGTATTTATAATATCACTGATGTTGATGAACAGACCAAATTATTTAATGATATTGTTTCCTTTCTTTTTGAAAAATATATACCAATAAAAACCAAAATAATTAATAAATTTTCAAATCTTTGGTTTAATAAAGGCAAGAAATTTGGTCTATGAAAAATGGAAAAGATGCAAGATCTTAAAACTCTAAATTGCTTATAAATGCTTAAGAAGTACCATAAATAATGCAATCAAATCTGTTAAAAAGCAATATTTCGGTAGAAAATTCCATACTAACTTAAAAGAAAAAAAAAACGATGGAAGGAGTTTAAGAATTTGGACAAATCTGTCTGAAAGGGAGCTCAGCGATCTAAATAAAACTTTTACTACACATACTTCTATACAAACACTTCATTTGACATTTTGACAATCAAAAAAATGTTCTAGAGGTTTTTCTTTCTGTAAAATCAAACTCGGAAGGCCTGAATGGTATAAACCCTACTTTAGTTAAAACTTTATTCTCTAAAAAATATTGCCTTACGTTATAGACGTTTTTAATACAATATTTATGACTTCGACATATGAGTAGTTCTATTTTAATTTTAAACATTTTTGACCCTTGGTTACCGATTTAGATAAAATTTGGTGCATATGTAGTGGAGGATACAGAGGCATGTAAATATCAAAATAGTTTTTTTTTTTAGTGGATTTGTCAAAGCTTGTATTTTAGGACGGTATAAAAAAAATTTTTGAAAATATTTTTATCAACGTATTTTTTTATATCTAAAAGAATCCATCTTTAATTTTTTTATACTTTTTTTGTAGATATACTTCGTACAGAGAAAATTTAAGAGAGAAATAGAATTACTCATATCCAAAGTTGTGGAAAACCGCTAAGATTGTTCCGTTACCTAAAGCCGATAAGAAATTCAGACCTATATCTGTCCTTCCCTATTTATCAAATGTTTTTGAAAAACTTATGCACACCCAAATGAGAACTTATCTTATCGCAAATAAATTTAAACAATCTGACTTTAGAAAAAAAGAGGTTGCATTATAATTCTTATCGATGTCTCAGAGAAAATACGAGTACATGTTGATAAGCGAAAAGTTGTACTTTTAACGCTGTTGAATCATTCTAAAGCATTTGGATTTTCCATATATTCATCTATATTGGTTTTTTCGTATCTCCAGTCTTGAACACAAACAGTCGTTTCAAATGGCAAGTCATCAACGTCCGCCGGAATAAGTCGTGGCATCCTACAGGGATGTTACATATTACATACATATTAATGATCTAGCTGATGTAATAAAACTTGCTAAATTCATATGTATGCTGATGAGGTTCAACTATATACTTTTTGTAAAAAAGAAGACATTAAGAGTTGCATCATGGTATGATTTAACTCTTAACCTTAAAAAATCTGAATGTTTAGTCCTAAATTATAAGACTTTTGATACAAGATTTTTTTTACCAATTCATATTAATTATACTAATATAATTTACGTGAAAAATGCTAATAATCTTGGAATAACATTTAATGAAACTTTATCATGGAATGAACATATAAATAAAGCATGTGGTAAAATATTTGGAATCGTACTTAGCCTTTGACGTTTACATTATTATACAGCACAACATATTCAACTCTTGTTTGCCAAATCTTATATATTGCCAAAACTCCTTTATGGGTGTGAAATGTTCAGAGGCTGTGATAGTGCGACTAAAGGTAAATTGTTGAAAGCTTTCAACATAATCATAAGATATGTATTTGGGCTAAGAAAATATGATCGCATATCTATGTATACTAAACAAATCTATAGAATCTCTTTTGAAGACTATCTAAAATTTAGAACTTTATTAATGATACATTAAAAGAATCAGGCTACATCTATAAAAAGATAACTTTTACAAGATCAGCGAATAACAGCCTAATTATGACTATGTCTCATACTAAACTGCTATCTTGTAGACATTTCTTCATTAACGCAACAAGACTTTGGAACTCCTTGCCATATTATTACCTCTTTATATCAAATGCAACATCTTTTAAAAATAAACTGTTTAATTACTTTCAGACATAATTGTATTATTTTTTCATTTTTAAAATTTAAAATCATGTTTATTAAATCTTTGTAATTCTTCATTTATAATGACTAGTATCTTATCTATAAGATTTTATATCTTGTAACATTAGGATTATATATCAAATAAATAAATAAATAATATATAAAAATTTTTCATATACAAGAAATTCCGTGAATTCCCACATGATTTCCCGGGATTACGGGACTGAAAATTTTGCGGAATTTCCTGGAACTCCTGTCCAGGGATTTCCCATAAAAAACTCTATTCATGACTATTAAGAGCATGTACAGTGTAAGCAAATTATTTTTTTTTTAAATAACAGCTGAATTACATAGTTCATGTAGTACTGTTGTCGTCTTATCATTTTCCAAAGCCCATTGTATGCATATGTTTATCGATGTTACACAATCGTCGACTTTAAATTTGTTTTCTTCATGACCACTATTGCATAAATCCTTCGATTTCATATCTGATAATTCCATTTGCTTCTCATTACTTTCCACATGAAATTCTTCTTAATTAAAGTTGTTTATGTCAGTATTCGTGAAAAGAAGTTCCGTACCAATTTGAGCTAGAAGTGTAGCAATAGTTGAAAGATCTTTGTTTTCTTCCTGAATTATATTTTGTAAAATATTTAAGGGCATGTTATCCTCTTCAATACTTTCACTACTACTACGATTGCCAGGGCCACTTTCACTTGTACGTACGAACTTTTTTAATGAATTTTGCAACTTGTAATTCACGCTTATTAAATTTAGGGAACCTTTTAAATTTTTTTTAAATCTCTAATTTTTGAGAAATCGTGGCACAGCAAATCACACCAATAAACTGACAAAATTGAAGATCAAAATCATCCAAAAAGAATAATATACCAAAGGACGGGGATTTCCCTTTTTTGTTTATAGACATTGTAATCAAATTTAAAAAAAATACAAATAAAAGTCGCGAAAATAGAATCCGTTTTTCGTAAACTGTCGCGATTATAGAACCTGCAATTTTAAAAATTAAGCCGTCGCGATAACCGGGACGTCACGATAATGGGTAGTCGCGAATACCGAGCTCCCACTGTATAAGATGCCGAGATTAAGATATATGCGAAAATTCGCTCTCTTCCGTCAAATTCCGAGATAAAAACCTAATTTCACTGTGCTCTAAAAAACATAAATATAAATAAATATAAATCTTATTTATATATATGTATATATATATATATATATATATATATATATATATATATATATATATCTATATATATATATATATATATATATATATATAGTAATTTGTGGTTAAGCAATTTAACAATTGATTACACAATACAAATATATCAAGATGCTAAAATCACACGTACATATTTACTTACTTTTTCTTCAATATTTCTCTTGTATTGAGTAATAAATTATACTAAACTTAAAAATAAAAACAATAAAAAATGGAGCATTTAAGAGCCTATGACAGGTTTATTTCAAACCATATTTATGAACTAATTTTTTTACATAGTATCATATTTAATAATTAAGCCACAAATGGCTCATATAACCAGACATTAAATCAACCAGTCAGTTTGTCTGACTGTCTAATAGTTACTCACTCAGTCCAATATTCGCAATAAGAAAAAAGAAAACACAAAAAGATTTTATTTCTAAGTATTTTAACAAAACGAGTTCAATTGCGGTTTAGGTTTTTTTTTTTTTTTGCACACACATCAAGAAATGTCATTAAAAGCAGACAGTATTGCGGCAACATATATATATTTTTTTTTATAAAAGAAATAGATTTGTTTATGTCATAATGCGAGAGAAAGAGAAGCAGAGAGAAAATTAAAAGATGGAAACCAAATACGGAAACGAATTGTTGGCTAAAGAATTGGGTAAATGATTTGAAATCATAAACAACTGTTGCCAGGGTTGTCAGATTTTTTTATAGCCTCTGTTGCCAAATTGTTAATCAGAAATCGCCAAAATAAAATTTTTGATTTTTAAAGAAATACTAAAAAATTAACTACAATTTTTAGTACTTAAAATTTCGTATAATTTATAGATGTAAATTCAGCTTTAACAAAGCCCATGATAATTGCAATAGCTAATAATAATAACACTGTGCTATTTTAACAAACTGGGCACTCTAATGGTAAAGCTGATTTGAGTACTCTGTATTCAATGGTGACAACCGTTTTTCGACGTTAGCGTTCGTATTCGCGATATTTAGGTTTAAACTGGAAGTAGCGAATTAATTGAAATTTAGAAATAAACGGAAAATTCTTTATGTATATTTCAAAATTAAATTAATTTCATATATACTGCAATCATAAATTAAATCAGTTTTAGCCCGATTTTATATTTTTGTTGGAAAAGTTGCTTATTGGTAACACTAGTTGGTCTTGCTTACAGAGTTACGGTAATAGTTTTTGTCAGTTTAAGGTTTTGTTTATTAGCGTTTAAATTATATTTGATAATAAGAATACATTGTTATACACTTCAATGAAGTCTTAATTGTTTATATTGTTTAAATTCAAAAATTAACTCAGGTATTCGAAAACCAATTTTAGAGACAAAATTTTTATGAAAAATTTTATTTAAAATGCATTTTAACTTTAAAGGTTGTTTGTGAATACGGGGGTAAATTATTAAATTTAAGCTAAAAAAAACTTAATTTTCCCAAATTCTCTTTTAGTTTTTCAAAATGAAATATCTCAAAAACGAGCGCTTTTAAAAATGGTTTACACCACTAAGTTCAGCTTCGTCTAATTAGTTTAACCCAATGGGTGCCTACATTGTACAAAAATTAGTCTCATTTTCGAGAACAGTGTAATTGAATAATAATTGAAAGAAAAAACACAACTTAAAATACACTTTTCTCACATATAGTCCCTTCTTAGGTCATCAACTTTTAAAATTTATTGGACTTTATTATATATACATATTTTTTAAAGAATAATTCTAACATTATATAACAACACTGGTCCCATTAAACTTATAAATTGTTTCATAGAATTAACTTATTCATCAACGCTTATTTCATTGTGATCGAAATCATTAATATCCTTAATATATTTGAAAGATGATGGAAAACAAATTATCAAACATTTAATACATAAGTATTGTAAGGTACATATACTTTTTGGAGATAAAATTTCGTAAACTAAGTTGAAGTTATTTACAAATTAAGGCTTTTCATTTTTCTAAATAGTCAAATATTAAAAATAGCTGATTTTTAGTAAGAAAATTTAAAAGTTTTTCTAAATTAGTCAAACAAATCGCCACCATGTTATATATCGCAAAAAATTCGCCCTGTCACCAAACGGAGAGTTCAGTCGCCAAAAGTAATTAAAAATCGCCACATTTGGCAGCCCTGATTGGAGCTGTTTAGTATACTCGTAGTTTAGTTTAAATAACGCAATGATTTTATTTTATAATATTTTGGTAGATTACAACTGATTTATTTTGTTGTCGAGTATAGAATTTGTAAATACAAATATTCTGTAAAAAAAAAAAAAAATATTTTTTTATGGTAAATTTTTGGAGGTTATAAGCATCAGGAGATGAGAAAAAGGGGCTAAGTTGAACTTCAAAAAAAGATCAAAAAAGGCCAAATGATCTAAAAAATGAAGCAAAAAATCAGCCATTTCTTTTTTGATTTTAAAACTTATTTTTTTACATGTTCTCGTTAGTTTTTGAAACAATTTTTTTAAAGATATTGTAATAGATTTATAAATAAAATGTGAATAGGCTGTCAGCAAAATTATCGAATGAAATATCGTCCCAAAAATTCCCATACAAATTTGGGTTATATTTCATGTGAAAAATTATCCAATATGTTGAAGTGATTTTTCGTCATTTTTGAACTATGATTTCTTTTTAGCCTTTCCAAATTTTTAGGTGATTTTTCGCTTTCTTTGATTAATGAAGTATATTAAAATATAATTATAATTATCAATTTAATAAATCCATGAAATTAATTAAGCTATTATCGATTTGGAGAATGTAGAGCCGCCGAGCAAAATTTTTGTGAAATATAATCACAATTTTTTGTCAGAATAAATACAGCAAAATGTTTAAATGGATGATTCTACAATAATAAAATTAGCAAATAAAAACTTATTTCCTTCGTTGCTGTAATACTAATATTTTAGCCTTTTAAAGAAATTCTAAGCATCAAAAAAGGCTAGGAAAAAAAGTTAGAAGCTAAACGAAAATTTTAAAAAGGTTAAGCTGGCAACACTGGTTATAAGGATACAGCTGGTGAGGAATCATTTCAAAATTGAATTTTATAATATGAATCGAACAAAGTTTTTCTGGCTTTAAGCTTTATATATAAAACTAATTGAAACTAGATGACAAACTTTATTTGATTATTAAAATTCATAACTTTAACAGATTTCTCAGTTTAAATAAAAATATACTAAATTTCTTAAGAATAAAAATGTTTTTCTATTTACCCATATAACAAAACAAATTAATGTCATGAATTAATCTCTAGAGAAAATCTCTACATTTAAATTAAATCTTGGTTTAGCGCTTTTGCATAAATTGCAATTCTATTCCTTTCACTATCTTCCCTACAATATTTTATTATTCAGCTCAGCTCTCTGATATTCTTTTCTTTTTTTTTTAGTTTTTTTGCATAAACTTTATTTAAGCATTGCAAATAATTGCTCACTTCTACACTCTCATGATCTTTTCACACATTTCAAACAAGTGAATTTATAACGTAACACTTGACAACAAATATATTTTTTATAGTTTTTTTTTCTTTCTTTGTCGTTTTTCCAACGGAAATCAAGAACGAGTATAAATAACAGAATTTGAACTATAGCAAACATTTATTTCTGTAAAAAATACCTCTATTTTACTCTTAACCGAATCAAAGGGAGCACTAATACTATTACAAGCTAGTAGTTCTCTTTCATATAGAGGGGTGTGGGAAACGTGTGTATCTTTTTATTTTCTTCATAAAGATGTTCATTTTTTAAGAATCAAAAGGATATTACAATAATAAAAAAGTAGAAAAGAAATACGAACAAAGTGTAGAGTAAGATGCTAAAAAAGGAAGGAAATTTGTATTTATAGAGTTAAATGTAAATGAAAATAAGATGTGGTACTAAACGACTATAAAATAGTTCTGCAAATTTTGTAATAAATTTTATTATAATAAATATCAACCGGGGAAAGGGGGTAACAATTCGACTGCAGAACTAGTTCTGTGAAAGCGTTTAGCATTAATTTTATGGAAAGTTTTTCAACCGGAACAGAACTAGTTCAGCGAACCAATAAACATTCCATAGCGCAGTTCAGGAACTTGTTCACAAATCTTTCATTACTAGTTTTGTCACGGTTCTGGAACTATTTATTAATCAAGGATATGTTTTAAAACTAATTCCAAAGAAGGGTTTCACCTTTGTCTTTCTGTTGGAAAACAATTTCAGTAGCTTCAAACAAAAAAATATACAGTCAATCGAACGAACATGTATACACCCCATATTTATTTTTAAAACTTTGCTTTTTTGTACTTATTTTTAAAAATATTTGTAAAAGTGTTGATCTCATAGTTAACGCCATGTCTCGACACTAAGAGAAACAAAAAAATCATGTCAGCTTTTATGACCTCTTATATAAAAGAACCACTGAAATGTAAATCGCAAAATAAGTATACGAGGCATGAAAGACATTGTTTTATTCGGATATAACCAAGTATACAGATATTTTTAAATTTTGGATTTCTATTTGTAAAACTTGGAGTTTTCGAGACTTTTCGGCAATTTTATTCATACCTGGCAGTCTTGCGGAAATAAAAAGCGAATAATTCTGGGAAAAATGTCGGTAGTTTAAGAAACCCCAATTATTTTTACATTTTATGAACTTCCTACGTATTAAAATGTTGAAAAAGTTAAGAATATGGTATTATTAATTCACAATTTCTCATAACTAAATATGAGATATTTGTCATAATCACATTTTTGGGTCATTTTCCAAAAATGTTGTAATATTCTTTTTTTTTTTTTTTTTTTGGACTGCAGAATTTTTTAAAAATGATGGTATTATAGAGATCTAAAAAAATATTAAACAATTAGTAAATTTGTTTTCAAAAATCAGGAAATTAAAGAAACTACCATCAAATATCCCAAATCCCGGTCCGGGGTAAACTTGTTTAAAATATTTACTTTTTTCATTGAAATGATCAACCAGCCGTTGTAAAGTGCGTGGCTCAGAAAATATTTTTTGTGTGTTTCACCCACATATGGGGGTATATAGCCAAAATATTTTTTATCTCGGCTTCGACATTTTAGAATTTTACAAAAAAAAAAAAAAAAAGTTTTTAAAAATTCACAAAGTTTGCATTAGGTGAGTTAAAACCATTACCCAAAGCGTCTTCGATTTAAAATAATATGTAAAAGAATTATATATATTTATACAATTCTTTCAATATTACTATTTAGAATTTTGTAAGAAATCTAGTGATTATTCTGAAAAAAATCTAGGGTCCTAATTTAGGCCTCCAATTATAAAAAAACTTAAAAAAAACCAGGCCACTAAGAGGGTAAAATTTCCTTCTACCTAAATATCTCTTAAACAGAAATAGATAACCTACACGTATAAGCATGTTTTTTTATAGAGATTTGCAAGAACTACCTATATGTATTTTTTTTTTCTTAAATTCATGTCTTAAATAAATTTTTGGCGAATTTTTAAAAAAATTACATACCCGAGGTGACCAACTTTGTAGGCCTACCTTCTACCCCCGTAACCCGCTAGGAGCTTGTACTCCTCCAACTCAATTCAAAAGCAACTCAACTCTGATCATGTAGAATTTTATTTAGATATCTCCTGCGGTTCATAAGTTACAAAATTATTTAAAAAAAATCAATTTAGTGCCATTGTGTGACACTAACCTAATATACCTATTTTAAGAAGAGATATAACATATAACAACAGCCACAAAAACTATCTATAAGCAAACAACAGCTCCATTCAAGCATAGTTTTTGTAAGAAAATCTATGTATCAACGAAAATGAGGAAGGATTCCTTGTAAAATTTTCAATAAACGATATCTAATCCGTTATTTGTAACTAAATGCTTATTCATTGATTTTTAAATTTCATCTTAGTAGTATTAAATTATTTTATGGGTATACATTCCCTATCACCATATGAACTAACAACAAAAATAAGATACTTAAAGTATAAAATGAAATAACAATTCTTGTTCCAGAGCATGCATATATCCATTTGTATGAAAAGAAGTTTAACAGGAAGAAACCTAGTAAAAGTAAACGAGTAAAATTGTTTATGTATGTGTGCATTTCTGTAATAAAATAAAAAAAAAAAGTAAATTTCCTTGTACATATGTGAGAGCGAGAGAAGGTTGCAATATAGTTCTGCAAATACAAGAACTAGTTTATTTATCTACATTATTTTCATTTTATGCTTGTAATTTTATATTTTGTTTATTTTTAGAATAGCGGTTAACACCTTCTACACTAGTTTGGGTATAAAAAGTAACTAGTTTTAAAATAACATGGTATATTTTTTGATAAAATTACCCAATTATATTAACGATTATTCATTCACCTTTAAAACGATTAAAAATAGCTAGAGTATTTTATAAATTGCAATTTCTTCAAAACTGCAGAAAGTACAAACGTATAATTGTTTAAGGAGTGAATATACATACCGGTTTTACAATACACACTTACGTATTGTAAAACCGGTATGCATTGAAGCAGCATTTTAATATTGAAGGATTTACGTTACTTTCTTCCTATTCCTATGCTACTTTTTATAAATAAGAATAAAAAAATTAAAAAATAACCACGTTTTTCTTACCACAACTTTTTTCCTATAAGTTTACTATTGTCATCATTGTTGTTGCAAAAAAAAGTTATACAAAATTTTAAATACATATATCGTAGTATTTTGGCTAAGGATAACAATAAGTACCACAATTGTAAAACACATGCAGAGATAAGGATTATTTTAAATAACAAAAAATACATACATGAATATATAGGTATAAAGATTTATAAATCAATATACTTAAACATAACCACATGGACTTGGAATAGGGAAAACAGTGCCAAGCAATGCTAAAGAAATTTACTTAACTTATATAGAACGAATTGCTTATAAAATGTAAAACTTAATATAAAATTTATTCACATAGATGTTTGATATTTATATTGTTTTATATGCAGCTTTTTAAGCAATTTTCTATAATTGTTACTCACTGTTATCGAAATAGTCTTACATATAAAAACACACTTATACTCCTCCTATCCACTCTTCATTTATTGAATGCAGTTGTTGAAAATCCTCTTAGCTTCCTGCATGAAAAATTGCTTAACAGTTTTTGTTTGCTTTTGATAGTATTAGTGCTTAGTGGTCAATAGAAGGAGAGAGGAAAAAACTACAAACGGAAACTTCCAGCAAAGATCTAGAAAACCCAGTGGTGTGAAGAATTTATTTATTTTGTTTCTTTTCTTTTCTTTTCTTTTCTTTTCTTTTCTTTTCTTTTCTTGGAATGTTTGCAAATAAATAAATTCTGTTTTTTTTTTGAATTTCTGATAACAAAGATTAGTTTTTTTATTTAGACATTGTAAAGGAAATTCTCACTTGAAATACAAGAGTTTGTGAGATAAATGTGATGCATAGTTTTAGGAGGTTTTTGATATTAAAGGAAAAATTATCCTGCAGTATTAAAAATTAAATTCAATAGCAAAGTAGTCATTTCAATGATCTATATTCTAGAATTGAAGTAGGTCTACAGTTAAACTGTGACTATACGTATAAGGATCTAAAAAAAGAACCTAGTGGAACTATGATAGAGAATGAAAATCAAGGTACACTTGTGCTATAAAACACCCACATTTGCAGTTATATTTGGTCTGTAAAAAAATATATGATTGAATTGAATTTGGATATGAAAAAATCTACTGGAACTGGAACAAACGCACCTATTATTCAATCCATATTTGGACTGTAAAATGACCTACATGTTAAGCTGGAACTATATATGAATATGCAATCGAAGATACGATGGTTAAAAATATTTTTGGACTGCAAATTGAACTAGAATTTATGCTACACTTGGACTACGATAGATGTTAAACTAGATTTAAAGCTCTTGGATTGATACTTAATTTAAACTATGAAAGGACTAGCTAATGTTTTGCTTGGTCTATCAAAGTGCCTGAAAATTAATGCCATTGCAGCAATAAAAACCCCTACGATAAAAGCCACACTTTCACCATCAGTAACGCTAAACGTGGACTTTACAATGATTTTAAATTGATCTTATAATTGAATCTATCTTTATCTATATAAAAATGTAACCTAGCTAACCTAGGACCTATAAAGACTACAATTGGTCTTTAAGAAAATCTTCAATTGAATTTTTATTTCGACAATAAAAGAGCCTATAACAAATCTTCTTTTGAGCCAAAAATGACGTTAAATATGGATTTTATAATGTTTAGTTGACGTTTAATTTCGATAGTAAAAAGGTCTTCGATTTCAACTAAACTTGTGCTATAAACCAACGAGCGAACTGCACTTGGAATATAATTGGATCTAAATCGCCTTTTTATAAATCGTAGATTTTAAATATAACTATATAAGAATATAAGCTGGAAGCAATTTTGAAACTATAAAACTATATGCAGAGGGAAAACATGGTTAGGGTATTGTAACTACAACATATATTCTATGCAAAATATGACTATTTCTTCAACCATTAAATATTATAAATATATTTCCTTGTTCATAAACCGTATTAAGTTTTCAAACCATATAATAATATTATTAGTTCCATAATAATAAAATATTACAAATAAATAAAATATGTATGCTTTTTACAAATATGTTTGAAAAATAAATAACTAGCTTGTTTTTAAATACATTTTGCTTTCAACTTAGTTATAATTCTCATTTAGTTTATATATGAATATATAGAATTTGATAAAATTTGAATATAATTGGTGTGATTCAATCAATATGAGAGATTAATTAATTAACTATTAATAATGTATAATATATATGTTGTTTGCTCTTAAACATATTTTATTTTTGAATATTTGTTCTTTTTCAGCTATTGTATTTGTTTTTCAATTATAACATATACTTTTCAACTATAATATTTTTTTCAACTAGATTGTGTTTTGCTTTAATAAAAAGCCAACTTCATTATAATTTCCAATTAGTTTATATATGAAGAAATATAAGTAGACAAGGTTTGGTTATAGTTGGTGTGATTTAAAGAATATAAGATAATAATTAACTATTAAATAACATATTTAATAAAAATATTTGCATTTTCTTGTACACTATATTATGAATCAAATAAATAATTAATAGAAAGATAATGTTTGATTATAACAACATCATTAATAACAACAACATTTTGAAAAATGTTTAGAAATTCTCATAATATAGTAAAATCGGATCATAATATGAGAAAATTAGATCATAATATGATAAAACCGGATCATAAAATGATAAAGTTGGATCACATTGTCATATTTATTATATCTTTATTATATTAATCATATAAAGTAATAACAATATGTTGCTCATAGATTATGGTCACGGTAACTATATTTTTTATCTCTGCGTGAAGTTAATGCGAATATGTCGAAATACCTTAAAATGAACTGTATGGAGCTCTAAGACTGAAGCTGAACCTGAGGCATGAAAGGATCAATGATTGACACTAAATTGAATTTCTAAAGAGTCATAAAGCAAAAGATAGACAGGTGACTTTGTTAAGTCTATGTTTGAATCCAAAACATCACAAACATGCAACTATATATACTTACTGTTCTACATAGAGATCCACGATGCTTTTTAAAATCGTGGTCTGCCCTAATATTTTATTTTATTATATTTTTTTTTTTCTTTTCAACAAATAAATTGACAACTAAATAAACTACTATCATATGGCACACACTCTCACATGTGTGTTAGAACGGAAACCGGAAATACACTCTTTAACGGATGTTAGTTTTTTGGTTATTGCTTTTTTGTTTTATTATTTTTTCTCTATTTGTTTGCTTCTTTATATTTTTTTTATAGCTTTAAAGTTCTGGTCAATGATTTTCTAACGATTTGCAAATAAAACAAGTAACTAAATAAATTTAGTTATTTGTTTGCAATGGCATAAAATAAACAAATACAAAATAGTGTGGAGAGATAAACAGTTTTTAGGTTTATAATAATAATAATAATAAAGTGATAAAACTAAAGATTTAAAATGAATGGATTTAAAATAAATTTTAAAAAAATTTTTAAATTTTTAAATTTTATTTTTTACAATTACAAAGCAAAAATAATTGACAAAACAAAATTAAAACAAATTAAATTAAAAAAACGGTTAATAAAGTGATCATTAATAGGGGAATTTAAAATTCAAAACCAACGGGTGCTATAAATGCATACTTAGATTTCTAAATATGATTCATTTCTTTTAATGAATAACCCCTTAATTTTATCAAATTTATTTTTATTATTTATTAAATTGCCAAATAGTTGAAAATGAGTAGTAAATAACTATTATTTAGTTACGAATTTTAAATTAAATCTAAAACAAAAAAATTCCACAAAATTGTATATAAATCACATATAAATCTTCTCTCTACTCCCCTCAACTATCAAATATCAGCCATAATTCAAATAATATAGTTGTATCTTTAAAATGACGCCATCCTGACTCATTTATTAAAAATATTTACAGTATTTTTATAATGACTCACAATGGTTTCAAATAAAACTCGTGCTACACCGAAATACATATAAAATATAAATATTTTTGTTGTCTTTCCGTTTTACCTGATAATGGATATGTTGCCACTTAAAATACTATAAATTTTTTCAAGAAAGATACGCATACATATGCAGCAACGTAAGACAAATACTATCAACGATATTTGTGGCAGGAAGGCACTATATACGAGGCAGAGTGCGAGATTTTCATACTTTAGCTTACAGTCTTTATAACTCATATATAAATCATACATACTAAAGATACTGAACATACAATATGTATTTACGCTGACTTTTGGAGAAAAACACCTTCAAAATATAAGAGTTTATAAATGAATGAAATTTGGGGGAATAACTAAATGCCCATCATATTCAAAGGTAACTAAGGTAGCTAACTAAAAAGGGGAAAATATACACATAATACTCTCATATGTTCTGTCTTAAGAAGTCCTTTAACATATATATATATATATATATATATATATAAAGCGATGGCTTTATAGAAAAAAATAATAAAATAATTTGTTTCGATGAATAACTTACGACAGGAGCTAAAAAGCAATTATTGTCTAGAGAACGATAATTCAATCAGGAATTATTTATTATAAATTCATAGCATAACAATAACAAGTTTGACCTTGACCTAGATCCGTATCAGTATAAAACAAACTCAAGATCGACTCTATGATAATCTACACCATTGTTTACGAGTATAAAAATTCTGGTAGGGTACTTATATTACACCTGTGAACAATTTTACTTAATGTAAAATTAAATATACAAATACAGAATAATTCATTGATACTAACGTCTAGATGAGTTTATGCACTTTAGGGCGATTCCTGGAATTATGTTTATATGGGAGCTATGGTAAATTATAGACTGATTCTCATAAAATTTGGCAATATTGTTTCTATTTACATAAAACTGATTTTCTGAAGAAGGGTTTATATGGCAGCTATGGCAAATTTTGGACCGATTTTGATATAATTTGGTGCAAAGATTGATACTTGTACAGAGCTTTTTTGCACCGAATTTTTGAGTTTTTAAACTCTATTCTGGTGGGATATTTATATGGGGGCTGGGTGAAATAATGGACCGATCATAACCAATTTCAATACGCTTCGTCCGTATATCATAAAATTTCCACGTTCCAAATTTCATTGAATCTTGCATCTTTAAAATTGCGACCAGTACTTTGTGCACAAGGTTTACATGGACTGCCAGCCAGCCGCCCAGCCGCCCACCCGCCCAGCCAGCCAGACGGACGGATGGTTAGACATCGTTAGATCAATCTAAAAATTGATTTTGAGTCAATTGGTATTCTTTAAGGGGGGTGTTGGAAAACTTTTTCTACGCGTGGTGGTGTATAAATATATCCTCTATATAATAACTTCTATCAAAACTCTATTGAACTATATAAATATCTGCCATTATTGCAAAATGTTATACCCTACAAAATCTGGTATGTATGTCGAAGTGATTTTCGAGATTTTCGGAGATAATCTTTATGGCAACTGTAGCCAATATTTAACCGATTCTTGTAAAATTTAGATATTTGATTTATACTTTTATAAAACTTACGTAAGTGTAATATTATTTTGTTATTCATGTGGGATTTATATATTTTAAAGTAGGATTAATTATGATCCGATATTCAGTAAATTTGTCACTTTATTTTTTCGGCTTATTGAATATTATCTTGCTACTGATACATATATGAGATTTATGCATTTTGGAAAGAAGGCCTTATACCGAACTTAGACCGAACTTCAAGAAATTTGGAATTTCGATTTATATAGAAATTATTTATTCAATATTTTATTAAACTATTGAGATATTTAAGCATTTAAAAACTTTAAAACTCCATTCCGGAAGAATATGTGTGTGGGGGCTAGATGAAACAATAAACCAATCATAAACAAATTTAATAGCAGACTAAGCCCTTGTATCATAAAAATACAATGTATCAAATTTAATCGAAATGTATTAAAAATTATAATATATAATTTGCGTACTAGTTTTACATGGAATACCAGCCAGATGGACGGATGTCCATCGTTAAATTGACTAAGAAAGTAATTGTGAGTAGAACGTTATACTTTAAATAAGTAGGATCCGATAATTTGTTTCCTACATTATATGTTTAGCTTTTAGTTGACCCGTATTGGATCTTGAAAAAAAAAAATAATAATACATAGCGGATCATTACAGGGTCGAACTTGTTTGACATATCTGTTAGGAACTTCTTCACTTTTTGGGGTTGGAATTCGTTATTATGACTTTTTCTTTTTCTGAAACAAGATCCAAAATTATAGCTCAAAAGTATAGAAACAAATTGAAAGAAGTACCAGAAACATTGATTAGTTTTAACAAAATTTAGAAAAACTCTTTGAAATCTGATACAAACTTCTTTGATAGTTAAAAGTTTTTTTTAAAGTAATAAATCTTTACATGATTTAAATTAGTCCACATACCATTTACTGCATTTAATAGATATACGAGGGATTTCCAAGGGAATTTTTTCACATTTTTAGATTGATTTTAAGCAAATTCATGCTTACAATATAATTTTAAAATTACCTAAAAGGAAGAAGAAAAAACAATGTTATTAATTAATAATCAATTAAGAATAATTTAATACATGATATTTAAGGAGAGCGTTTAAATAAAATGTAACATACATAACACTTGAACGGAATAAGCAGACAATAAAAGTAAATTAATATATTATAGCTCTTATTCTGCAGATTCTTCAGATGAATCACTTTATTAATTGATTACTAGATTTTTCGTTTAACATTTTGATATGCCTTCTGAAATAAAAATTTAATGCAATTCCACCAAAATTTTTATGCCATCTTTCTACACAAATTTAAAATTTATAATCAAAATTGATTATTTCTGAGGCCTTTTTAAACTCATTTCGTTCCAATTTCTTTCTAATTGCCACAATTCTGGGCTATTATATAACTAATATTTTGATAGACAGAAATAACATTATCGATATTGTACCATTTCTGGATGCTTCTACTGTAACAAATAAATTCTAAATCATACTGTTTTAGTGTAGAAACATAACAACGCATGCAAAGGGACCATTTGCCTCCTATTGAAAAAAATAAAGATAATAACAACGGCAGCGAGACGGCAAGATGATTGCCAAAGTTTTTCGTAATTATAATTTTTTTATATATACATAAATGTAAACATATTTTTTAGTTGTTTAATTTTATTTCTTTAAAGAATTTCTATTTTCTATATTTGTTTACTTTTATTTTCTTATTGTCAAGAAAATAAAACAAAATTTATTCGAACGGCTTGCCGTTCAACGGCAATGTAAAGTCAAATTTGTATGGAGCCGTTACCGTCGCTGGTTATGTTTCTAACCTAGTGTCTACATTAGGCAAATTTATATCAAAACAAACGTCAAAATCAGTGCGAATATATACAAGGTAAGCTGAGTTAAACAGTTGATTATTATTTTGGTTGTCAAACTGCATATATAAAAAACAATAATGAATACGCCATATTGTTGTTTTTGTGCAACTGTTGCCACTTTCCATAAATTAAGTTTAGTTTGACGTTTGTCTTGACAAAAAAAATCTCTAATGTAGACACTATGTAAACTTATGGTAAGATTAGTATTCATGATCTTTAATGACACTTTTTGACATAATTATTTGAGTTTATTCAGACTCAGGCAGCAAAAAAATCCCATTTCTTGTTGCATTTATAGTAAACTTGTCAAACGACAATTTATTTTCCAAGTTTTGATTATTTTTCAGTATGATACTTTTCTGGACCATTTTATCGATTATTTTGTTATTCAAAATTATACCTAGGAAAATGACAAAGTCTAATAACGTATATTTGGTAGTCTTATGCAAAACACTGAATAATTATTAATCTTTCGTTATTGAGGAACTTTGATTATCCTAGATCTGAGAATTCTTCTTAGCATTATTATTTAAAACCTTCTTAGCTTCTTTTGATATTTTTGTTTGACATAGCTGTTAAAAACTTTTTCACTTTTTGGACTTGGAATTCATTATTACGACTTTTTCTTTGTCTAAAACAAGATCCATCTTATTGTCTAATTTTCTGTTAAGATTTTTGATTACCCTGAAATCTGATTTCTTGATCTTTCTAATAACTTCAAAATAAAAATTAAGAAATGTTTTTGTATATTTTTCTTTGACTGCCCTCTGCCAACAGACAAACCAACGGATTTAAAACAAGTTAGATCGCTATATTCAGCTATGCCGAAGCTTTTATACCCTACACCATTTTACCAATAAATAAAACGAAATAGAATGCCTTATTGCCTAATATTTTCAAGCAACGCTTGCTTAAACAAAAAAAAAAAAAAAATTAAAAAAAAATTAAAAAAATTAATTTGCTAAAATGTGTTCTAAAATAAGGATTTATAATATAAGATTTTATATCTAAATATTACAAAAATATGGATATTTTGCTCTTAATATCCAAATAATACAAATGTTAGAACCAAACTATGCAAAAACGTGCTGTAACAAGTCGATACCATAAATTGTCTGAAACGAAAAATAACTAATAATTCGATTCATTTGAAGCCTAGGAAAAAATATGATTTTGCATATTTTGAGTTGCCCTGAAGATTGAATTTGTATTATTGAACTATAAATTATAAGTATTCTAAACTAGGGATGTCAATGACTAAAAATTCATTCAAAGAAAAGTTGGATTTAGTAAATGAAAAACGTTAGTTATACATGTTATTATTATATAAAACATATTTTTTAATGCGTTTTTGCTTCCTTACACTTAAAGTTATAAATATTATTAACATACTTAAATAATATTAATATTAAAGAAATTGATGGTTATTAATTACCAAACAATTTGTTTACATACATTTTTTCTAAGAGTACAACTCTTTGAACTCTCAGAAACGAATAGATGAAAGAGCATACGTTTGAGTTTAGCCAGGACAATTAAATTTAAATATGTTTCCCTCTTGAGAATATTCGACAAATTTTAAAGCAAGTTTAGATTAATTTCACTTTAAACAAATATTTTGCCGTGGCAACACTGATTGTAAGCATAAACACCAATTTGACGCTACACATTTTAAAACACAAGCCGACATATTGCTGCCAAAAAAAAAAAACAAATCTCAGCTGTTTAAATTTCGCTACCTTATTAATCTACCTTGCTGTTCAACATTAATACCTTCTGCGCTTATGTTGCTTCGTTGTTGCATTTTATTTAACCCAATGGCTTCTTAAATCGTATTAAGGATTGTTCTAAAACTACGAAATTTTCTTAATCTAAAACACGTAATTATATAAAAAAATTAAATAATAATATTATTTGAATATTAAAACGATTTTTCCAAACTTCACTGCGTTTTGTGGGTGAACTTTTTTGACAACCGCGAAAAAGTAACATAATTTTTTTACTAATAATTTTCAAAATCCTATTCGAAAAAAAATTAAAAGAGTTATGGCCCTAATACATATATTTATATATATTTTTGTATGTATATATAAAAATAAACTGACAGTATATATATAAAAAACAACAACATTAATAGTCATTCCAATGCTTAATATAAATGATTATGTGGATATTATTAACATAATTTTTCAGTGTTTGGTCCAATTTCGTGGATTCAAAAAACCGAAATTTTATCAAAAAAATTTATGACCGATCCATATAAAAACGAAATCCGTAGCTTAAGCAAGGGCTATATTTCGTTGTTATTGGACCGATTTAGTATATTTCTTCTTCTTATCGCTAATTGAGTTCCGGTGAAGTATACGAAAATTTCCGTTTCTGTATAGCTCTGGGATAATCTTAATTATTTTCTGAGGTACGCCCTTACATGTGAGTGCTTCCGAAATGGTAGTGTGGACAACTGTATACAAAGCTTTTTCAAAATCGAAATAATTTCCAAATATTCTTTGCAAAAGCGAAGTCCCTTGTTTATATAGTGGAAGACAAACTGATGGACGGATATCGTCCTATCGATAACATTTCTTACAAGGTTCCAGAAAATTACAAATGAATGACGAACATATATGTACCCTTTACACCTGTGGCGACAGGTATAAAAATTATCTCTTCTTAAATCTGAAATATCTTTCGACGGCAGTTATATATGTTATATGTTATATTTTATTTTATTTGAACGCACTCCTTAAAATCTAAAAAAAAATTTCTAATTGGTCAAGTTTTTATCGAGACAATTCCTTTAGAATTTTCTCCTTTTAACTTAACATACTCCCTTATTTATTGTAGTTTTTGCCATTAGATATGAAACCAAAAAATAATATAAAATATATTTACAAAAAATATTAATAAAAAAGAACAGCAATAAAAAACCATAAACAACTCCTAACGTTAATCAATCGTTTACTTAATAGTTTCAACCATTTGAAAATGTTGCACGTATAAATTTCAAGCAACATGAGGTATAGCAATTATTAAAGAAAACATAGGAGGCATAAAGCAATATGTAATAGTTCTCTTTTATAAGATTCAAAACTAAGAAGTTTTATTTATGTTAGAATCTATTTATTTCTTTATTTATTTTTTCACCTTCTGAATGAAGAACAATTAATTTATTTCATTGGCAAGAAATCTCTGAAGATTATGATTTTTTGTTCTTGTTTGTTTATAGTTTTAATGGTTTTTTAAGTGTTGCACACGGTTTGGTGGATAAGTGAGTATGTGTGGGGCGGCTACAAATTGTTGTCTTTAAAACAAGGGTTAATTACTTGTGAAAACCAGAAGGTGTTTAGAGATTTTTTCTATTTATCGTATCTTTGTTAATGATTTTTTTTTAAATTTATGGAAGGTCATTAAGAACTAATGAGTAATAATTTTTATTTAAAATATTTTAGTGAAATAAATTGGAGGCTATTTTAATGAAATTTATTAGACAAGGGCTAAAATTAAAGTAGCAATTGAGAGGATTTTTTGCCAAAGAGATTAACTTTTATGGTTTGCAACATTGAAGGGTACAGATATGTGTTACTAAAATATATATCTAAAAGCCCATAAAAATATTGAATTGGTTACTATGATTAAAAGAGTATATTTTGAGTAATGTTCGACCGCACGAAAGTCCTGTTGTAGGTTCAAATATTATTTTTTAAACACACAATCCATTAAAACTATTTCAGTTTATTAAATTATTATGTTTATAGTTTAGAAAATCTTGGTAATAAAATCTTAAGAAATGTATTTTCAATGAGAGATTTATAAACAATTTACCAGTTTACGCCAAAAAAATATTCTTCGAACACAAAACTGCTTTATAAAAAAATTTTGCAGAAGGTCATTTTAAATAAAGTCCTATTTTTTTTTTGCAATTCGCATTTGTTTTCTTTAGGACAAGGTTTCTCAAATCGGGGCCCGTAGTAACATTTTAGGGATCCACGAAGACCTCAATAAGAGTGTATTAATTTATTTGTTTTTATTTTGTGGAAATAAGAGATCGAAGATTCAATTGTGGTATTAAAATATCTAGTAAAATCACTAAGTGATAAAGAATTCGAGGCTTTGCTCGACCAAGGCTCATAAGTAAGGCTTTCCAGATTTTTAAAGTTTTGAATGGGGTTCTGAAGACAAGAGACGTCGAAATGCGATTTTTGAATGTCTAAAATTCTATTTCATTACCACAAAATGAAATCGCTTCTGCATCGAATTGTTACGGGTCATTAAAAGTTGATACACTATGACAACCTAAAACCTGGCCATCTAAGAAAATCGACACCGAAGCGGAATAACCATAGCGCCCATGTAATGCTCAATATTTAATGTTAAAACATTAACCGATCAGGAGAGATTGTTTCATATGAAAAGAGCATTGAACGAAAAATGACAATAAATGCAACCAGATACGAGTACATAACATTTTATAATTTTAATACTGTGCCTCATGTTGAGCAACCAAACTATTGAAAAAAAGAAGAAATTTTGCCCCACCTGCCGTATAGCTCTGTTATTGTCCCTACTGACTATAATTTTTTTCTTTTGTTTCAGAATGTCGTTTTTAGGTTTTTTACGTTACTTGCCTCAAAAGTTAAGAAGTGGTTTTTGAATGGAATTCATAAATTGCTAGAAAGATGGGAGAAATCATAGCTTCCGATGGACAATACTAAAATACACATTAACTTTAATTAAAAAATAATGGGCACTATCAATATATTTTCTTAGTGGGAATCCCTGCTTTAGAATATTAAACGGAAAATCAAATCTGCGTACTTAGCAAAAGAATAACCATAGAATCTTAACAACTCAAAGACCATTATAAAACTCGTGCCCTTTTCGTCCTTAAAAAATTATTTTTCTCCTTTATATATATGTGTATTTAATAGTCATTTTAGTTTACTTTCACATTGTATTTAACTTAAATCCTCGTACTTACACATATGAAAAAATATAAAAGTAAAAACAAATAAACGAAGAAGCTTAGTCAAACAAATCATCAAATGTCCTTTTACCAAATTTCTAACAAATGTAAACTGTGTAAAGCTAAAGCTACTGATAATGAAAAATGTTACCGCAGACAAATAAATAGTAACGAAAAATCAAAAAACACATATATGTACTAAAAGGAAAGAGCAATACCAAAAAAAAGAGCGAAAAAACAGCTAACCAACACAATCCACATATATACAGATATATGGTATGAATAGGCTAACAAGGATATAACCGAATGAATATGTATGTAAGCGTTAGGGTGTTTGCATTTTTAAATGGATGCTGAAATAAATAAATAAATTTGTATGTGGGATAGTAGAAAAAAAAAATAGCTAATGACTTCATAAAAACTCAGACTGTAGTAATTGGCAGAAGATTTATTTTACTCATACGCTGAATAAATTTAAATAACCGGGAAAATACGAAACAGTTGTTTAATTTGACTATTAAATAATTCCATATCAAAGCGGACAAAAAACAGGCATTTTCGGATTTGATATCTCCGAATTTCGCTACAGTTATTATCTATTGTTGGTTTTGCTCAAATCACAAACTTTCAGACTAAAGACCCTTTCCGGTCCAAAAATATGTAATTTTAAAAATTTCCACAAGTGTACATATTTTATTGCCCATAACTTATAAACTATATATTGTAGAAATTTTATATCATTTAATAGAAAAAGATATTGTCCTTAAAATGATATGTATAAAATTTATTTACTTCGAAAGTTCAAAGGTCATAGTAGATGATCTCAAAAATATCTCCAAAAACGCTTTTTTAAAATTCTATATGAATTCTATATATATATATATATATATATATATATATATATATATATGTACTCGTGCCCAAATTCAAGTTGCACATTCTTTTGTTTTAGGAGTTACGAAGCAGCAAAATGTTTTAAATAAATAATTTTCTGTATACAAAATTTAAAATATTTACAAAAGTTAATTTCAGAGTATGTTTTTTTATGAGCTCATATTAAAAAAAAAATAAATTTTATATACAAAATTTGACTTTAGTTTATATTTTGCTACATAACTTCAAAACTAAAGGAGTGTGAAGAAGAGTTATGTTAACATTATATAATTTTTTTAAGAATTTTAAAAATATCGTTTTTGCAGATATAATAGTTTAATTTTTATAAGTCTAAATCTAACCTTTGAACTTTCGAATTAAATTATCTTACCATATACCATTTTTAAGGCAATATCTTTATCTTTAAAATGATACTAAAATTAAAAGTTTGTTGTGTGTAGTTCAGAAGTTATTAGTAATTAGATTTTATTTTGGTCCATAACTTCCAAACTAAATAAGTGACAATTTTGAAATTTTATTTGCTTAGGGAGAAGAATTATGTCAGAATTATATAATTTTTTATGAATTTTAAAAACACCGTTTTTTGAGTTATTTTGGTTTGATTTTTATACGTCTAACTGTGACCTTTGAACTTTTGATGTAAAAGAAAATTTTTACATATCATTATAAAGGTAATATTTTCGTCTTTAATATAAAACTAAAACTAGAGATCTACCATATACAGTTTACAAGTTATTATATTTTTGGACCGTAAGTGACATAAGTCTAAAGCTTTATGATTTGAGAAACACTTCAAATACCTGATGTCTATAGTGAATTTCTTTGACATCGAAAATGTCAAATACGATTGCTGTCCGATTTCGTTTGTTTATCTTAAGTTTTTTTCATAATAAAATGAAATCACTTACATTTTAGCTTTACACATAGTTAATACTCATAATATCTAATTTGAAATTCCAACTTCTAAAAAATTACCCTTTTTAAAATCCCTACTTAATTCTGTCTAAAAATTTACTCTTAAAAAAATCATATATGAAAAAACACTTCAAACTTATTTTGTTTTTAGGTATTATACTTCCTTCTTACTCCAGATTATTTAAATCTACAAATAAAACATGTTGCAAAACAAAATATAAATGAATAATGTTGAAAAAATAATATACTAAAGAGACAAATAAAAAACTAAGTAAAACGTCAAAAAATTGAAATATTTGTTCATTTCAGAATAAAAACACAAAAACAAAAAATCATAAATTAATCCTATTTAAGCGGATGAGTAGCTCATTTCTGATGAATTTATTTGTATAAAGAAGGAGAACTCCATCCAACAATTCATCACATTTCGTCATTGTTATGAATGATTATGCTACAGACCTTAGCAACCAGTCAAATTTTTACATACACAAATTTACTTATACTGACTAGGGGAAAAAAACGTTGGTAACAAACTTGAAAAATAAACAAAAAAAATATAAATAACAATATTAAAAATTAGTTTTCTTTCTATTATGTTTGACTAAGCTACAAAGAAATAGTATGTATATTAAATTTGTAATTATGTTTGCTACATATACATTAAAATATTGGTCTAAGATCGGACAATATATTGTATATGCTTATATAATTCTAAGACAATTAAGGTATTAGCATCCGTCTGTCTGTTAAAAATTTTATTTGAATATTACTCTCAAAAATAAAAACTGTTGTGGAACGCGTAAATTTGCTTACCTTTTTCTGCCCAGTCACAATTTAATTGCAATAAAGTGTAAATCGATAGATTAAATGTTCCCATTTTAGTAGAGCTAGGCTTAGCAATTGAAAAGGTTAAAATTCACTGTAACTTTACAAAACTATGGTATATGTTTTTTAGCATAATTTCAAAGTATTTTTTAATTCAATGTTCTTGACTTTTTAAGAATTTCTTAGTACATTGGATGACACTAGATGTCAGTTTTAAAATATAAGTCCTATTTTTACTTTATTTGCCGATATTGCAAATGATTCTGTTGAAAAATTGTTTATAAGTTGTCATTTAAACTAAATTTTACAAGAAATAATAGGAACGAAAATATGAATTTTACAAAACACTTTAGCATTGCACAGTGGTGCCAATTGCAAAATAAATGGTAAAAAATCTGGATTTTTTAAACCACTGAACTGATTTAGATAAAATTTCTTCAAACAATGACCTCAAAAACTTAAAATTTAAATTTTAAGTATATTTTTAGAAGTATTGTTAATATTTAGACCTAAATAAAATTGAAATAAGTATAGATATTCAAATGAAATTTAGACACAATATAGAGAGACCTGCCCTAAAATCTATGAATTAAAAATACTCCCACTGTTTTGTACCAAAATACCTAAAATACCAACCCGGAAAAAACGTAAAAATTTACTGTTTCCATTCAAATGGTCACACTATCGTTATAAGAGGTGTCCGTCAGAAGATAATTTTTGTGAGTTTACCCAACGTATGGGGATATTTAATTAATATAATTTTTGTTTGATTCCAGTTTTGCAATTTGAGAATTTTACAAACAAATTAAAACAAAAATTGCGGAAAATTGACAAAGTTTAGGTAGGGCTTGTAGGAAGACCCTTGCCCCAAGCGTTTTCAGTTTACTTTATAAGCAACTACAATAAGATTCCTTTCCTTTTTTTGAAAAAAAAAAAACACAAAAAATATGAATTTTTTTTTTAAAGTTCCAACTTCAATTATTACAACTTTTTATTTAATCTATATATTTATACCATTCTTGCAGTGATTTTAGAATTTTGTAGTGAATATAAGGAATATTAAAAAAAATATGGATAATAAAACTAAAAAAAGAAAGGTTAAAAGTGAGTAAACAATGTATTTCGACCTAAATATTTCTTAAACTAAAAGACATAACATGCACACATAAGTGTATTTTTTATAAGGATTTACAAGGATTATCTATATGTAAATTTTTTTCTGTCAAATCTTAAATGAATTTTTGGTGATTTTTTTAAAAAATTGTATACCCGAGATGACTAACTTTATAGGTCTACCCATTATCCCTGACAAAAAGGAAACTGTGCTCCTTCAAATCAACTCAAAAACACCTCTTCTCTGGTCAGGCGAAATCTTATAGAGATATTTCCAACGGTTCACAAGTTACAGAATTATTTCCAAAAAAAGCGTTTTGAAACCACTATGGATTATTTTTGGCTGCTGTAGTTCAATTTAGCATAATTTTGTGGCATATTTAGCACTTTTCCAACATTGAATAGATCTTAGAGGAAATGTTATGAAATTATAAAACAAAATAGCTATGTCTGTCAATCTGTCTGTCAGTTTGTGTGTTAAAAATTCGAATATCAATTAAAATACTAAATATGTGCATGTAATTCATTGATGAGGGTTGAACACATGTTGTTAACATAATGTCAAAAAACGGATGAACTGGAAGAAAATTGTAAACACTTATTGTATGTTATAAGAAATTTACCAAAGTTTTTGAAAAGTGTGTGCAAAATTAGTTTTTCGGATTTTTTACAATTTTTATTTTTTTTTTTGGTGACTAATAGCCTAAAAAAACAATAATCTATGTTCTCTAAAGTGTCTAATTTTATAAAAGTATAAAATTTTTTGATAGATACTTAAATATTTACATTTTAAAATGCAAACAATTGTTTGTAACCATGCTTTAGTTACCAGCTTTTATAATAGCTAGAAACTATTTACAAATCAGGTGAAATACTTATTATTTTTGTATGGCAATGTCCAAGAATACATGGGTTTCCATTATTAAGGTACTTAAAGAAATAGTTACTCGAGTTACACCAAGCAAATAAGTAGTTAATAGGCTCATCGATGCAGTTAAAAACCATTTATTTTTTCAATTGAAGTACTGACGGTTTTTCCAAAAAATTATTTTTTTGAATTTCGAATGGACAAAAACATGTACTAATTACTAATATTTGAATGGAAATTTAGGAATAATTTTTTAACTAAATAACAAGGAAACCACAAATATGCTCTAAAAAACTTGTTTTATGCGCAGTAAAAATGAAAAATATTATATCACATACAACATTTATTGATCTTCCATTTGCCTACACATCTAAGTCTAAACATTAATATTAGTTCAGAAATTACCAAAATTATCATACGTAAATTTACATATATATATATATATATATATAGCTTTCATTCAAAAACAAAAATTATTTTTACAACATTAACTGTGTGAGGTTTAAGAACTAAATTGTCCTCTATATAACATTTCAAAAATCATTTAATCAGTTTACAATTCTTTATGATTTGTTTCTACAAGCCAAGCTCCTCAACGATTTTAATAAAATAAAATAAAGTAAAATAAAAATAAAAAAATATTTTTGGATCTTTAGTTTGTTTTTTTACATCACAAATCTAATTTGTGATGGAATATAAAAAATTGTCTTCAAAATATGCTCCAAAAGAATAAAATTTGCCCCAAAAATCACAAAATATGCTATAAATTTTACCAAAAAATTCTTATATTTAAAATTGTGCCGTTAACCTAGTGTTTACATTAGGCAAATTTTTTTCATAACAAACGTCAAAATCAGTGCGAATATAAATAAAGTAACCTTAGTGAAACATCTGATTATTATTTTGGTCTGATTTTTGGCCACCTTCCACAAATTCGCGTTAAGTTTGACGTTTGTTTCGATAAAAAATTGTCTAATGTAGACACTATATAAGGGTGAAATATGCAAAAACATGCACTTACAAATCGATGCAAAAATGATTTATTTGTTCCGAAACAGATACATATTTTATCGATTATTTCGTTCAACATACAGGAAAAAAATATGCAAATGCATATTTGTGGTTTCCCTGCTGATTAGTAGTCATAAAGACTACTTTCTCTGTTATGGTTCTTGTTAGTTTAAACAAATATTTAATAAATAATTATCTTCAATGAAATACCGATACGCATATTAATGGAGTTTTTTCTCTTGTAAGCTAGCAGTTATAATTGGAAACAAAAATAAACTAATTATTTTTTGCCTGAATAACTAGTTATTTTTGTTCGAGTTGTCCACAAATTTATGTAGTTATTTTTTGATTCTAGGGGTATTCAAAAATATGTACCTAAACGAAAACAAAAAAACAAAAAAATTTTGCCGTCAGTGAGACTCGAACTTGGACACAAACTTACCATTCGTTTTTAATGACTAACGTCTTACTCATTACACCATCTCGCACATAGCTTCCCAAACGACAAAAACTCTTTTTAGTTTAAAATATGTTTTTAGACATTTTGTTATAAAAAACTTGCAGCTTCAGAATGGGGTTGAACCAACAACCTTCTGGTTGTTAATCCAGCGCTCTAGCCAACTCATCCACGTGATTGCAGTATTACTGTGCTATTATACTATTGAGTACTTATTAATGTAATACGGAGTAGGCAAATAATAATGACGCCTCATTACCAAGAAAAAGTTTTTGCTGGGCTGTTAATCGTTTTTTTTTTTTTGAAATTTCAAAAAATACAATAAGTTTTTTTTTCAAAACATCAACTATTTGAATTATTCGTAAACCGGATTCTCCAAAAGGGCGAAACATCGATCACCCTAGTTGTTACCAAACTACATATTTACAGTTAACTATAAGTAGTTTTACTAAATTTTCATTCACTATGTCATTATTTGACTTGACTTGAATAATGATATAAAATATTACTTATTTAAGCCATTACCAGCAAGTAGTTATTTTATATGTTAAAATAATGAGATAAATAAGTACTTTTTAATATGTGAAATAACTACTACCTATTACCAAAATTATCAAATCTTTCAAAGCACCTTAATAAAGTTATCACTAATTATTTTAATTTCTTTTATTTCGCTTCATTAAAAACTTTTTTAAATTCAAAATTTTGAATTTATTACCACTTAGGTTTGTAAAATTTTATATAGTGGGAATTTAAACTTCGACTTAGTTGTGTATAAATAACTATATATAGACATATTTAAGATTTTGTTATTGTGTTATCATTTCTACTATAAAAGCCCTACAGTTCTGCTGTTGGTCTTATTTATCAATAATATCTAGTCGATTTCCTGAATTGAATTCTTTGTATCGAAAAAAAAAAAAAATAATTAGTAACAAAATTCATCAACTTGAAATCGCGACCTGAAGTTTGATTACACAATTTACAAGAAAATTTTCATCCTGGCATTATATTTTCATGAGTTGGATCAAAAGTTGGATCGGCTTATTTTGATTTTTTCATATTTCTTCCAAAGGAACAATATGAAAATTATTATTTATTATATTGTTTATTTTTCATATCGTTCCTATGAAAAAAAAACCAAAAACTCACCATTTTATAAATTCCAGCTCACGAAAGGATAATGCTAGGATGAACATTTTGAGAAGCGGTATCTTCAAATGAACTAAATTTTCAGTGGGAACATCGATATATTAATGCCTCTCAATACAAACGAAGCCACCCTAATGTATATATATGTATATTTGCATTTTCATATTAAATATAATATAAAAAAAGGCAAACATGGACTTTAGTGTCTGGCGACTTTGGCCTGCTTGGTAAATACATACATAAACACTCCTGCTCTTAGATTTATACAAACAACACAAACAAAGAAGATATAAAAGAAATGAGCTTAATGAAAGAAAATGAATGGCTAAGGTCAACGTATTTTTTTTGTGAAGTATACCTTTTTAATTTTTTTCTTTCTGCTGGTATTGTAGGTTTTATTTCCTTTTCCTTTAGTTATGACTCTCTAAGATGGCATTGTGAAGAATAAACATTTACACATACAAACACAGCTTTTAACAAACAAACTAGAAAATCATAACGAATTGAAAAAAAAAATGAAAAATTAAAAGCATTGAGGAAAGGAAAAAGAACAAATTTCAATGGCTTAAATTTAATTAGCCGCCAAAGGCAGAGTATCATTTTATAAACAGGAGACGAGAAGAAAATTGCTATGGGGAATGTTAAAGTTTTTTTCTTAAGTTTAAGGAGTAATGGGTTAAAGAATTTAAATAAAGAAATTAAGTAGATATATTTTAAGGAATTCCTAAAAGGATTTTATTTATAATCAAATTTTATTTTGTTAACGATTTTTAGAGCAAAATTTTATGCAAAATATTTAAAAAAAAATCTTTGATATATTAAATTTTTATTAAGAATGAAATAAAGTAATCACAAATGGAATGTTTTTGGGAAACCTAAACCTAACGTATGTTAAAAGCTTTTTACTCAAAAAATTGTTTTAAATTTATCATATTTTTTAAAAGCCTTTGCGAAGTTTTTATATATATTTTTTTCTTTATAGAAGCATTTACAATACATCATTACAATGCTTTGGTTTTTAAGTACTTTTTTTTATAAATTTCAATATATAGCTTTTCATTGCAGTTTTCTTATTGTTCTTTCAAAAAAGCTTTTAATAAAAGTTTTTCCAAATCGATTTTTTTTCCAAAAATAATTTTATCAAAGCTTTTACAAAATGACATGAGTTTGTAAATTACTTGTAATACATTTTATCAACGCTTAATGTTAAAGTTTTTTTTTTAAGAAAGACTTGTATAAATTTTTAAGAAAAGCTTTTTTTAATCCCTTACAGGAAGTTTGGTTACAGGTTTTTTTTTAATAAATTTAAGAAAAAAATTTTATAGGATTATAAAAAAGTTTTATAGGATTATAAATTACATTTTCAAATTACAAAAGAATCGGTCCACTTTTAACCATAAGTCATATATGAGAACCTCTCCCAAAATCACTTCAGCAAATACACATAGTGGTGTAGGGTATCATATAGTCAGGATTGATCAGCTATCTTTACTTGTTTTTAAGATTAATTTTAAAGTAAACATAAGCGCTTTTTATTAAAAGATTTATTTTTGTATTTAAACAGTTTTTTTCATTTTGAAAAAAATTTTATTAATTTTAACTTTAAATTTAAACTTAAAAGTATTCAGAGTCTTTTCTTTTATTTTAAAAAAATTATTATTTTAAGTTTTCGAAGATAAATATGTACATATATTATATAAGACAAAAATATTTATAATTTTATTTAACTCACTGTCAATAATCTATCACATGAAGTCTACAATAATATTTGAACTTTACTGGACTCTCAATAATTATTTGATGCTGATTGATTTTATATTTTGATTAAATATTAATTGCCTTATTCATAATAAAATTTTTAAATTATCAAAGTTTTACAGAAAAATTTTTCGTACAAATTTGATTAATAACAACTTGAAAATATAGAGCCGGTCAAGCTCGTCTATATGATACCCTACACCATTGCGTATGTGCATAAAAATTCGAGGAAGTATCTTATACTGGTGTTTGTATATTTCTACAAAATATACGTGTGTGTTGATACTAACATTTATAAAGGATTTAAGAACTTTAGGGTGATTCCCGGAAGTGGACTTATGTGGGAGCTATGGTCAATTATGGGCCAATCCTCCTTAAAATTTGGCACTGTGATTTCAGATTATGCAAAAGTTATTTGTGTCAAATATTATCTTCATACTAACTTCAGTATAGGATTTATGTAGAAATGATTTATGAGGAAGGGTTTATATGGGATCTATTCTAAATTATGAACCGATCTACATGAAATTTTGCAGAGATATTTACGCTTATATAAAACTTTAAATATTGTTACATTTAAGGAATTTATTTATTGTATAAAAAATCTATTCCGGGAGCACATTTGTATGGGGGCTAGGTAAAATAATACACCGATCATAACCAATTTCAATAGGCTTCGTCGTTATGGCAAAATAATAATTTGTGCCCAATTTCATTAAGATATTTTTTAAATTGCGATCTGTACTTCACAAAGTAACATGGACATCCATCCAGACGGACGGATATCGTTTAATCAACTCAGAAAATGATTCTGAGTCGAACGGTATACAATAAGGTGGGTGTTCCAAAATTTCTTCTGTGCGCTACAAACATCAGCAACCACCTATGATGGTGTAGGATATAAAAAGTTTGTAAATTTAAAAATTTTATTATGAATAAGGCCCTAAGACTCCACAATTTTTCTTTGCAACATCATTTAATTTAATTATAACAAACAACGTTTTACATTATTTTTACTATTAAAATAAAATACTTATTTATGTGGTATTACAAATCCTCTAGCAACATCTTGAATAACAACTATTGTACCCGTATGCAACTAAATAAAGCAGCAACAGCAACAACAACAAATTGTTATAATAAACTGTAGATCCTTAAACAATGACACAAAACATATAAATCCAATTATAAGTTGCATGTAAAAAGATCATTCATTGTTCATTTAACAATAACAACAGAAGCAGCAACGACAACAATAATGTATATAAATAAAAAAGAGGGAAACTTTAGAAGCAATAACAATAACTGGCAACCAAACTACGCGTAGTATTTAAAACAACGATAATGAACATATAAATGAACACCCATATAAAGCTATACTTATTTACTTATACGAGTGCTGGAAATTTAATCGTGGAATACACCAAACGAATAAAGAAAAGACAACAACATATTGCTATGTTTTATAGATAGGGTGGTCCATGGTTGTGTGAAGAATAAATACGATTTGGAATTATCATATATGCAATTTTAGGACCTGAAATGGTGTTCTGGTTTAAGCCATTGGAGAACTAGATCGAAACATGAAATTTCATCCACTAATATCGAAAGGTTTTTTGTCGCCACCCTAATTTCAAAAAACAAAGAACAACTTAAAATTTTCCTGTACTTTACACAAAAAAAAAAAAAAAAAAAAATATCAATATCTTATGTGTTTATTTAAGTGAGAGCAAGCAAGTAACTTTAATATACATTCACAAAAAAATTCCTGCTAACACTTCCAAGAATAAGAAATACGGAAAAAAATATTAAGTAAAAATAGGGAAATATTTGCCTTAAATATACTATATAATAGAAAAATTTATAGGAAAATTTATCGGAAACTTTTCTGTAAAAGGAAAATTTATCGAAAATTTTCTACAAAAGGAAAATTTATCGAAAATTTTCTACAAAAGAAAAATTTATCAAAAATTTTCTGCAAAAGGAATATTTATCGAAAATTTTCTACAAAAAAAAAATATCAAAAATTTTCTACAAAAGGAATTTTTATCGAAAATTTTCTACAAAAGGAAAATTTATCGAAAATTTATCGAAAATTTTCTACAGGAAGAAAATTCATCGAAAATTTTCTACAGGAAGAAAATTCATCAAAAATTTTTTACAATTTTCTACAAAAAGAAAATTTATAGAAAATTTTCTACAAAAGGAAAATTTATCGAAAATTTTCCACAAAAAGAAAATTTATCGTAAATTTTCTACAAAAGGAAAATTTATCGAAAATTTTCTACAGGAAGAAAATTCATCGAAAATTTTTTACAAAGAAAAATTTATCGAAAATTTTCTTCAAAATGAAAATTTATCGAAAATTTTCTACAAAAGGAATATTTGTCGAAAATTTTCTACAAAAGGAAATTTTATCGAAAATTTTCTACAAAAAGAAAATTTATCGAAAATTTTCTATAAAAAGAAAATTCATCCAAGATGTCCTATAAGAAGAAAATTTATCGAAAATTTTCTCTGAAAAAGAAAATATATCGAAAAATTTTATATAAAAATGTATTTACAATTTTCTATTAACAAACAATTTATCGAACATTTTCTGTAAAAAGGAAATTTATCAAAAATATTCATTTATATATGAAAAAATTCATCAATCACCAATTTAATTCATTCAATTAAAAATTGTTTTGCTACTGATTATATCAATCAATGTAAAATGATTATATCAATCAATAATAACCAAAAAAAAAAAAAAATGAAAAACAGAAAAATTTGTCAAATTAAACAATTTATTACATCAATCAAGTAGATGATTGAATGAATTAAAAATTTAAATCAGAAAAAAAATCTTGAATTTTATTTTTACTATTTCATTTATTAATTTCTGCTTGAATATATTAATTAAGTTTTGATGTAAAATGAAACAACTAAGTTAATTGAAAAATATAAGAATAATTTTTTCTGTGATAGTTAACTGATTTATTTTTGTGAGTTTATAAATTATCTACATGTTCGTAGGCATAAGTGTATTTGTTGTGTGTGGATGTATAAACATATAGTAAGTATTTATAGCTTAAGCCTTAAGCTTTAAAAGACTTTTTGTTGTAGTTGTATTTCCTAAAAGTATCTTTTAGTTTTTTTTTTTTTGCTGCTGCTAAGAGGAAGATTTGTGGGTAGAGGTTGCTCTTGCAAAATGTACTTATTGACTTCTTTTATTTAACCCCCTCAACAATTGAGTTTGCTGGCTGGTAGGTTTTGGTATTTATAAGTGGGTGACGGGGGGATTAAAAAAAAAACCGCAATAAAAACGAAAAAAATAAAAACAAGGATGAGTATTTTTAAACTCTTACATAAATAAACATTAACAAAACATTTATATTACATTTTGCTATATGTTTTTCATTTTTTTTTTCACTTATTTAAACTTTTATTTTGCAGGAAAATAGAAAATATGTAGAGTTTTTAAGTAAATAATCTGTAAATGCATCATATATATTCTTTTTATAATTCTGTAAATGCTGAACACACACACAAATATATGTGTGTTTGCTTAATATATAATCCTTAAGATATTTAAATATGTATGTTGTCTGTAAGTTAGAATTAATTTTAACGTAGAAATATGTCTGCAGAAATTTTGCCATACATTATAAAGTCAACCTTCTTGTCTATTAGATATGTAATTTGTTTAGACAAAAAAAATAAAAAAAAAATTAATAAATCTAAAACTTTAGAAAAACTGTTCTGAAATGACAAAATGTAAACGAAAAAACTTCCAAGTGTTAGAATTTTTCTCTGTAGATTAAACTAGTAACAAGGTGTTGAAATTGTTAAGGATTTAAACTTCTTAAGTAGCAGATTTATGGCAGTTCATGGTGAAAATGGATTTATATTTTTGTTGTTTTAAATTGCAACAAAGTTATAGTATAAAGCTTTTCATGTTTTACATGCTGAACATATACGCAAATGTTCACAAAAATAAAAAAATAAAAAAAAATAAAAACGGATTTTAATTACAAAAATTCTTATATTAATTAAAATGTTAATTGATTTTGCTCCAATCATCAAAATGATAATATTAATTAAGTAAAATTAATTGATTTTTTATAAAATTTCAATTAATTTTTCAAATCAATAATATTCATTATTGAATTTTTGATTAAAATAACTAAAATATTAATTGATTAAATTAAAAATTTAACTAAATTTTTACCTTTTTTTAATAAAAAATATTTCTCCAAATAAGAATACACAAATATTACATTAAAAATACTTATTATGAAGATACATATATTATTTTGTTTAAATAAAGTGTAATAAATTCTAATGTTGATGAAATACGGATTCCATGTACACCAGAGTATCACGACCAAAATATATATAAAACTCCTAAAACGATACGCTATGATAACCTGAACATAGGAAAATATGTATAAACTACTTTGAAAATTCATCTTCTCTTTCCAAACAGAAATTTAACACTTTTGGGTACATTTGGTCAAAAAGTTTATAGTTTCTTCTTGAAATAGGAAATTCGTCCCTTGGTATTACTTCTCAGTAAACTACAAAGGGTATAATCTCAAAATTACAAACATTTTGAAACGTATTTTGAAAAAACTGCATTTTGAACATTTTTTTAACTTTTTCCACCTTCAGTTCATCAACAGAATCGTTGAGAAGTCTTCCTACATCGAAATAGTTTAGTGACATTCTAAATCTTACGGGTATGGGATGGTTTGTATAGCAAAATTTAAATATGAATAGAAAGCTTATCTGCTGAAAGAACAATGAATATGAAAATTAAAACATATATATATATATATATATATATATATATATACAAATTATATGTTTTTAAATAATAAAAATTACCAGAAACCAAACTTCATTGATATGAAAAATATCATTACTTCTACAACCATTAAATATTTGCAATCTTTTTCCTTGTTCTTATACCATATTCTGTTTTAAACCATATTAATATTATTATTCCCATGATAATAAAATATTTAAAATAAAAATAACACTTATCCTTTTAACGAACTTAGTGGAAGAATTCATAACTGATTTGTTTTTAAATATATTTTATTTTTAATGTTTGTTTTCTAACTTCGTTGTAATTCTCATTTAGTTTGTATATGAATAAATATAAATAGATAAGGCTTGGTTATACTTGGTGTGATTCAAGCAATATTGATCAAAATATTGATTAACTACCATTAAAGGGTTTAGTTAAAAAATATTGCATTTGAACCACATATGATGGTACAAATGAATATATAGTTAATATATAAATAAACAAATGATTATAATAATATGTAAATATTTTTCTTGTCTATTATTTTCAATAAAAATTTTATAAAAATAATAAATTTTTATTAATACATTTTATTTTAATATATGATAAGGTGGAATAATAATATTATAAAATGGAATCATAGTGTGACAACGTGGTCTATTAATAATATAACAAGATAGAATAATATAGGGCAACAAATCATAATCTGATAGAATGGAATAATGATGTAGTAAGATTGTTCAATTATATGTCAAACTAGAATCATAACATGAAAAAACATGCCATGGAATCGGACGCAATGTAATAAAGTGGAGTTATAATAATTATTACTTATAATCATTTCTATTTTCGTTGTAATCATATGTTCCATGTTGCCTTATGTTGCTCTTCGATTACGATCACTACAACTATATTTTTCTCCGCCTGTAGCATATCTAAGGAACTATAAGGTAAATATTAGTTATCGGATCAAAAGTGGTGGCCAAGCGTACCGGCAAAACTAGTTTCTCAGAAAACTTATAACGACTAAGTCTTTATAAGTTTTCTGACCTCCTGTCAGTGTTTGTTGACAGGAGGTGGAAAAAAGAGGCTAAATTGAACTACAAAAAAGGTCAGAAAATTCTAGAAAAAAGCTAATATATTTTTTTTACTAAATAAGTTTTTATATTTATTTTTTTTCTTATTACTTTTTAAAATTTTTTCAAAGATATAAATTTATAAATAAAACATAAAACATCTGTCAGCAAAATGATCCAGTAAAAAATCACCTACAAAATTTTCCATACAAATTTAGGTTATATTTCATATGAAAATTTACCCATTGTTTTGACGTTATTTTTCTTTTATTTTGAGTTATAATTCAATATAATTACAATACAATATTTAAGCTTTTAATGTAACTTCAATGTAACTTTTGCCTTTTGTTTTCAAAAAATTTAATTTTGTTTTTAAAAAATTTTCTGAGCTGAGCGTTTACTAAATAACAATAAAGGTTTTTGTTCGAAAATGTAGTTTAAAAAACTTTTTCTAAACTACTTAAAATCTCTTTTACCATCCCTGCTCAAATCTTAAACAAAAAAAGAGTAAGAAATAAATAGTCAGTCAAGCCCGACCAAATGATATACGACTCCAAGGGCTATGTGAGATACTTGCAGATAGTGTAATGTATATTTCTATAAAACGTAAATATGTTTACATTATATTAATATATTTATATGGGAGTCATGCACTTAATGGTAATTGCCGGAAATGGGAAGTGGATATGGGAGCTATTGTCAATTGTGGTCCGATCCTAATAATTAGCACTACTCTGAAATTTGACACACTGATTTATATTTATACAAAACTTATTTGTGTTTAATTTTATTAAAATGCTGTTCTATTTAATGTATTAAAATCCTATTCCGGGAGGACATTTATATGGGGCTAGGTGAAATAATGTACCGATCATAACCAATTACAATAGGATTCATCGTTGTGACAAAATAATTATTTTTGCCAAATTTCATTAAGATATCATTTAAAGAGCGACCTGTACTTTGTGGATAAACTTACATTTACAGCCAGCCAGCTAGTCAGACGGACGGACGTCGTTACATCAACTCAGATAGTGATTGTGAGTCAGCACAAACGCATAATACCCCACCCACCTATTTTATTATATTTTTTAACTTTAAAAATTTCATCGTTAAATTCAAGATTAAAGGATAATTTATTTTAAAATATTCTTCCTAAATATTTGAGAGCTTCTCAAGTCAAACTTCTAAAGTTTTTTTTCGCCACTACGATTTTTAATTTCCCAACAATTTCAACTACCGGGAATTGGAATTTTATTTAAGGCATTCCCAGGAATTCCCGGTTATTCGGGAAGACTACAATATTATTTAAAAAGCATAAAAAAATAAAATATATTTTACATACAATTTGCACGCAAATATGTCTGTCTACTTTTAATATAAAAGTATATGTTTGAAGATAGTTCTTTTAATATAATTACACGCAGAGACACAACATGGTTACAGCATTATCACTACAACAATATTATGTTCTCATTGTTAATTTGCTTGTATTTTAATAACTCTGTGTTCATAATAACCATGTTATTGCTCAAATTTTGTCATTTAATGTTTACACTCATTAAAAATTTTGGTTGACTGCAAAAATTATATGTTTTTAAATTTTTTAGCAGAAACAAAATTTTATTAATATGACATTTTTCATATTTATTATTTCATTACTTCTACAACCATTAAATATTTTCAGTCTTTTTCCTTGTTCTTAAACCATATTCTGTTTTAAACCACTTTAATATTATTTCCAAATTAAATACTTGTTTGTTTTTAAATATATTTTATTTTTAATGTTTGTTTTCTAACCGCCTTGTAATTCTCATTTAGTTTATATATGAATAAATATAAATAGACAAGGTTTGGTTATATTCGGTGGGATTCAAGTAATATAAGATATTAATTAACAACCATTAAAGGGTTTAGTTAAAAAAACATATCTTGCATTTGAGACACATATGGTGCTATGAAAATAATTAATGTACAATAATATGTAAATATTTTTGTTTTTATGTGAACACATTTCGCCATATTTTCAATAAAAAAAATTTAAGAATAATTTTTTATTAATATGTTTTATTTTAATATATGATAACATGGAATATTAATATGACAAAATTAAATAATAACATTATAATAATATTATAAAATGGAATCATAATATGACAATGTATCATAGTGAGATAGAATAATCTAATAGAATGGAATAATGGATTTGTTCAGTTATATGTAGAATAATAACATGAAAAACATAATATGATAAAATTTAAGCATAATTAGTACTTATAATCATTGCCATTTTTCGCTGTGATCATATGTTCCAATCATAATGTGTTTCTCTTCGATTATGGTTACTACAACTATATTTTTCTGTGCGTGTATATAAATGTTAATAGGTATTGAAAATAGTTTTTAATAAATATTTCTATTGGGTAACAAATAAAATATACATTTATTCAAGTATTCATTGTTATATTAAAAAATATATTCACACCTATATATATTTCTAAAAATTCAAAAGTGTTTTATTATTTAAGTACATATCTTATTATTCATTATCGACAATAAAAACTTAAAGAAATAATCCTGAATAACGTTTACTACAACAACAATACACGTTTTAAGAAACCATAAATAAACATATCTTCGATAATAATTTTTTGGAGCAATTTCTCGAAGACAGAAAGATAAAATTTTAAAATTAATGTATATAAATTGTTGAAGGTGAAAGGTCAAAATAAAAAATCGTCTCACAAAACTATCGTAATGTATTAATCTAACATTGGTGAAGTTTTTTAAGTTTCGTGTTCCATAAAGAATTTTCAAATATTTAAGTAGTTTTGCCATTTCAGCATTACTTAGTTCGGTAATTATTATTATTTTTTTTAGTGTTATAATAATTTGTTTAGAGTTAATTACATCGAACTGGGTGCAAAGCAATGTAGTCATCTAATAATATATTTGCTTGATTATGGTCAATCGATATTTTTTTTTGAAATTTTGGATTTTTCAAATGGTAAAAAATGCAATGTTTTTATAATTTATAATTCTAGGGATTCCCGACAAAAAAATTCCCGGGAATCGGGAAGTGAAAAATTGTCAAAAATTCGCAGGTATTTCGTCCCTTGAATTCTGGATATAAAAACGCTATTTGCCACTCATCTTTACAATTTTTAATTATGACTAAACTCTATAGTTTAGTTTATCTAATATATGAACCATTAAATAGATTCTGCGGTTTTTAGCAACAAGTGAAGCGTTTATTTTATTCGTCTACCAAATACTTAAAAGCGTGATTTTTTTTAATAAAATTTTGCCAAGTTTAATTGCAAAATTTCTATTGAATAAATAAATATTTTAAAACAGCTAACCAGCTACTTTCAAATGATTAAATCACAAACAAATTCTATTTAAATTTATTTTATGATTCACTACTAAATGTGTGTATTTGCTTTATAACCCACTCCTTAGTTAAAAAAAAAGTCTGACCATCTCTGACACACCATCGCGAAAACCAACAAAATTTGTAACTTTGACCATAATTTTATTAAAAAGCGAAAAATATTTGAATAATTCAAAAATTACAAACCAGTAAACCAACCAGCTAACAAAAATATGTGCAGAGTAAACGAAAAAAATATGATAATTTTATTTATTTCTTTGATTATTTAAAAGAGTGTATAAAAGTATCTGAGGGAATTTGCTGATTCATCAGTGAACCATGTAAAATTGTGCGAGCATTGTAGGTTGTAAATACAAAATTGCTGATATTTCTAGCTGCAGGTCTTGCCGGGTAGGCTGTCCGTCTGTCTGTCTGTCTGAGTGTCTATCTTTTTGTTTGACAGTTTTATATTGTCTGTCTGTAAATCTACTTGCCGCCTTAACAAGTTGTATTTATTTGTTTCGCTTTATTTTTTTACTAAAAACCTTGAAAAAAATCTTTCACTTCTACCCTCATCGTTGTCATTATGAAGAAAATCAACATTATCATCTTCTACGGCTTAAACAGCCAGAGCAGCAGTTGTATCTGCTTCAGAAACTTTAACATCGTCATCATATTATATTGTTGCACTTTGTTTTATTATAAATTCATATTTAAAAAAATAATGGACATGTTTAATTTTTTATTTCATTTCTTTTGCTTTTTTTTATTACACACTTGTATGTTATTTTTAGATACTGGAATATAAACAGTTGTTGGTAATTTGTTTACCAGCAGTTATAAAAAATACCCTATGAAAAGGCTGGATATTTTTACAAAAGCTAGTTTTTTTATAAAGTTTGTAAGAAAATTGTAACCTAGAAAAAAATATGTTAAAATGAAAGTAAATCTTATGAATTCCCTAATAATACTTATAATACTTATTTTAAAATCTTCAATATATATTCTAGTAATATCGACATCTGTCTCCTATATCCAGCTGACATTTATCCAAATGTTTTATAAAGTTTGTATTCATTTTATTAAGAAATTATTTATATTTAAATTACAAATTTAAGTAGCTCTTTTTTAATTTTTATTATTCCATAATTTCTCTTATATTTTCATTTACATTTTGAGGCCAGTACAAAAATTTCTGAGATTTTTTTTTTCTTTTTGTATCTTATAATTATTCTGCTTTTTTAATATTAAATAAACATGTCAAAAATGTTGTTGTTTATTTACAAAAGTATACTATTTAATATACTAAATAAACAAATATAATTGTTAGGTTTCTTTGTGAACTTTAGGGCTAAAATACTTCAACTGGTAAATGTACTTTAGTAAACATTGAAAATGAAATTATTATTGAATTTTTTATAGCTTTCTTCTTCTTGTTACCCTACAGTATATAAAGAAGGTCTAACACATATTGATTATTCCGCTTGTAGTTCTCATGGTATTCAGATGAGTTCTCATTTATCAAGTAATCAATTTGGTGAAGTCTATCAGTCCGTGCATTGAAAATAATTTCTACATGCCAGGTTCATTAATTGTTAAGATATGAGTTAAAAACAGGCCTCATTTATTCTTTGAAAATTGTATAACTTATAGGAAGCCCTAAATATAATTATGGACTTATTTTTTCACAAAATGTGCATTTTGTTCTATAAATAAATTATACAAGGGATGTCAAAATTCTGTCTTTAAACCATATTATTAGTCTGTTTTTATTCCTATTACAAAAAAAAAAAAAAAAATGTTTCAAATAAATATAATAATTCAATAAATGTTTATTTTTAAATGTATTTTGTTTTTAATGTTTGCTTTCCAACTTTATTGTAATTCTCATTTAGTTCTCGGTGTGATTCAAGCAATATATACATATATATATATATATCAATATTGGTTAATGAACACTTTCTATTATTTTCAATGAAAAATTAGAATTATAAAATGTATAATTTTTATGAATACCTTACACATCAATCTTTTATAAGATGGAATAATAATATAACAAAATTAAACAATAATATTATAAGATTCGATAACTATATGATAACATGGCATAATAATATTATAAAATGGAATCATAATATGATAATGTGTTATAATAATATAATAAGATAGAATAATAATATAATAACATCAAATTATAATCTGATAAAATGGGATAATGATATAGTAAGATTGTCCAATTGTACATAAAACTAGAATCATAACATGAAAAAACAAACAATAAAATCGGACGCAATGTCACAAAATGGAATCATAATTATTATTTATAATCATTTCTATTTTTCGCTGTGATCATATTTTTCAATCGTAATATGTTGCTCTTAGATTATGGTCACTCTACAACTATATTTTTTCTCTACGTGTGTGAAGAGATTAAGTAGGATATTTATAATAGGATTGAAGAAGAAATTAAAAAGAATTTATTGGCAGGAACTATAAATTGTTATCAAAATTTATATAAATACCATTAAAATTCATCAAAAGATTAAATAATACTAGTTGTGTTTTGTTGCTTCCGTTGACTGTTAGTAAAAAAAAAAAAACGACACTAACCCGATTTGGGAGCATTTTATATTTATTTATTTGTAAATTGCACCACTAAATTTACATGTTTTTATTTGTAAAGTTAAAAATGAAAACATTTTTTATTTGAATTTAATTTAATTTTTATATTTTTTTTTAATTTATCATATCATATTTTTATCATAAATTGGTAGCACTTTTATCGACGTTAAAGTTAACATGTATAATTCTACACTTTAACTCCTAACGTATATAAATTTAAATTTTGTATGAAATTGCCTATGAACATTAGTAACAAAGCACAGCTACTGTTTTCTTTATGTCGATGAAAGTAACTTTAAAGTATTAGGTTTTGTTTCGGGAGCGGTAAAACGGTACAATTTTAACAGCTGTTTAGTACAATTTAAAAATTTTAATTGACATCTCTGAATTGTGCAAATTGTTTTATAAAGTTTCTTTTGGTAAAAAATCAATTTTACTATAAAAATCACTTTCAAAAGAGTCATTCACCAAATATCGAGTCTCCATAAAAAGGAATAATCTATTTATTTTGTTAATAAATTAGTGCATACTAACGTAGAGTCTACACAAGAGATTTTTCTATCATAACATATAACAAAACGTTGGCAGAGCTACTGCAGGTTTTTTTTTTTATTTATACCAGCATATATGGGAACACGTAGTTAAAATTATATTATACTCATAATTAATCACTTTTTTTATTTTTCGTCGATGTATGTTATCAAAATTTAATAGTAAAATTTTCTTTTTTTTTTTTAATTTCATTGTATTTTATTTTATAAAAAATAAAGGTAAAAAAACAACAATAAAAGGACGTTTTATAGCAAAAAAAAAATTATCTTCGCTTGACCTCTAACAATTATATCATAACGCTGCAATAATATAAATAAATTTGGAATACACGTGATAAATTTTTATCATGATAAGAATTTGACATTTGTCATGATAGAAAAATCTCTCTTTTACATCCTATGTAAGGCGAATGTGCTGCCATAAACCTGATGCGAAATATCACGTAAAATATCAATCTTTGATAGATGTGAAACTTTTACAATTATTTACCCGGAGGCTGCCCAAGAGATTGCGATGTTCAAGCGTTATCGTGCACAGACAGATAAAGGTAAATTAGCAAAAAGTGTAAAGTCTTAAGAAGAAGGCCAATTCTTGATAATCAACATTGATATCCTTCAACATGTCAGTCGAAATGCAGCTTCCAGTAACTCTGGCCAAAGGCAGAGAAGATTTTAATAATCATGTGGTAAAAGAGTGAAAGGCCATTGACTCCAAAGTGGCTGAATTTATAATAAATTACGTAGTCAACAATAGCGATAGTTCGTTACCTCATTTTGTGTCTAGTGAAATACAAGTTCTCAAAAATGTTTCTTAGAAAGTATATCTCTGATATTAGCGATACACAGGAGAATTTCAGTTTCAATATTATCCCGTTTGTGGTAAAGATAAAAAAAAATTTTACCGTTCAAACCTCAAACTTTCTACAAATAACTTATCTGTATTAAGAAACATGGATCTCTTATTTAAAACATCAGGGTTACTGAGGATTCTAATATTTGGACAACTTCTCAAAAGATTCTCTTAGAAAAGTTATTACTAAGAAAAGGTATGGAAGGATAAGAGTTTAAGAATTTAAATTTTTAATGATGGTCAAAAATGTTTCAGTATCTTAAGAATCAAAAGTTAAAAATTTCTAGTGTTGGAACTGAAGAATAAGGCGACAACAGTATATAACCTTATATCCGTCATCACGAAATCGAGCTCAAATTAGATAGTAAAGAAATTGTTATAATCTGTTCTTCTACCTAAGAGACGCTAGAATAAAGTGTTTCGTCTAACGATTCAAGATATGGTGAGGGAGATGAAGTTAAGGTGTTCAACTCTGCTCCCTCTGAGCAACCTCTACAATCTTTAACTGGCACTGCATTCGAAATGTGTTACAGACAAACCCGATAGACCTCATAGGTCTGCAACAAAATCAAATGGTGGTCACACAGATATAGTTTAGATTATCAAAGTCGCAACCCAAAACTGGTACTAAAGATCGTCCAAAGGATCAATAAGTCCGTGACTTTTCGAACTTCCCTCGTAGTTATATGACATGCAACACCATTCCCATCAAGTACCACCTGTTAATAGACTATTGTCAAATTTTGAGCAAGTGTCGTCATTTACTTTGCGTAAAAAATAGGATTTTTCGAGGTCCTTAAAATAGGCATTTGTTTGGTCAATAATTTCATCATTGGAGCTGAATCTCTTTCCACCCAGTCATTTCTTTAGGTTTGGAAATAAGAAGTAGTCACTAGGGGTTAAATCCGGAGAATATGGCGGATGAGGTACTAATTCGTAGCCCAATTCATAGAGTTTTGCTATTGAGACTGCACACGTGCATTATCTTGATGAAAAATAACTTTCTTCTTGGCCATACGGAGTCGTTTCTTTACTCTTTTGTCGGCCAACAGCATATCGTGGATTTTTTCGACATTTTCGGGTATACTGACCTCAACTGGCCGTCCAGAACGTTCAGCGTCGTTTATACTAGTGCGACCACAACGAAAGTCAGTAAACCACTTTTTTACCATTGAAATCGATGGTGCAAAATCCACATACATACATATATACTGTATTTATCAAGCTTTTCCTTGGTTTGATTGACGGTTTTTTTTCGCAAAAAATAATGTTTAATGAGCACTCGAAATTTACTTTTTTCAATTTTTAGAAAAATTGAATAGTATTGCATTTCTTATAACTACGAGGGAAGTTCGAAAAGTCACGGACTTATTGACCCGCCCTCGTATTTTTATAATATTTTTTGTTGAGACACTATTTTTCGCTCACACTGAGTATCCGGATTCTTTGTTCCTTAACCTTTCGGTCTTTTGCCGTCGTCAAACAGCATCTAAATAGATTTATTGATACGTCTTATAGGATACAATTAGACAGTGTGACTATGTACGCCATTAGCAGGATTGGTAAGTGTGGCATATTTTCAGGTACAAATTTCATGGTTACATTTCATGGTTAATGATGTTGCAGAAATATATGAAGATAAATTATATTTTTAAGCTTCTTACTCTTAATGCAAACGAAGTATACACTAAGCTGTGTGCTCTGAGTTTTTGTAAACAATACAGCTTCACTGATCCCACTTATTAAAAAAATTTTATCTTAATGATCTATTTTCTCCAGATTATAAATTTTTGGAAAGTTTTTTTATAGTTTTATAGTACAATTTATTTTTTATTTTTTTATTTTATTATATTATAATTTATTCCAAAATATGAAACAAATTTACTATTTTTTGTTTATGAACACCGAATTATTTTATTTTCCAATTATTACGAACTTGTATAACAAATCCATACTGCAATCAATATTATCTTTTATTAAAACTTTTTATACCAATTGAAATAAATAAATTTTAATTTATTACAAATTGGTTTATATAACTGAATTTGCTATTGTGACAAATCCAATTATATTCATTCGAATCATATTTTAAATGTTATAAATATGAAAAATTCCTTACATTTATTAATTTTCCACAATAGAAAAGGAGTTTTTTTCAGCTAAAAAAGGGTTCAAAATTAGAGAAGGAATCTTAGTCTTAGGTCTTAGGAAGTCTTAGGTCTGTAAAAATTTGAATTTTATTTCAGCACAACTTGTCGATACTAAATGATCTGCATATTCAAGAGATAAATGTTAAACATATATATGCTCCATAATAAAACGTGACTAATATGATGTATAGAAATTATCTAGCTGCTGATGTTTGACTTTCAAGTTAACCCATTGCCCTTAAGGTGTAGGGTATACAAGATTTGGTATAATTAATTTTTTTATTTTTCATATCAATTGTGAAGCTTGAAAGATTTTATTTACACAGCTGAATTGTGCTGATGGATTGAAAACAAAAGTAAATTAACCCTTGTGGGATAATTTGGTTTTTGTGTTAAGGTCTAAAAATTAATTTTATTGAATTAATTTGTTTTTTTGATTGATTTGAATTCTAAAATTTACATATATTAAAAATTGTAAAAGATTGTCAAATTTAAGAGAAAAATCGTCAAATCGTCCTATTGCTATTTTTGAAAGAAAAAATTAAATCAAATAAATAATTAAAATAAAACTCAAATAACAATAAATCATCAAATCTGGCAGCTGTGTCCGTGAGACATTATTGTTTTTGAGAAATTTTTAACAATAAAATAATGACAACAAAACGATATCAAATGAAAATTTTGTTTTGGATTTTGAAAATTTTTTGGCAACTTTTATAATATGGTTCCTAGGAATGAGAGTTTCTTCAGCACACTAACGAATATATTGAAAGATATAAAAAGATCTTAAAAATGAATTTCTAAAAATTCTAACTATAATTTTAGAATACAAATTGCTGGTAACATTTTAACATTTTATCTATCTACTTAAAAATCTTGATTTAATAAAAACCTTAAAAAAGAAATCAACTTACCTTTTGTACAAGAAGTGGAGCAGCAAAATCAGTGCCACCTTGTAGACGGAATCCCCAGGGTTGAGCATCGAATCTGGACAATTTAATTTGCAACAATTGTGGTTGAGCCATTTTTCTTAATTAACTAAAAAAATAAAAGGAAAATAAATTTAACAATTAAAAGATAATCCTGATTAAATGAAAAAAAAAACTTATTATCCTATAAAATATAATACAGATATTTGTCTATCTTCCTTTTGTATCTTATACTCGTATGCAAAATTGTATCTTTTATGCTGATGACTAATTAAATAATAAGTACTGCAGTCATTGAGGAACGTACTTACAAAAAAAAAATGTTAGTAATTGAATATAAGTTTTTAATACTCTAGAATTTTTTTTCTTCGTAATGCTGAAATTAAGAAAAATATTGCTTGGAATGAGTGTGCAAGTAATTGAAAATAGTGTAAGTTGACACTGTTAAAATGTAAGTTAACAGGGTTGTGATTATGTAAGTAAACGGGTCAATTTAAAATTTTAATTTTCGGTTGTTAAATTTAGTTGCTGAAGTCCTCTTCTATCGGTACAACTATTGAGATATTTCAGATTAATAAAGTTTTAGTAATGAATGAAATTCTTAGATATTCTAAGTTTGAATACATTTTAAATAAAAAGTTTTGTCATCTCTGCAATGTCTAGTGTCTGCATAACTCGTCACAAAGTTTTATTCTTCCTTTTTAACTGTATCTATGCTTGTGCTTTTTTTCTCCTGTTAGTACATGTATTAAGTTGTTTTTGTGTATGTAACTGCCTTGTGCATGCAGTTTTTAGTTGCCACATTTGCATTGCAAATTTAACTAAAATTTATCTATTCTATATACATGCAAACAGGCAATGCAGGTAGGTATTCACTTGCAGAGCAAAAATATACAATGTAAAGTGAGAAAAACATAGAGAAAATGTTGTTCCAATTTTCAGGCAACTATGTGACGAGCGAGGGATGTTTTATAAGGAAAAAATGTATGTTAGAGAATAAAAAATGGGTTCTTTTATTCCAGTATATGGATCTTAGTAGAACTGTGTTACAAAAAATATAATTTTTGTTGATTAAAAACTAAAAGTAGAATGTGGTATCCTCACATTTTATTTGAGGATACCAAATAACGATATTTTGATTTTACTTTAAATTTCACACATCCAAATTTTGTACAGAATATCGTATATACCTCGATGTTTTAACGCAAACACTCTGACAACTTGATTGTTTAGAATGCCAAGCAGTGTTGCCAGAAATATTTACCACCTTAAATGTAAATACCAAATGTTGTCCCCAAAATATTTCAATAATATATCTAATATTTTTATAACCTACACTGCGTCATTGGTAACATTTGTAACAGCCAAAGAATATACCTTAATGTATATCATTCGGCTTAGAATCACTTTCTTAGTCGAATTAACTAAGTTCGTCTGTCCATCTGCCCATCTATGTAAATCTTGTAACAGAACTATAAGTCACAATTTTGAATTGAAGTGAAATGAAATTTAGTCTTTTATGGTCCAAGAACCAACTAGTCTTCATATAAATAAGGGCTTAACCCCTATGTATTAAATATTTAAATGAAAACTGGCACATATAAGTTATATATAGGTACAATACCTTATGTCAAGTTTTATGATCGCACCATTATTGATCATATCTCCCATATAAAACCCTTTTCAGAAAACCACTTTAACGGTAATAAATCCCATATAAATGATTGTATCAGATTAATATTTGACACAAAACAGAGATGTATAAGTGGAAATCACAGTGTAAAATTGTATTATGATCAATACATAATTGACTATAACTCCGATATAAGGGCCACTTCCGGGAATGCATACGTACGTTTGATAGAAATATAAAATACGCTTAATACAAATAGGTGTCCACCATTGGCTACAGGTGACATAGTCGGGTTTGACCCGATTTTCGAATAATCAAACAATATTTTTTTGAAAAATGTCGAAAAAAGTTGTAAAAAGCCAAAACTAGTCGGAAAAAGTCAAAAGGCCGAAAATAGTGGAAAGTCGACTATTATAAAAAAAAGGTAAAAAAAATCGAAAGGTCGAATAATCGACTATTCAAATGAACAAATGAGCTCTATGATGGAATATAGCTTTCTAACTTATTTATATTTTTCTTCTTTCATAAAAGAAAATGTATCAAAATTTTTCTATATTGAAAATTCATTGCAAATTATCTCTAAAAAGAAAACATTTTCACAAACTCTATAAAAAGTCTATAAAAAAGAAAATTTATCCAAAATATCTATAAAAAAAGAAATTCCCTATACATATATATATATATATATATATATATATATATATATATATATATATATATATAATAGACCTTATCGATAATTATCTATAAAAAGAAAACTTATCGAAAATTATCTGTCTAAAGAAAATGTTTTTTCGAAGGAGAATGTTTTCTTTTCTTAAAATTTTATATAAAAAGAAATTTTTGGAAAACTTGCTTTAAAAAGAAAATCTATCGAAAGTTTTCAATAAGAAGAATATATCCAAAATTTTTTGTGCAAAAAAATTTATCGTAAATCTTTTATAAGAAAAAAATTATCGAAAATTTTGTATAAAAGAAAATTTATCGAAAATTTTTCATAAAAAAACTATAGAATATTTTGTTCAAAAACATAATTTTAGAATATTTTCTATGGAAAAATACTTTCTGTAATAAAATAAAATTTTATGGAAAATTTCTTACAACATAAAATGAAAATACATCGAAAATATTCTACGAAAACAAAATGGTTCGAAAATTTTTTATAAAAATAAAATTTTGAATAAACTTTTTTTGAAACTGTTTTTAAAGAAGAATATTTATCGAATATTTATTAAAAACTATTTATAACTATAGGAAGAAATCAAAATTTTTCGAAAAGAAAAAACGTAATTTTTGACCTTAGAATTTTCAAATTCGTTGTCATTTCGTTTTTCTCGCGGTTCAAACTTCAGTTTTTGCAGATTTGTTTTTTTTTTTCTAAACACACAAAATTTAAATATATATATCTTAGAACTTATATATCCGAATAAATAAACAAACTTTTGCTCAAATTAATGCCTATAAAACTAGTCTCTAACGATTTTTGTAAAAGAGTAACTTTTGAAGAGAAAAGAATAATGAAATCAATAATAATTCTTGCATCAAGTATATTTAAAAAGTCATATTTTCCATTTTTATAATTTTCTTTTAAAATGTTCTTTGAAGTGTTGGAAGCAACATATAAAAAATTTAGATTGGGACAATGGGGTAATGCTGAGAAAATTTACATTTATTAAAAAAAAAAATTTCCAAGTCTAATTTCACACAAGGCAATTTTTCTTACTAAAATTCTGATTTCGTGTGAGAGCAAGCGAGAGGAAATATGAAAGGGTACAAACTTGCCTGTACTTTGAAATCATTTTATTTTTCATTTTCGTGCTTCAAAGCAAAAACAAATCATTAAAACAAGAATTACCAAAGTAAAATTTTGTGTGTTTGAATGTAAATGAAAGTTTAAAAGAAAAAAAATTTCAGAAAGAAAAATTATTTTGTGTGAACTTAGGCTAATATTTTTTTGATTTTTTTAAATGAAACATTTTATATACGAATAAAAAAAAAACTTCAGAAAATTCGGCTTATTATTAGCGATTCTATTTTAAGTTTAAAAAACGTCGAATATAACTATGTCTTGGTGGAATAATACAAATAACTTTAAAAAATATTCCTTGAAACCAGGACTTTCAGTGCAGACAAATGGAAATATGTTGACAATAAATCAGCGATTTCTAATTAACTGTTCCGATTGAAGACAGATATTTGAGCTGTTCCAAGGAATCAATTTATGAGTTTCAGTTTTTGTTTTGCGAAATTGTAAAAATACGCAGTTTTTCTTTTGATATTTTGAAAAACAGAAAAAATCATCATGCAGAGAAAAAATATTGTTGTAGCGACCTAATTTAAGAGCAATATATTATATTAATCGAACATGTGGTCACAGCTAAAAATATATATGATTTAAATAATAATTATTATGATTCCACTTTATCTTACTGTGTCTGATTTTATGATTCCGTTTTTCATGTTAGGGTTCGAGTTTTTCATATTATTACACCATCTTACTGCATTGTTATCCCATTCTACAGATTATGATTTCATTTTATTATATTATTAATTTTATCATATTATTATTCTGTCTTATCATATATTAAAATAAAACACTATAATTCAAAATTATTAGTTTTATAAACTATTTATTGAGTCCATTGCATTTCTTTCAAAATTATAAATAAAAGTATTTATTAATCATAAAAAAATTATTTACATATTATTTGTTCATCAATTAATTTTATCTATTGTACCATCATATATTATGCAAGATAATACTAGATATTTGTATTAAATAAACTCTTCAATAGTTCTTCTCGAAGATGTATTAAATATCTAGAAAAATTATCACTAAATAAATCTTGTAATAAAATAATAAAGAATAATAAATAATAAAGAAAATTTTTACATCTTATATATCATGTATATAAATCTTAACATCATAAATCATGAAAACTGAGACATTCATATAAAATATCAATTTTTTTTACTAAAAGACAAACAAATTTCTTCAATATTTTTTCATTTTTGAACAAGTTTTCGAGAACTGAAAATATGGTGACAGAAAAATAAAAGTATTGCATTAATTTCTTTCAGATGATCTCAATACTGCGGAGGTGATAATTACCTTATTGAAAAAAGGGCGATATTTTGAGGATAAAAATAATAATAAAAACATTAAATTTTAAATATTTTTTGTTGTTTATTGTCTAATTTTCTTTAAACTGGTAAAATGCAATATATTGCTTGAATCACATTAAATATAGCAAAATCTTGTCTACTTATATTAATTCATGTATAAACTAAATAAGAATTATAATGATGGTTGAAAACAAACGCTAACCATCAAATATATTAAAAAGCAATCAAGTTATGAATTTTTTAACTATATTACTAAAAAGCATATTTTTTATTTTATTGTTATGGGAATAATAATAATATTAATATGGTTTAAAAACAAAATATTGTTTAGAAACATAGAAAAAATTTATAATATTTAATAGTTGTGGAAATAATGATATTTTTTATATTAATGAAATTTTGTTTCTAGTAAAAATATTCAAAAATATAAAATTTTTGTAGTCAACTATATTAAAATTTTTATTGAATGTAAGCATTGAATGATAAAACTGAAACAAAAACATTGTTATCATGAACACAGTATTATTAAAATTAATGAAAATTAACAATAAGAACATAATAATATTGTAGTGACAATGCCGTAGCCATATTTTTTTTCTTTTGCGTGATATAAGTATATAACTTTAAACAACAGTTTTTTTTAGATCACTTAACAGATTAAGCAATTCGAACAGCGTTTAAGTTATATTGTTGTCATATGTATGACTAAAATATTTGGTAAAGTATTCAAATTTAAAAAAAAAATATATTTTGATGCAATTGCATTTTTTAAATGCAATTTCCATTGAATATACCACCTTAGATATATGTTGTTTTAGCATTTTTAGAAAATATGGAATTTTTTCGCTACAATTTATATCCACACTCATTTAATTTATGATATTGATTTTAGGAAAATCTATTCACATATTTTCATACACAAAATAAAAATACTTTAAAAATTATCAAATTATTACTGAAATAAATTAGTTTTTTGTTTACTAGAGACTAGTCTTCTCAGTATCCCCTCATGGTCACACTCTAAATTTATTTTATTTTGTTCCCAACACTTTAAGGAACATTTTAAAGAAAAATTATAAAAGTGGAACGACGAATATTGATTTAATTTCCTTTTTGGAATTTTTACAAAAATACTTAAAAACTAGATGTATTAGGCATTAATTTGAGCCAAAGCTTATTTAAATCAGACAAATAAGTCCGAATATATATATATATTTCAATTTTATAACTTCAAATTTTGTATTGACGAAGTGAGTGTGTATACAGAATTTCATCAATGTCGGCGATGGTGAAGTTCATCGGGTTTTCGAAAATGAAAGCTGAAACCCGCAATTTGGTCTTAAATACCTTAATCTGGCTACTCGTACTCAATGCATATTATATCCTCTATCTTTATATATTTCTAACTACATACTTTTTAATCTATTTTAGCAATGTTTTTTACTTTCTTTTCCCATTTCTGTTACATTTTGACCAATTTTTTGTCTCCATAAAAACGAAGACATTATAGGAATAAGTACCTAAAAACAACATTGTTGCATTAGGTTTAAAAAACCCTTCCCAAAAAAAAAAAAAAAAAAAAAAATACATTGAAATTATAATATTTACCACTAAATGGTTGCCTGCATCCTTGTTGTTTTGCTGCCATTATGGAGACAACCGACAAAATAAAAATAAAAACAAAATATTTTGCTTAAACACGCAAAATGTGGAGAAAAAATAGGGAAAATGACTAGCAGCTAAATATTCTCACACAAAATCAAGAGAGTGTGTTAAAAAGGATCAACTGTTGTGGTTTTTTTTTCTTGTTTTTGTTATTGTTGCTGCTGTCGTTACAAAAGTGTGATGGCAGCTAGATAATGGCATGTGTGTAGTAGTTAATTCTATGTTTGCTTTTTTGTCTTAATTTTTAGGTTCATTTTTTTCATCATGCATGCTTCAGCTTTGATAATGCACTCACGTTTTAAAACTATAAAATAAAATTTTACTACAATTAAACAAAATAGAGCGAAAGATTTAAAATTGCAGCACTAAAGGATTTTAGATATGTAGTAAAAACAGTTTTTGCTTTGCACCATGTAAGTCTGTTATCATTTTTGCAACATACAAATTTAAAATTTTTTGATACTTGTGTTTTTTGTAAAGAGATAAAGAGTTAAGCCAGTTTCACCCCTTTTGTAGAGTGGATATTGAGATTCGAGAGACTACATTGTAGAATTCATTGAAATTAGTTAACTTGGTGATGAAAAAAAGCAGCTAGTGGAGCAAAGAAATGAATGCAAATTGTTGGTAACTTGCTGCTTGTTATTTGTTTCAAAATAACGTGTCACTTAGTATATTTCATATATATTACATCCGAATGTAAAAACATAACACTAATTCATATTTATTCTCTTAACAAAGTGCAAAATCTAATAGTCCTAAGAAGAAAAAAATATCCAGAATTAGCCCAGCTGGAAAAGAAAACTGCATCACAAACAATAAGGTATTTTTTGACTTTTTTTTAGTAATCTGGATTATTATAAGTAGGAAAGTCTTTGTGTCCGTCTGTTCTATTGACATCAAAATTTCTAGATAGATATTATTCTTTTAAATTAGATAAGGTCGTACATTTCTTGCTTAATATATAATTTGGTTTGAGAAAGAAAGAGAATTATTCTGAATACTATTCTGCACATTAATAGTGCAATTGATAAGAGCTACTTTTGTCAGTAAGTGGTAAAAGACAAGCAAGGTGTGGCGGAGGCTGTTTTCCGTTGTCAGAGAGAATTCCAAATTAAATGGAGGCGGAGACGAAGACGGATTTTTACATACATTTTGTTATTGTTTATTCAACAACAAAACTCATGACTCATGTATAATTATAAATATATTTTCTCCCTCTCTTAAGTTTTATATATTCTTTCTCCTTCCATTTTATATAAATTTAATGCAAACATATGTGATATATTTTGCAACAACGGCAACACCGACTGAAAGACAGAGAGAGTAAAAAGGAAGAGCTTTTGAGAAACCGTTGTGAAAATAAAATAAATTTTAATTTTTAGCGGATTTGCTGTTCTGTTTTAGAGCCCGAACACAAACAAGCGGCGGCGGTTGTTGTTTCCAGTTCTCAAAGAGAAGTCCAAATTAAATGAAGCTAGAGACGAAGCTGGCTTTTTACATACATTTTGTTTTTGTTTTTGTTTTTAATAATTTAATAATAATAATTTAATAATTTAATAAATTAATAATTTATAAAAATATGCTAAATGCTTTTTAGCACTTTTTTACAGAATTTTTTTATTTCAGTACTTTTTGACTTTTTCAAACAATTCCATAGTAAATTTGACGGTATTGGTTGTCAGTTTGAAAATATAAGTTCTATTTTTACTTTATTTTTCAATATTACAAATAATTCTGAAGAGAAATTTTTTATAAATTGTCATTTGAACTATATTCTATAAGAAACAATGAAAACCAATATATGGATTTTTCTTTACAAGACAATTTAGCATTGTCATTTGCTGCTGTAGAACAATTCAGCATAATGTTTTGGGAGATTTAGCACTTTACCAATTACATCTTCTGGCAGTACTGATAAAAAATGTAAAGCAAAGCTTTCTTTCTCTTTCCGTCTTATATAAACTTAATGTAAACATATGTAATTTATTTTGCAACAACGGCAACACCGACATAGAGGGAGAGTAAAAAAATAGGAGTTTTTAAAAAAGCGTCGTGAAAATAATATAAATTTTAATTTTGAGCGGATTCGTTATTCTGTTTTAGTTGTCAAATCTTTATACAAAAAAAAAAAAAAATATCCGCTAGCTTGTGTTTCAGCACTAAAGCGTAATATAACCTCGACAAAAGTTGCTCTTTAGCGCTTTACTATACTAACTCGACTATACTAACTAAACCAGAGCCGTTAATTCAAGTATGGTTTTTGTTAGAACTCCACAGAAGAAATTTTGTTAGAAAAAAATTAATTTTACGGCTCAGTAGAAAAAAGACACTAAGATAGTTGCATATGCAGACGACGTTGAGTGATCTCATTGAATCTGTATTAAATATACTGAGGGAATGGAGTAACTTGAGGAGCCTGGAGGTAAATCCATTAAAGACTGTTTGGCGGGAGAAATCAAATTTCAGTTTTTAGATTATCCAGACTCTAGACAGTATTTTTCTTAAACCTTTCGAAGAGACCAAATACCTTGACGTTATATTGGACTCAAAAAATTGGTGGAAACGTAATATAAAAAAAAGTAAGGTACTGTACACCTTTACATTGTACACTGAATGTGTGCCACCTCATAATTTTTTCTATATTAAAAAAAGCTACATATACTCTAAAAAAAACTCTATACTAGCCTGCTCTTCTAAACCATCTTGGAGTTTATGGTGTTTACATCAAATACATATCAGCCAGGTCATCTCTCCAATTCTGGTATTCAGATGAACTAAGGTATGATGGTATTAGATATAACAGCATTCTACGTATAATAGGCAGAAGTAATTTGGAATTTCGGATGGATTTTATATCCCCAGAATGAATTTTAATACATCTTTTAGTATTAGTAAATCTGTGATAAATTTGTAAAGTGATAAATTCTGTTATTCATAAAGTGAATCCTCAGTATTCAGTGATTACTATTCATTATCGCACACTGGAAAATATTAGGCACTTTCATACATAAAATCAATAAGTTTTTGTTTGAAAAAATAAAATCTTCAAACTTCGTAGATACCTCTGACAAACTTTAGTCCATCATATTATAATCTAAATATTCTAAATTTTGCGTATTTTTTCGGCTGACTTTATACTGTTATCAGTGATGTCAGATGGAGGGAATTTTTAAAGCAAATTTTACTTTTTAGCAAAATAAAGGGAATTTTTTAAATGTTAAAATATTTTTAAATAAAAAAATCAAAATTTCCGTTTTTATTTTACCAAAAAAAAAAAAAAAAAAAATAGAGAACACCACATTCGGATGCTGAAGCGTGCTGATGACCGTCGTGGCTGACCAGAAAATACATTCCATTCTGCTGAGTTCCCAATAAAGCTTTTACAATGTATTCTTCTACAATTATTCAACAAACTTAAGCACGAAGGTAAAAATTCTAAAAAACCCTCCATAAAAAGTTCAACAAAAATTTCAAACTAAAAAAAAAAAAAATTAAAATTTTACAGTCCAAAATGCCGAAAATATTATTTGTGGGTACTTTCTGTAACTTTGTTTGAAAAAAGTTTAAAGCTCATATGATGTCTCAGCTTTACGCCAATATAAATTTTATATATGGAATCAGAAATTTCCAAATGTAACTAGCTACAGAACTCTGTTTACAATAATTTCCACTGTGTATATGTTCGAAAACTGTCACTTTAACCGAATCGAGTGTATTTTTTCATGATCTGGGGCTTTAGATATCTCGTAGATTACCTAATACATGCAGAATAGGTTAACCCCGTTTATATGGAGGGGAAATCAGTTATCAATGTTACCAGCTCAAATGAAAATTTACTTCGTTTCTCAAAATTTTCGCTGGATCAAAATGAAAAAAGGTCCGTATTCCGGTTTTTTAGGCACAATATTTTTGGAATCTTATTATGAAACATTCTAGGATTATGGCTACGATCTTTTTAAGGGATTTTTGTGATAACAATACATATGGCTGATATGTTTGCAACTTATTACAGACAAAAAAGTTACAATAAACAACAAAAGTATATTAAAAAAAAAAAAAAAAAAATTGTGCCTTGTTATACCCTTCACCACAGGTGTAAAGGGTATATAAAAGTTTATCACTCCATTGGTTATTTCAATAATATTCATCTAAGATCCCAAAAAGTATATATTATCTGGATACTTATTAATAGGGAAGTCGATATAACGATATCCTTCTGTCCGTAAGTCTGTTGAAATCAGTTTTTGGAAGGCCCCACTTATCGGATATATATGTTTTACACACCAAATTATAGGGAATATTCCTTAGAATGACACTAGTAAAAATAAACAAAATTGGTCCATTAATGGCTAAGATATCGCCAAAAACCCGAAAAGGCCTCTAAAAACGTATTTGCTTTCGACTTTTCTATACCCCTAAATAAGCTAGCGACTTCGCTTTTGCACAGAAAATTCGGACTTTTATGGGATTGTTTCTGCGAAAGAAATTAATAAAATTGGTTCATTATTAATTATGATATCGGTCAAAATGCATTTTTGAACTTTGTGTAGCTTCTATATAAACTTCAGAATTCGTTTTAGTACAAATCTCTTGTAAATATCTTTCTACAAATTCGGTTTTTTCAAATTAACCATATCGGTCCATAAATAACCGAGTTATAGGAAAAATCTGAAAAAATTATTAAAAATATATACACACAAACATATGTAAAAAACATTGCAGTGTTCAGTGTTGTTTTTTGTATAAGAAACATATATATATATATATATATATATATATATATATATATATATATATTGTGTGCCATTGTGTTGTTTTTTTCTTTTTTAAGGAAGCAACGCTTTGTGTTTACGTTTTTGTAATTAAAAAATGTAGATTATTTTTATAAGTATAAATGTGGAAATTTGAAAGTTTACTTTAAGGCATAAATTTTTTTATTTGTCGATAAGGTGATAAAGGGTATAAAAGATTCGGCGCAGCCGAATATAGCGCTCTCACTTGTTTTTTATACACATAATAATAGTACTCGAATACATATAACTTTATTACGCTGAGAGCGTTTTAAAACATCGTAATTTAGATTTTTTATATATTTTTTGTTTTACATTAAGCTATTAAAAATGTGTCTAACTGCAAAAAGCGCAGGTGAAAAAATATAAGATTATTTCAAAAGCACACAACCCGGTCATATATTCAGGTATTTACTTCGTGTGTTCTTCATGTTCTGTGATTACATAGTCTAAATATTAGCAACATATGTTGCCCTTTTAAATGAAACTCAAATAATATCTTTTTTTCTGTTTTGATGTTTTTAAATAAAAGACATTTTTATGTTTTAGAATCAAAAGAGTTATTTGAGCAGAGCAGCGGGTGCAGAAGGAGTAATGCGTTGAAGTGATACAATTTTATGGGGAACGAAGAACTTTACAAATTTAATTAGTGTAAATTGCGGGAGTGAATGTTAAAAATGTGTTTAGCTAAAAAATGAAAAATTAAAAATTATATGACATAAGTAACTTAACAAAGTTTTAGATAATAAAAGAAAAGTAGATACTGAGTATTTTTCAAAAAAGTAAATAAAAAAAGGAAATTGAAAAAAGGTATATAAAACTATGTAAAACAAACACCAGCGCCCATAGAACTCCGCAGTCGAGTGTTTTCGGCATTTTCACATACACAACACGAAGGTTAACGAATCTGATCAATTGTGAGCGAATAAAAAACAACAAATCATTTAGTTTTGTTTTATCTTTATATAAGGCAGGTTCATGCGGCATAATTAAGCAAAAAATGTAAAACACATTCGCAACAAAGAGCTTCAACAAACTAAATACACTAACACATTCAAATTTTTACGTCCTCTCTTAGTGCCTAACGCTGAACTAAAAGCAGCTACAAACCAGAACACGAACAAATAAATATTTTCATGTCAATAATCAATTCTATTTATGAACAATTTTTAATTTATTGTAAATCATAAAATGAAACTGCCAACAAAAAAAAAAAAAAATAATAATAATAATAATAATAATAATAATAACAAAAGTCCTATACTCGCATATAGTCATAAATATAAATAATTGTAAATATGTATGTAGATATAATTTATTTTATTTCCTTAATGATTATTTTGAATTTCGTCGTTTGCCATTTTTGTTGTTTTTTTTTTCGCAACAAATCAGTAATCAAAAATAATTTACATTCGCACATACAAACAGTGCAAAAAAATATTTGCAATTATTTATAATTTATTGGTAGTTCAGTTGTTCTTTATTGGCAATATTTTTTAGAACAGCAACAATTACATATTTTCTGTTTAGCAATTTTTTTTTTATATTTTTCTTTTTGCTGTCAATTTTTATTGTTATTGAACATATCACAGTGAAACCAAACGCAAAATTTTTGCTAATAAATCTGTCATCTATGTTGTCGAAATCACACGATTGTCATTCGGTTTGAAAATCGCCAAATTTATTTTAGCATGTGCTGCAGTTCACGTGTTTTACTTGCTCGGTTACAAGCAATTTGATCAGCTGTTTCTATTAAATGCTAATATATGAAAAAACAAATATGAAAGAGAACAATGGATCAAATTTTAAATTTCATATTTTGACTTAAAATTATTTGAAACTATTACTAGTTGCTTTCTAAATGAAAAAAAAAAAAACGTTTTATATTTTGTTTGTATGCCATATTATTTAATTTTTGAAAACTTGTTTAAGCAACATAGACAACTTCACTTTGGTATAAGTAAGCAATTTCAAATTGCCTATTTTTTTTCGCTTGTGAACCACATCTATTATACGATTTCAAATCGTAATCGCCAATTTTATGCGATATGACATTCTCATCACTGGATCTTCTAAACTGCTGGTCGGATCGAATTGTAATGTATGGAAGAGTTATAGAAAAGAAACTAGGATTTCAGAAAAATCATCTTCTAGTCAAACTGCTATAAGACGAGATAACCTATAGGGAGTCAAAATTGAATATCTAGTGTATGTAAAAGTTAAAAAAAAACGTAACTTCAACAAATCAAACCCGATTTCAAAGATTTGTATATTTTTGTAAAGTGCTTGGCAAGGTACAGAAAAAATAATAATTTTTAATTTTTGATTTTTTGCCTCGACTTTATTTCGTTTTTCGGAGTCATGAGGTGTATAAGGAAACAAATTAAATATTCTGTTATTTGTAATATATTCCGGAATAATATGCTGCATTATTATTATTATTATTATTTTTTTTTTTTGTTTTGATTATCTCAATTGGTCTAGACGTAAAAAATGTTCAAAGTCAAAACTCTGAAATTAGTACGAAAAATTACTGTTTTATATAAAAATTATTTCATTTTTTTTTTCAAAGTTCTTTTAATAAAAAAAATTTCTTTACATACTTCAAAGACAGGGCTTCAGAAATGGTTAATAAGGAAATTTTAAATTGATTTAGGTTTGAACCCTACATCCAGCATTGGTCGAAAATGGTGAATTTTTAAAAAAAAGTTTAATTTTTAGCGATTAATAAAAAATAAAAAAATATCACGCGGGTTTTTTTTAAATTTACTGACCGTATTTATTCTTCAGATAGATTTAGATCAATTTGGTGTTAAATTGCTCCCCCCCTGGCTAGGTTGCAGATTTTATGAAAAAAGACAATTTTTTAAAAGAGACTTTTTATAAATTGCATAAAAAATCATATTAGATTAATATTTTCACAATTCTTTCTTATGTAATTTAAAACATAAATATCAGTCTTTATCCTCAAAAAAACATTAAAATTGCTTCAACAACCAATTTTACCTGGCGCGTGTTGTTTGTGTAACGAGAAAATATTCGTAATAGTCGATTAAATTTATTAAATATTGTTTATTTCTGAAAAACCGCCAAAAATTGATTTGTAAATCATTTTAAATAATTTTTGCAGGAATAAAAGATTTATATCTGTTTTATACATTACATAAGAAATAATAGTGAAAATATTGTGGTAGGATCCTTTTTTGTATAATTTAAAAAAAATCATTTAAAAAATGTCTTTTTTCATAACATCTGCACTCCTGCATTCGTTTTTGACCGCCCAAGAAGCAACTTAGTGCCAAATCGATTTAAATATATTTTAAGAATAAATATCGTCATAAAAATTAAAAAAACAAACACGCGAGACATTTTTTTATTAATCGAAAAAAATTAAACTTTTTTCTAAAGTTCACCTTGTTCTAAAAATGCTGGATGAAAACCTAAATCAATTTATAATTTCTTTATTAAACATTTCTGAGGCCTCGTCTTTTGAAGAAAAAGAAAAAAAATATACAAAAGAAAAAAAAAACTGAGAAAAAAGTGAAATGATAATACTATATTTTTGTAAAAGAGTAGCCATTTTCATTTTAATTTTAGAGTGCTAAATTTGAACATTTTTCACATCTAGACGAATTGAGATAATCAGAAAAATTTCTCAGGACTTATTCCCGAAAAACGAAATAAGGTGAATTCAGAAATTCAAAAATTCAAGCATAAATATTTTTTTTAGCTGTAAGAGTTATCTTGATCTGTAGAAGTTAAGATTTTTTAAAACTTTTACATACTTGCGATAGTCAATTTTTACACTCTATAACTTATTTCGTATTAGCACAAAGTAAATTATGATTTTTCTGAAAGCTTAGCTTCTTCCATACAACTCTTTCATACATTTCAATTTGATTCGACTAGTAGTTTTGGAGATAGAGAATTATTAGCAAAAGTTTTACGTTTGCCCCACTATGCGTATGCAAGTTGTTGCTGTTGTTGTGATTGTCATGCATATTTGGTTTTTTATTTCTTTATAACAAATGGATTTTTTCCCAGTTATGTTAAGTTGTACGTTTGTTATCGCAGTTTTTTTTTAGACTTTCCTTGAATTTGCAATGAATTAATAATTGGTATGGATATTTTACGAGTATTGATTAAGGTGACAGTGACTGTGACAAAGAAATTATTCACTTTGAATTGTATATTTCATAAGCAAACAATTTAGACTAACTAGAATGCGGAAAACAAGAAACCCAGCGAAAATTTTAATTTAAAAAAAATATATGTGTCGAGGATTTATTATATTTATTATTTAATTTTTATTGTAAAGAAATTTAATGAAAAAACTAACTAATTTTTGCTAAAGCAGAAGGGAAAAAATTCGATTCAAAATTCACCACGGTTATGGTCATACTGGTAATTCACAGTATCGTCTCTTTGATACCGTTCGTTAAAAAAAAAATATAATCATCGTCAGTAAAAGCTTTTATTTCGTAATCATATTAATGAAAATCTAAAAAACTTATAAAAAAGCTCTCTGCTAAGCTGTAAGTTGAATATAATTATAATCTAGTAAGCAAGTATCAAAAATATCATGAAACGACCAAATTTCCTATTTATATTCAAAATATTCGCTGGGTTATTTCAACTAAAATATATATATGTTTATAAACATAAATATATTTAGAATTTTTTCAATTGTCAGTTGTCAAATAGAACAAAACAAGTCAAAATGTTTTATTTGATTGTGACGAATTCCAAATACCCTATACATTAGTATGCACTAAAGTGTCCAATTAAAAAATATATAATGACATCTATTACAGCGTAAATATAATGATGAAATAAATACAAGGTCTAGAAAGTTTTATTCAAAAAAGTCCGCACATATAGTTAAAATGTCTCTCTCTCCGTCCGACAGCGTATTTATCAGCCAACTTTTCCAAATCGTCCTTCAACTGCAGAATACCAGATTGCGTCTAAACATTTCGGCAGTCAATATTGACACATTTTTTAAAAAGGGATACAATTTTTTTTTAAAAAGTACTAATTTCCAAAAAGGGCCCTTATTAAAAAAAAAACAATAAAAGTATAATTTTTCTAAAATAGTAAATACTAATTTTCGAAAAAGCTTCCAACCAGATTTCCACGGCGATTAAATATAGTCAGCGGCGGCTGGACGAAAAATAGCTGGCGGTGGCTGTCAGTCGATTGAAGCCGATTCTTAAAAAAAAAAAAAAATAACATAACAAAATAAATTATTAAAAACAATAACAGATGGAGCCGCTACACGCACTAATTTTTGAATTGAATTTCAATGAAAGTTTACAAATTTCGGCGGCTAATTTTAAGCCGATGTGAGCCGACGAAATTGGCTCTTCTCTTTCGGTCGGCTTGTTTCTCTTTCGAAAAAGGTTACAAAAACTCAATTGGTATAAAAGATAAAAATTAAAAAATCACCAAATTAAAAAACAAAAACATTTTTAATGAAAGAAAAAAAAAAAATAATTTTTAAAAGAGTATCAATTAAAAAGAATAGTACCATTTCTTCCAAAACATAATAAAAAATATCACTTAAAAAAAGGATATATATATATATATATAAGTTTTCAAGTGTGTAATTTTTCCAAAAAGTACGAATTTTAAATAAAAAGAAGTACCTTATTCAAATCTTTTTTTAAAAAAGCTACAAATTTTCAAAAAAAAAAAAACAAAAAACAATTAAATTTACAACTTTTAAAAAAGACCATTTAAATAAGACCATTTTTTTAAACACTTTTTTTAACTAAAAGTAAAAGTTAAAATTTTCAATATATATTTTCAAAAAATGTACCAGTTTTTACATAAAGTGAAAATTTAAAAAATTTAAAAAAAACAATTTCCATAAAAACGTAGCAATTTTCAAAAAACTATAAATTTTTATTGAAAATCAGTTTTTTTTTTTTGTGACAAATCGGTTTTTTAACGAGAAATCAGTTGTTTTGTTTAAAATAGATTTTTACCAAAAAAGCAGGTATTTGGTTGAAAATATAAATTTTTGATAAAAAGATCATGTTTGGTTGAAATTTTTATTTGTACCAAAAATTCGTTTTGGTACAAATGTTATAACATTACGGATCATTGTGAATGTTTATTACAAAAGAGATACGGACAGAAATAAATAAATTTTAGCTATAAAGGCAAGTGTTGCAAAATAATATTAATAAGAAGAAATATGAACCCTTCCTCTTTGATGAAGTATAAAAAATTGTATTTGATATCGTTAGTCGGTTCTTTCTTATATATAGAATATTTCAATTCCGTATTTTTTACAAAAACTAAATTCAACAGTTGCCTTGTTTAAAATTTAAATTGTATAAAATTATTTATTTAATTAAAATCCTAAAAGTGCTTAATTGGAAAAAAAACTTTTACAATTTAAAGTTTTATAATTATTAGTAATTTATACAGGGTGTCCCAAAATTAAGTAAGGTTTGAATTTGCCGCCATTTTTGCAGTTTTGCAGTACTAACATTAACATCGGAAGCTCTAGAATTCGAATATTCTCGCTTGTCCGTTAAGAACATTGTAGAAAGAAATAGAGCTTTCGAGAAATTGGTCGTGAGAACAGCACTGGGTGAGTCTAATTGGAAGCATCGTTAAGTAAAGACAAATTAACTGCCGTGGCTGTATATTCTTGTACATTATTAAAGTGTGATGTATTTAAGTATGTGTATGTGTATTAGAACACAAGTGACTATTTAAACTGTTGTTATACATTTTAAATAAAATAAAAAGTCGTTACAACTTTTAAACTACTAAACTGCTTTTATTTGCAATCAAAGTACCGGTTTATTTAAAATGAAATAAACCACAGTTTTTAAAAGGTAAAAACGTAACAATATATAAATATATATATATATATATATATATATATAACTTTTCCTTTTTGATTATATATATATATATATATATATATATATATATATATATATATATATTATTTAGAAATGCTTCCGAAAAGGGCGAACAAAAATAAATTTAAATTTTAAGAAAAATATGCTAAGTTTTTCCTATCCTCATTTTTGGGGCACTTAGCCTTTTTTGACGTTTTTAAAGTTCAATTTAACCTTTTTTTTCTACGTAATACAACACAGCAACATGTTTTCATTATTGAACAATATTTCAAAAATAATGAAAGTTCGACAGTTTGAAAATTTTATGGGTTTTCACCAACATTTTCACGCACTGCTTTTATATTGCCATTTCGACGGCTTGTTTTTTGACGACCGGTGTGTTTAGCGTCTGCAACTGATTCGGTCTCCCGGAATTTTTCAATTAATATTTGCACATTTGACGAAGTTAAACCATTATTTTCACCATAATTTTGCATAAAATTTTCGAACTGCTAAACTTTTATTATTTTTGAAATATTGTTCATTAATGAAAACTTGTTGCTGTATCGTATAACGTTCCATTTTTACCAGCCCTAAACTCTCACCTGTCAAATTGTTCTTTTTTCAAGGTTGCCAACAATTTACTGTAAAAATGGCGGCAAATTCAAATTTTCAGTTTAATTTTGGAACGCCCTTTAGCATAATATATATTCGTTTATAATGTAATACGTTACTTAGGTATACTTAAGTAGTATTAAGAATTTTCTTATCTCCATAGTAAAGTTGTAAAAAAAAGACAGCTATTTTTTAACAATGATATTTATATGACATTTTTTTTTTTTTTTCTTCCTTAATCTTACAAATGATAAATATTTAATTACGGATCGTAAAGCAATAAAGGTGTGTATTTTGCATAACGGTAAGAAAAAAGGAAAGGTAATGATTAATAAATCCAAAAGAGAAATCAATCAAGATAGTAATAAAGAAATAAGGAAATCACAAAAATAAATATGTCACTTAATGAAATTAGTATGTTTACCTATTAGGGTTAATATTAAATAATTACTTAACTTGGCCTATTTCATTTATAGTAGAGGATTTCTGAAATTACGTTTAAATTTATTTTAACATTTTATTATCACAATTTAATGATAAAAATTATTTTTTATGATTTATTTAAACTTCAACAAAATATGTACATATATTAGAAGTTATTAATAATTTTATAATTTTTTTAACGAACATGATGGATGGTAGGAAATGGTGTCTATCTGTCTGCCTCCCAGACTAGTTATTGATTTATTACGAAATTTGTATTTTTTATTGCAAATTGTAGCTCTAGTAATAAAAAATTAAATTTTATTTATAACGTATATATTTTTGTTAAAAATAATTTAGTTTAAAGCTGGAGTTTTGAGGACAATAATTTGACATTCATATGCCTTTATTTTTGATTTTCACGAAATTGTGTATCTGGAAAATTGTGTTCCTTTAAGATAGAATATTTTGAATATAGGTTTTCGACATGTAAACAAACTTTATGGAAAATTGCAAAAATTGTTGGTAAATTTTTATTCGTTTACTGAAACTGCACATAACTTTCCTCAACCAGTTGAATAAACTTTGAAAGTTTTTTTCTTCTAAATTGCTTCATTTTATCTTACAGCATTAACACATTTGTTAAATAAATTTTGTTTATTTACCTTTTTGAAAAAACAAATATTTATAAATATTTCTGTTATAAATTAAACAAATATTTAAATAACTTTTGTTCAAATGCAAGTGCTTTCAATTGAGCAGGATTAAATCATCGATTATTTTGTCATTATTTAGTTATATAAATTTACACAAATTTATGGTTTTTCCAAGATAAAATTATTTAATTATTTACACAGTATGACAAATTTAATTTAAATAAAGCTGGTAGAAAATTTAGGTTTAAAAGCAAAAATAAAGTGAGAAATAAAAAATTGTATAAATGTGGGTATTACTTTTAGTTTTCGAAAAGTTTGAGAAAGGCAAATACTTTAAACTAAATTCCGGAAAAAAACTAAAAGATTTATTATTTTAAGAGCTTGAAAATCTAGGTTCAAGGAGCTTTTAAAAATGTAAAACTTGTTTTTAGTTTATAGCTACATGGTGCTTAAAGCTTATAAGTTATTTTAGCTGTAGAGAGTTTAGTAAGTTAAAGAACTTATAATTTTTAACAAAGTATTTCACAGTGTTTACTTTTATTATGTTACTTTATTTATGTTTATTTTTTGTTCTTTTATTATATCATCCAACACCCACCTTAAAGTATACCAATCGATTCAGAATCACTTTTTGAGTCGATCTAACAATGTCCGTCCGTCTGGCTGACTGGACGACTGTCTGGCTGTCCATGTAAACCTTTTGAACAAGGTACAGGTCGCAATTTTTAAGATAATTCAATGAAATTTGGCATGTAGGACTTTCATGATACAGGGACGAGGCCTATTGAAATTGGTTATGATCCATTAATTCACCTAGCCCCCATACAAATATCCTCCCGGAATAGTGGTTTAACGATATTATGCCTTAAATATAGCAATATTTTAATGAATCAATTTTTGTACCAAATATCATGAAGATCGGTCTTTAATAGACCATAGCTCGCGTATAAAACCATCATCCGAAAATCACTTTGACGTGCATAAATCACATATATATGTTAGTATCAAGTTTATATTCGATGCAAATAAGTTTTATATAAGTAGAAATCACAGTGACAAATTTTATGAGGATCGCTCCATACTTTACCATAGTTCCCATAAAAATCCATTTCCAGAAATCGCCCTAAAGTGCATAAATTCATAGAAATGTTAGTATTAACGTAATATTCGGTATTCCTATATTTTATTTTAAACTTAGTAAAAGTATTTTTCTACAATTTTCAATATGTCTAATATAAGAACCCTCCCCGAATTTTGATGGACATAGACAATGGTGTAGAGTATCATACGTTCGGGCCTGACCTAATATATCTTTCTTACTTGTTTTGCAGATACACAAGTTTAAATCAATAAAATAAAGATATATGTTTTTTATATCTATGAAATTACTTTTTTTTTATTTCGGCCATGTGGCTGTCTCGTACAAGATGCAATCTGGAACATTAATTTTCACAAATTTTTCGCAGCATATGCCGCCGTATTTCGCAAATAACTCTTCGTATTTTGATTTCCAGGTGTTCAATTGTCTCCGGTTTATCGACTTAGACAAGTGACTTTATATAACTCCAAAGAAAATAATCCAATGGGGTTAAATCACACTATCTTGGTAGCCAATTAATTAGATCACTACTTGAAATTACTCTCTCATTATAAGTTTTTTTGAGTAAATCAATTGTAGAGCGCGTTGTGTGGCATATGGCTCCAAACTGTTGCTGATTGAGGTACGAAATAGTTTTTATTCATGTCCCTATAAATTTCACCATGGACGGTAACATTCTGACCATCATCATTTTTGAAAGACATATGAACCAATGACCCCACCAGCCCATAAAGTGCACCAAAAAGTAATTTTATGTGGATGTATTCAACTAAAAATGGGCTTCATCGTAGAACAAAATTTTGAATGGAAATTCACTACCAATATCAATTTGTGCTTCAGCCTATAATTTCAAAAATGTGCAACCGTTTCTCTGATGTAAGTCTATCCATAATGAAATGTCAAACCAAACTTAACAAAAGGATACTATCAGATGTTAAATCTGTTGTCAAATAAAGCAGTGTTGTCAACTCAAAGTTATGAACCTCTAGAAAAACACCCTTTAGTTTTTTGATCTCCTTTCTGAATTGTAGCTTTTGAAATTTTTATTATAAAAACCTAAATAAATTAAAGGAACTTAATTTTTTCTATAAACTTTGAAATAATTTTATTATTTTGGTACTAATTAAAAATTACCCTCGTTATTCATAATCAAAGTGAAGGTGATTAAAAATTTGAAACCAAATATTGCCTTTGTAATATTTTCAAAATTATTAAATTATCAACAGATATAAACTGACTCAACAAACAAGCCAAAATCGTCTAAATAAGAGTGTAAATAAAACAAAATTTATTATACCATATTTCTTTTGGCTGATCACAAAATTTATTATCACACCTTCGAATAATTCATTTTTTCCTTTGCTCTGTTTCATTTCTTTATTAATTCTTATTCTCTCTCTCTCTCTATCTTGATGATAATTATTATTTTGAAAATAATTGAAAATTAGTAACATGACATCATCAAAATCAGTTCTTCTTGTTTATATAAGATTTTATTTTTTTTAACATGTTTGCTTTCTAGATCAATGGGGTATTAATTTTAATGATGTTTTGTTCATTTTGCTGTTATTTATAAATATGTATGTACGAGTTGTATAATGTTATTGATATGTGTATAAATAATTTGCGCAAAAAAAAATAAAATAAAAATAAATAAATAATAAATAAATAAATTAAGGTAGCACAGCAATCTAGTTGAATTAAGTTTTCTAAACAATTAGCAAATTGTAAAAAAAAAATAAATAATTTTCAAATCTCTTTAGTATGAAACATATAAAGACAAGTTTTACTAAATAATATTTCAAAATTAAAACATGCCCCTTCTATCTATATATATATCTCTAAGCACATACATACATACATACATACATATATACATACATACTTACATGTATATATGTAAGTACATACTTCAAACATATAAAATTTTTGCTCACTAAATCCCCTGAGGAAGAAATCTTATGAATTGAGTTCATACTTGTACCATAACCTTTATTGAAATCAGCATAAATATAAAAATACTAAAAAAGTGTTGATGAAATATGATTATTTATTTATTTACGATTATTTTTTTTTAACTAAATATAAATGTTTAACTAAATAAAAAAAAAAAAATTAAATGAATATGTTGTCTTACAGTCGTATATATAAATAGTGTGGGAAAACCAAGAACTTTTAAATATTTTTAGTGTTAATACAAATAAAAAGTTGTTATACTCATATTGCACTAAAGGCGCTAAAATCTGGGACAAGCTGTGTTTTGTTCCAAGCATTATTTAAATTAACATGATAAGATATTTATTTAGTGTGAGAGTTTGAATTATTACATATTTTAAATATGTTTTAGTTAGAAAATCTCATATGCAGCAATTTTATACCAAAAATTTTAAATATATTTATAGTAGGTGCTTATGACTGCAAAATTGAGGATGGGTAATAAACCAAATTTTATATACATTAGTCTGTAAATAGACTAGTTTAGTTCTTATGGCCTGATTCAGTACGACAATCAACTTGTTTGAAAATAAAATTTGTATGAAAATTACTCATTTTTTCAAATGTTTTTTGAGGAGTTTTCATACAAATTTTATTTTCAAACAATTTGATTGTCATACTTAGTCTGTAATAAATTCCTGTCTACAATTAATTAAAAAAGGCTAAATTCCCAGAAAAAATTCAGAAAAAATCTAAAATTTTTTTAAAGTCTAGAAACTTATTTTTTCTTTTTTTTTAATTTATCAAAAAAAAAAAAATGGATAAATTTATAAAAGATAGAACGGTCAGCAAATTGAACAGAGAAAAATATCCCAAAAATTCCCATATAATTTGGGTTATATTTCATACGAAAAATTACCCAAAGTTTCGAAGTAATTTTTCCGTCATTTTTGAATTATAAGTCGTTTTTGATGAATCATTTGTAAATTTTTGTGTCATAAGATTTTTCTAATTATATTTACAATTTTTTTCTATGGTAACGAAGTATAGTTATAATAATATAATATTATATAGTTATAATAATAAATTCATAAAATTACTAAGGTTATTATTGATTTAGAGATTGAAGCGCCTCAGGCGAAAATTTTTATTAAATATAAATTATCTGGATTTTTTTGTACTTGTCTATGATTCCATAAAAATAAAATTAGTAATAGCAATAATAAATAATTTTCTTCGTTATTGAAATACTAATATTTTAGCTTTTTTAGAGCAATTTTAAGAATCAGAAAAGGCTAGAAAAAAGCTAGAAGTTATAGCGAAAATATTGAGACTAAAAGAAAAATGAAAAAGGCTAGATTTTGCCTTAAAAAGGCTAAACTGGCAACACTGTGTACAACATATCTAGTTATCTAGTCTGAATTGATTGAATAATTTTATAGCCTATAGCCTAGCTGATAGTCCCAAATATTCTAGTCTATAGTTTCAACTATAGCCTGTACTTTAGCATGGACTATATTACTTTCTGTAGCCTGCACTAGTCAGAGACTAGTCTATAGTCTGACCTAAGGTCTATTCAATAGTCTGTGTTTTAGTCTAGTCTATAGCCTTAATTACAGTTCAATAAAAAGTGAGTCTATAATCTGGACTACAGACTAGTCTACAATCTTAACTATAGTCTACTATAAAGACAAGACTGACTATAATATCATCTATACTCTTGATTACAGTTTTGACTATATAGTCTATAGTCATGACTATAGTCGAATCTATAGTCAAGACTGTAGACCAGTCTATAAGCAAGACTGTAGACCACCCTATAATGAAAACTGTATACTAGTCTATAAACAAGTTTGTATACTAATCTTTAGTTAAGAGTGAATCCTAGTCTATATTCAAGACAGAAGACTATTATATACTCAAGTCTGCAGAATATAGTCACTCTTATCTATAGTCCTGTCTATAGTGTTGATCATAGAATATCCTATAGTCTTTAATATAGTATATCCTATAGCCTTAACTATATTATATAATAGTCTGGACTATAGTATAGTTCAGACTATAAACAAGACTATAGCCAACACCATACCCAAGACTATAGTCAAGACCAGTCCTTGAGAAAATGATTGGATATAGTATTCGCCCAAAGTACATAATTGGAATTATGTTAACCTCTTCAAAAAACTGGGAGTATGTATATAGTTTTATAAAGTCCGTGTTCGTAGCACTTTGTGGATTGGAAGAAATTCGCAAAGGTGATACAACATAGTTAAGATCTTCACCATCTTCACGCAGGGATGTTTTTGGATTTGAGCTATATAATCATTCTTGTCTATCGTCCGACTATAGTTTCTTTTTTCTTCTTTTTATTAACAAGGTGAAATCATGGAAAAACTCTGGCACTGGTTACGAGAAGCACAAGACTCTAACATGCTAAAATACATCGAAGTGACTATAGCCTCACCTAACGTTTTGACTATAGATTATGCTATACGTATACAGCTAGTCTTGGCTATAGTCTGAAATTTTAGTCTTATCCATAGTCCGGATTATAGTCTATTCTATAGTCATATGTATAATCTGGTCTATACTCTAGTCCATAGTCTTGACTATAGTCTTGTTTTTAGTATTGACTATACTCTTGCCTATAGACTTACCTATAGTCTTTACTGTAGACTTATCTATAGTCTTGACTGTAGTCTTAACTATAGCCTTGTCTATGGTATCAACTGTAGTTTCTATAGTCTTTACTATAGACTTACTATAGAGAAGTGTGAACTATAGTCTAGTCTATAGTCTATACTATTCTATTGTCTAGTTTATAGTAAGGACCATCGCCTGTTCTATGTTCTGGACGATGTTCTAATCTATAGCCTGGATTTTAGTCGAGTCTATTTTCTAAACCATTTATTCTATAGTTTGAAATCTAGTCTTGTCCATAATACTAACTATTATACAGTATAGAGTTTGCCAATAGTCTAGGGTATTCAGGAGACTGTATTATCTCCTAATCTATATTCTGGACTACAGTGTTTTCTATAATCTGAATTTTAGTCTTGTCTATGGTCTGATCTATTGCATGGACTTTAGTCTGTATTATAATTTGGTCTATGGTTTGAACTATAGCGTAGTAAATAGTTTAGTCTATAGTCTAACCTATTGTCTGGACTATAATCCAGTCTATAGATTTGACTAACATTTAATCTATAGTTTAAACTATCGCCTATGGTAACTTCGAAACAAAAGTCTCATCTGTAGTTTAACCTATATTACATATTGGCATTCTGGGTCCTTACAGATAGGGGAATCGAAATAGCGAAGTACGTCAGTTGAAATGTCGAATATGAAGTTCCCCTATAATTTACATATATAAAATATACATCAAAATATTTGCGATAACGCTGTAAGTCAATAAAATTGGTCAATAAATGGTGGATATATAGCCAAGAAATCATGAAAGAAGGCTTGTTTTTACATAGAGTTTTTGTTATTGCTTATAACTATTTTATTTCTAAAGTCTGGCGTTCATGTCAAATTTCGAAAAAGTAATGCACATTAACAAAAGAATAAAAAAAAACATAAAAAAATAAATTAACAAAATTCAAAAAATCGAAAACGAGAAAAATCGCCAAAACTTCAAAAATCTTCAAAGATTCGGGGCAGCCTATGATAGCACATATGTCTGTTTTTTTTTTTTACTTAAATACATTCACTATACTTTTATAAACTTACCGTTCCTTATAGCTACAGGAATCTAAGTAAAGAAGAAAAGCAGTCTTACCTGTAACGATAAAAAAAATTTTAATTTTGATGTTAAATGTTAATTTTGATTTTCAAAATAAATATAATTATAATTTATTAATTTTATAATATACCAAAAATTATAAAAAAAAAACTCAAAAAATCATAAATTGCTACAATTTGTTTCGTAATTTTAATCTTTAGTAAAATCCTCACAAAGACATGAGTTTAAAAAAAAAAATTTCACAAAAGTTCCACAAATTAAATAAGGAAAACCTACAGAAATGCTTGATAAATTATATATTATTCACGTAAACCAAACTTAAAAGATGTGAAAGTTGAGTGCGTGGAAGGAAGAAAAACTAATAAAAAGAGAAAAATGTGGGAAAATATGGAGACTTTTAACACAATTTTTGAAATAGTAACAGTTAGTACTTTGTCATACTAATTGCTGCACTTTGTAAGTGTCACAACATACTCCAAACACAGATACAAATAAATGCATGAAGTGTGTTTTATATAGACACACAATTGCAATTCCACATCCCAGCAGTACTAACGGAGAAATATATTTCAATAAACATTTTGTTTCAAACCAGCCAAAATATCACTTGATTAGTTATTTTAATAATTGAGACTCAATGGTATACAGAACGGTTTAATCGAAGTTTCGAAACATTAAATTCTAACATTGATTACAAAGGACTATTAAAGAAAACCAATTGTGACGCCTTGTAAATATTAGGGAGTCCTGTCGAGAACTGCTGGGCATACATAGATTTTATATTGTAATTTTTTATGTATGAGCATGTAGTAAAAGTGAAAAAATATAAGCAAAAGACTTTGAAACTTTATACTCCAATACTATTTATAGAGGGTTGTAAAATGACGAGGTTTGAAGGAAAAGTTGCAACTTTTCAAAGATAATTTTATAAATATGTTGAGAAAATCATTTATGAAACTTCAAAGCAAGAAGCTTAGATCTATGGGTGAGCCAAAATTGAACAATTATTCGATATTTTGACTGCTTTTAAGTATGATTTCTTAAAAGATTTTTGTTCTGTAAAGCAAAAATGAACTTAGCAATTTATTTTGAATATCCACAGTTATGTGAAGCCTTCAGAAAACGAATATCACACAGATTATAGGGATATAGAATAAGATTTCAAAAAAAAAAAAAAAAAAAAAAAATGAGATTCATTTTGAATCGAAGGTAAGAATTATTTTTTCAAATTTTTGAGTTAATGTACGACCCTCTTTTAACTCTTCTAAGGCCTTAGTAATAAAATAATGATAAACATAACGTAGTTGTACAAAGTATTATATAAAAATTAAGTCCGTCTGTCTGTCTGTCGTTCTATGCGAATACACTCATATGTTATCTTTGTAAATTTAGTGACACACTGAAAAGACGTACGTAAGTGTTTATTAAGAAAATATGGTGTCAGTTGTAAGACATGAATTGTTAGCAGTATTCAAACACTTTAAACACTTAAACAACAATCCTGCAAGTGTCTACATTTATATGACTCACATATATACTTTTATGTAGGAGTGAATTTATATGAAGGTATAAATATAATGTTGGCATAATTGTGTGCACTATACGTATACAAACATACATACATGCATACATATATACATACATACATACATATATACATACATACATATATATATACTTACATACATATATACATCCATATGTAAATACTTACATACATACATACATATGTACATAAGTTAAGACTTCATTATAATGTATGATTGTAAAAGGAGAGCACATTTTTCTTTTCGCCTTTTTTTGTAAACTTTTATAAACGGAAAAATGTTAGAATGTTTTACTTTCATAGTACTACAAACACATACAAAGTGTTTTAAAATATCAAAGACTTTGCAAGAGTATAAGTGTATAAATACACATACATGTAAAACCATGTAGTTATATTTGTATTTATATACCTTGGCTTAAGGGTTTACTAGCAAAGCTCAAAATGAAAACAATCTTTGTCATACCAACAACCGGCAGTATAAGCAAACAAGTAACCTCTTACCCCTTACTATATATACCTCTTATTATGTACATTAGACTGCACGTCTTTTGAATTTTGACCATAACTCTGCCTTGAATCGTTCATTGGGTTGTAAAAAGATATTGTGTGAAATATTGGTAAAATCGGATATCGTTGACCCGTGCCGCATAGTACCTGAAGTTTGTAGAGTGCATTTATATGGCGAACATTAAATAAATAAATATTAAATAGTTTGCTTTGTAACTAAATGTTAAAAATCGTAATCTACATATAATTATGTATTAAACAATATACAAAAATAAAAAAATCGGTAAAAAAATTTTAAAGTTATTACGACTTGCCCAGATCATTAACGTGTCTTAGACCACTTATGTAAGAAGTGTACAAAAATTTTTTTGATTTTTTGAGAAAAGTTAAAATAAAATATAAACTTTAATTGAGTTTAAAAATTTAAAAAAGCTTCAAAAAAAATTATGTAGGTGTATAGAAAACATCACAAGAAAAAAAAAAAAATATAAATAAAAAAGAATTAGGTCAGTACCTTGTATTACTAAGCCATTCTTGCGATTTGAATTTTACGGATTCTTGAAAAAAGATTTTTTTTTTTAGTATTTTAGTTATAAAGTAAATTTTATTGAACTTATATTCAGATTAAATGGAATTATTACAGAATAATAAAAAACAAATCTTACAAAAATTCGTCTTGGAGTTTTTAAGAAAATTGAGTAAGGGCAACTTTTACAACATGAAGGCCAAATGTCAAATTTTGGAACATTTGAAACTTTTAAGAAAGACAAAATGAAAACTTGTTTATTTTTATCTAGATTTAAGTAAAATTTTATGGAAATATAACTGAAAGGCTTACGTTGATGCTGTTTTAAAAAAAGCCAATTTAACAATCAACTGAGTTTGGGGTCAGCATTTTTCTAAACGCACCTATTTCAGTTCGTTACAGATACCCTTGCATAGAAATTCCGATAAAAAATAATAATTTTTCGTGATGTTTTCCTTAAAAATTTTAAACATTTCAAATTTTTCCCTCGACCTTCACATTTTAATGGTGGACCTTAATCAATTTTCTTTTTTAACTTCAGAATATATTTTACGTAATATTATTTTGTAATATTTTCGTTTAATCGAAATATCAGTTCGAAAAAATTTACTTTTTAACTAAAAACTGAAAAGATGTCTTCTTTCAAAATCCATAAAATTTAAATCGCAGGTACGGCTTAATGATACAAGGTATTGATTTAATTCTGTTTTAAAATTTATTTTCTGTATTATATATAAAACTGAATAGTTTTATTTGAATATTTTTGAAAATTGTTTAAAAAAATTGTAAAAATTTTAAATTTGGTTTTTGAAAAGGCCTTAGAAAATGAAAATTTTTTTAAACAAGCTCGGAAAAAGGTCCAAATTATCCTGTAGAAACAAACTCTTATTTTTCGGTAAGCATGGTTAAAATTTAATTAAAATTTGCATTTTATTTCAATTTTCCTCAAAAAATTAAACATTTTTTGTACATTCTTTACATAAGCGGTCTAAGATACGGCAAAGGTCGGTTAACATTTTTTAACCGATTTTTTATTTTTAGATCTTGTTTAATAAATAATTTTATGTAGATTACGATTTTTTAACAACAGCACTTAGTTGCAAAAAACAAAGTATTTGATAAAAAAATTTTTTGTAAAAACTGTGAAAAAGTGACATTTTTCCATGTATCGAGATATCAGGTTAACGATATCTCATTTCACTAATATTTTACACAGTATCTTTTTACAACCCAATGTACGATTCTGGGGAAAGTTGCGGTCAAAAATAAAAAATCGGTCAATTTTGGTGCAGTCTAATATATATGTGTAAGACTCTAAATATCAGGTTTTATTTCCATTTTCTCATATGTTGATTTAAGTGTTAAAGTGTGCAACAAACTAACTTTAACAAGAAAACTGAAGATGAGTAAGAGACACACAAACACACATACACACCTACACTACATTGACGACAATAATGTTGTTGATGATGACAACACTGACAACAATGTGTAGCAACAACAGTCTTACTAGTGGCAACAATCTTGTACATTTAGGTATAAATCTAATGTTAACAACATTATTCCTCATTTTGGTTGTACCAACTACAAAAAGATTGTATGTATCTTTTAACAAAGTTACAACAACATGTACTTGAGTTGTGCTGCAAGTGTTTGATGTTGTCGTTGTTGTTGTTATCATAAGTGTTGGCATAAATTGCACAATTTGTTTTCGCTTATAAAAAGATACAAAGAAAGTAAAAAAAACAAAAAGGACTAAATTTATAGTATATAAATATACATATATACATATGTATATATTTTTGTAAATAAGTTCTTAAGTTAATGCATACAATTTATATGCATGTTATATAAGTAGCACAATTGACAAGTTTTCATTAGCTATTATAATTAGCATAAATAAATAATAATTATTCATTTGGTGTTTCAGAAAAAATAATCTGTCAAAAATAGTTAGAACGTCATATTGGATGGTACAGAGTCTTACATAACTATTAAGTCTCCGATTGTATACAATATAACCTTAATCAGATATGAGTGAAAAAACAAGAAGAATATTAAAAATATGGCATCATACTGAAACCGGCCTATCAGCCATTCTTTAAAAAAACACTAATAGAAAATAGTTCAGAAAATATGATCCATTTTCAAAAGAGATTAATTTACACAAAAGAAAAATCCAATAACACTGGTCTACGAAGAAATTCCTCTTTTAAACAGAAATAGGATGAGTATTAAGGGTTTATTTTATACATTTTTTGGCGTTTTAAATTTCTGAAAAACTTTTGCGTGAATTTTTTTTTCCACTAATTTCTATATTGACCAGATAAAAAAATTCTGTTACGATAATTTAAAGATATTTTAGTCAGCATATTTTCCTTTAACTAAATTTGATAAATCGTTCACTAATGTAACTGCCTTTTTATGAGGGTTATATTAGACAAGTCCATAAAAATCTCTATGTGATAGAAAAAACTAAAACCCGGCCTTTTTTTTTTTTGTTTTTTTTTTTTTTTTTTTTTTTTGAAATATACAAATATATATATATGATGAGCTCAATATACCCCTTTTATTTTTTGATGGTGACTATAACGATATTTATGAATATTAAAAGGAAGAAGTTTAGATCTATTTGTGGGCAAAAATTTAACAACTATTCAATATTTTGACTGCTTTATGAGTATGAGTTCTTAAAAGAATATAATGGGTGGCACTGAAATTGTATAGTTTAAAAAAATGGGAAAGAATAAAAATAAACTGGAATGACGAAGTTATTTGAGAATAAAAACTAATAATTATTTTTTTCTAAGGTCTTAGTAATAAAATAATTATAAATAAAACAAAGTTGGAAAATATAATATATGAAAAGTAAGTCCGTCGCTTTATGCGAATACACTCATATGTTATTTAAAAACAAGTAAGAAAGATATAGTCGGTCAAGCCCATATGATACCCCACATCATTGTATATGACCATCAAAATTCATGGAGAGGTCTTATGTTACACATGTGGAGCGATACCTTTACTAAGCGTAAAATAAAAAATACGGATACAGAATATTACGTTAATACTAAGATTTCTATGAATTTATGCACTTTAGGGCGATTTCTGGAAGTGAATTTATATGAAAACTATGGTAAAGTATAGAGCGATCCTCATAAAATTTGTCACTTTGATTTCTATTTATATAAAACTTATTTGTGTCGAATATAAACATGATATTAACATGTGTATGTGATTTATGCACGTTAAAGTGATTTTCGGTTTTATATGGGAGCTATGGTCAATTATTGACAGATATTAATGCAATTTTTCGCAAAAGATTGATACTTATACAAGACTTCCTTACACCGAATTTCATTAAAATATTGCTATATTTAAGGCACTTATGATCGTTAAACCCCTATTTCGGGAGGAAATTTGTATGGGGGCTAGGTGAAATAATGGATCGATCATAACCAATTACAATAGGCTTCGTTCTTATACCATGAAAGTCCCACATGCTAAATTTTATTTAATTATCTTCAAAACTGCGTCCTGTACTTTATGCAAAAAGTTTACATGGACAGCCAGCCAGCTGTCCAACCAGCTAGACAGACGGACGGACAACGTTAGGTCGACTCAGAAAGTGATTCAAAAAATATCAATTAAAACAGTAATATTAATTTTTGAAAAGTACAATTTTTACAAGAGTCTAATTTTCTACATATCGAAAAAGTCAATTTTTTTAAAAAGAAAAAAAGTAAATACTTATATTTTGATAAATGTATCAATAAAAAAAACAGAAAGAAAAAGTGAAGAAAAGTATAAATTTTAAATGAAAAATAAAATCTTTTAAAAGGAGCCAATTGTTGAAGCTAAAAAAAATCTAAAAAAAATTAAAATATAACATGTTTAAATAAAAAATAATAATTCTTAAAAACTAATAATTTTTCAAAATAAAACTTAAAAATTTTGAAGTTTACTTAAAAGTACCAATATGTTATATGTATATACATACATTTTCAAAACAGTACAAATTTACAAATTTATTACCCTGTAATATTACCCTGTAATATTACGAGATAAGCTACAGGGTGACAAAATTGCCTACCTCGAGTATATACATATTTCGAAGAAGCGTAACTTCTACGAATCAAGTCCGATTTTAAAGATTTTTATATTTCTGTAAAGTGTAAGTTTTGTTAATAAAATAATTCTTTGCTTTGTATATTTGAAACAAAAAAAAAAAAAAAAAACAAAAAAAAAAAAAACATTCAGAAATGGTTAGTAAACAAATTTTAAATTGAGTTAGATTTATATAATACATCCAGCATTGGTCGAAAATTGTGAAAAAAAATATCATAGAGTTTACTTTTAATATATCGACGCTATTAAATTACAAAATATATGTAAATCAATTTGACACTAAACTACTTCCCTCCAAAAACGAATGCAGGATTGCAGATTTTTAGGGAAAAGTCAATTTTTCAAAAGACTTTCCTTTAATTGCACAAAAAAAAACCATATTATTTCTTTCCGTATTATTATTTCTTTTGTGTTGTATGAAATGAATATCAGTCTTTCATATCTGAAAAAATCATTGAAATAGCTTTAACATCAAATTTTTAGAAATTTTTCAAAAATAAACAATATGTATTTAATAAACTGCTACAACAGTCGGTCCAGTCCGACTATATGATAGCCTACACCATTCTGTATGTATATCAAAGTTTGGAGAGGGGTCTTATATGAAAACTGGTTCAAATTATTGACCAAAACTTATATTAAGAGTTTTATATAGTTCTGTGAAACATATGTAGGCATTATATTATGTTATTTATGCCTTTTAGGGAGATTCCCGGAATTGGATATTATACGGAACCTATGGTTAATTATTGTGAAAAAAAATTGATTGATGATTTATACTTGTGTAAAATTTATTTGTGTCAAATACTAACTTAATACTAACATTTGTGTGGAATTTATGAACGTTAAAGTGATTTTCAGAAGAGGGTTTATATGAGAGCTACGGTCAATTATAGTGCGATCTTCATGAAATTTGGCACATTGATTACTACTTATATATGCTAAATTCCAAATGGTACTGCTATATTTAAGGCACTTATGATCGTTAAACCCATATTCTGGGGGTATATTTGTATGGAGACTAGGTGAAATAATAAACCAATCATAACCAATTTCAATGAATATCGTCCCTGAGATATGGAAAACATGTGTACCAAATTTCATTAAATTATTTTAAAAATTGCGACGAATAGACGGACGGACATCGATAAGTCGACTAAGAAAGTGATTCTAAGCCGAATGGTATACATTAAGGTGCGTCTTAGACCAATATTTTTGGATTATAAACATCAGTAGAAACACTTAATACCCTCCCCATCTATGGTAGTATAAATACCCATTCTTGCCTATTTTTTGTGCCCATATTTCAGTCTATCTTTCGTCTATATCTGAGCTGTTTATGCAACAATTCAAATAGTTTGTGTTACGAAGAAATAAAAGTAAAATTCCTGACATATCTGTGGCGAAAGTTATAAAAAGTTTGACTTTGTCCAACATTTAATCTTTTGTTTCACTAGAAATCTTCTTATAAAAACTTTTTTACTTTTTAATTACTTATCAATTTCACTCAATTATGTGTAAATTTAAACTAGTGTTGATATACAATCAGTAAATTATAACAACATGATAATATATATAAATATATTTGCATTTCAAAATTAAACTCATAAAATTACTCTGTTTCTGTCTGATTTTGACTAAGATTGGAGGAACACTTAAGAATTCTTTTAACACTATTTACCTAGAAAATATTGCTGCTAACTAAATCATCATGTTGTAATTTTCAATTCATTTTTACTTCTCAGCTTAAAATTTAAACTTTTTTCTCTTGTTACCCAGAAAAATAAAAAAGTCAAAGATTACAATCTTTTTAATAGACTTAGAGGCGTCAATTTGTGGTCGACAGTTTTTTTCTTTAGCAACAGATCTCTTTTGTTAAATATATGAGTTCAAATGTAGTATTTGTGTTTGTGATTATTTGTGCATTTGAGGAATTTTGTTAGGTTAAACAATGATTTTCTGTTATTAAGTATTTTTGGTTAATCTTAAGTTTTGTTAAAGAGATTTAGGTTAGGTTAGATGGGCAGCTGTGAATATATAAAGTAGACATCATTTATGTCCTTTTATCCCGTTGTGTTACCCTGATGGATGATGTGAATCTGTTTTTACATGTCCAAAAATAGGTTCGAATCAAACCAACCTGAATCGCGAATAAAACGACATCAATTGCAGAGAGATTAGATAATCCATACATATGTGGACTCTCAAATTCTGTAGTCCTAATATTCGCAAGAGCAGGACAGTGACAAAGAATATGTCCGCTATTTCTGCCACCTCCTCATTAAAGCAACTTCTGTAACAGTCCTTAAAAGGGAGTCCTAGTCTCCTCACGTACTGTGGCCATATCTGTCTCGAGATAGAACATGTAGATTTGTTTTGTCCATCTATATTCAGCTATTCTCGACAAATACTGCAGTATCATAGATCTGCAAGATGACAGCGGCATGCCAACTGATTAGTCCGTTTCTTCACTTTGAAAATGAGAACTAGTTCTGGCTAGTTCATCCGCAATAATATTTCCCGAGTGACCCCTTACCCAAGTCAAATATTGGATTGAATGTCTCGCCGTCACATTTGGAGATGTCCGGCATTCATGTACCAGCTTGGATTTTGAATAGACTCCCAAAAGAAACTTAATCACGGGGTAACTATCGGTACAAATTTGTATATCCACTCCGAATACCCTATAGTACATTAGCCAATTTACCACTCTCCTAATGGCCGCGATCTCCTCTTGAAGAGCACAGCAATTTAAGGGAAATATTTCTCCTATATGCGGGAATTAAGATACCTCCCACAAACTCTTCAGAAGATTTGAATCCATCGATTAAATAATTTTTAAAAATTAAATATATATATATATATATATATATATATATATATACATATATATATATATATATATATATATATATATATATATATATAAAGGGTGTGAAGATAGCTACGAAAGTTAGCTACGTTTTTTAATTTTATGTTACCTAACAGTTCTCTCACTCAAAGAGTGTTAAGTTAGCAGAATTTGATTATTTTCAATTTTAATAACATTTTTAAAAATATTAACGACTCTTGTTTACATTTCTAAAAATGTTAATACCATTTTCGTAATATTTTTTCATTAAAATTATTATAATTTAAATGTTTGAATAAAAAAAATATAATTAAAAACTATGATTTTTAAACTACCTTATGTTTCAGAAATATGTGTTTAAAATAAATACTTTTAAAAATTTTTATTTCTCAGGAACAGAATTTTGAAAAAAACTCATTTTCTCATATAAGGGCCCTATTGATGACCAATAATGGGTCAAAATTAAAAAGACGCTCTATTTAGACCTAGTACGCTCGAAAGCTATTATCTTAACATTTTTAAAAATGTTATTAAAATTGAGAACTGTTAGGTAACATATATATATATATATATATATATATATACATATATATATATATATATATACATATATATATATATATATACATATATATATATATATATTTAGGTGCAATAAAATCGGAATAAATTTTATTTTTTCTAAACAAAATTTCTCTCGTTTAGACAAAATATTGAAATAAATTTAAGATTTTCGTCAGATTTGTGTTATTCCTAATTTGCAGAATTTTTCCTAATACATATAAGTCTATATCTTAAGAAAATTCTTGTTGATTAAAATGTATATAGTAGTGCTTACTTGCAGTCGTTTTCGTTGTACTATAAAATATATCTTTCTATTTGTATGTTAAATTTAATTTGTTAAACTCTTCTAACATTTTGATTACAAATTAAATTGAGGTGATTTCAAATGTCTGGCTTAGTTTTATTGTGAAAGATTTACAGACCAAAAGGCTAAAAAAAGACATGCTGTGGTTGTGTGCTGATTGTCAGTACAGTAGATACTCAAAAAAGATGTAAGACTTCTTGTTAAACCTTTTAAATTTAGTTAAAATGAGGTTAATTTGAGGCTTAAGTTAAATTTAAATTTAAATATATTAAACATGCCATTTGCAATAAGATAAAGAGAATAATCTTGTGAAAGGAATTAAATTTAAATTTAAATGAAGTATTTATTATATTCTTACAATTTCACTAAATTATGCTGTAAAAATATAATTTTCATATAATCATTATTAAATATATGTTTTCTCTCAAAAATTGTAAATTTATTTTTATTTTCCAGAAAATGTTTGAAGTTTTTTACAAAGGAAATAATAATTTCTATATTTTATAATATAAATTTAAAATTATGATATTATTAATTATACTGTATCGTTTCTTGCTTTGTTGGGTGACAACATTCTTTAGGCTTATAAAAAAAAAAAGTTATTGTCGGACGTGATCGATTTTCGGAGAGGATCTTATATGGAAATTGTGCTCAATTGTGAATCAAGTCAGTACCATCACTGGCTGTAAGAACGGTTTTTGCAGAGTTTCTTATATGGAACTTGTACTTAATTGTGGATCAAGTTTTGTTGCAAAGCTTGAAATTACAATTTACACTATTTTACATATTGAGTGTGTAAAAAACATAGTATCTACCGATTCTAATTCATGCACTTTATAATGACTATCGAAAGTGGTCCTTATAAGAGAGCCATACATTTCGAGAAGCGAATTTCATAAAAATTTAATACATTGCTTTTTGCTTTTATAAAGATTATTTTGTAAAATTAAATAGGGTTTTTAAGGCCTATAAAACTGAGCGTCGATACCCTATTCTAAGAAAACATTTTTATGGGGTCTAGACTATAATAAGTAATCAAAATCAACAAATTTCAATAGAGTTCATTCCTGTATCATACAAACCCACTTTGCTTTTAGCTTTATAACAAATTAAATGACTTTTATAAATATAATAATTTAAATGTAAATTAATTATACAGTCTAAACAAAAAAAGAAATTTTTTTATTTTTATATTCTCTATGTTACTTGCGACTATTTGGGTTTTTGTCTGTGATAATGACAATTTATTATGTTATTTGACTGAAAATTTGTAAGGCGATATTAGTCGATTCAAATGACAAAACAGTCACTCATTATTATTCCGTTTCGGTAGAGGAAAAACAAAACAAAAAAATCAAGTATTTTTTAATGATTTCTGTATAAATATGATATATTTTTTCTTAAAAAATTATGTAGCAATGTTCTGTTCCACAAGACCACTGCGTAAATTCAAAACGGTTGATTTCAACAATTTTCAGAAGTAATATATATATATATATATATAGGAACATATCATCAATTCAACAAATATAAAGTACTTTATCATTAACCTTCTTATATAAATAATTGTGCGAGATTACTTAAAAATGAGCTTACAAAGACAACTTTTTTCACTGAAAATTAACAGTAGACATTAGTTTACAAAATGGTGGGTATAGGGCTGACAGGGCTAAAGGAAATCCTATTTCAGTTATATCGAAGGAGGGGTAAAAACAGAAAAGCTTCCTCCTATCTGAAGGCCTTATATACAAAATTCATTTACTAAACAATGCATTAGAAATGAAATACGTCTGTGACATGTCCAACAAACACAAAATAATAAATGTTTATTTCATGAAGCAAATGGTGTTTCTTTAAATACATATTTTTATAATCTGAATTTTTATAGGACAACGCTTTTGATTTCTGAAATCCATTAGCGCATATCAGTCATAAACTTGCCCGAAATAAATAAAAAAAAAAAACATTTTAAAATATTACAAATTCGTTATTTTTTATCTTTAATATTATTATTTTCTTTTTTATTTTTTATAATTTATAATTGTTATATTATTATCATCAGTATTCCCATATTCAAAAATATCTCAAATTGTAGAAAAAACTCAATTAAAATTTTGTCCAATTTATAATGTTTTTAATATTGGCAATATCCTGTTTTAAAGCGACATATATCATAGACCTGAAACACGTAACACTAACGAAAAAATTATATCGACATAAAATATTCTTATTTTTAAGACATTTTTGAGTGTTTTAACTCTATTCCGGGAGGACATTTGTAAGGAGGCTAGGTAAAATAATGGACTGATCATAAACAGTTTCAATATGCTTCATCCTTGTATCATAAAAGTCCCACGTGTCAAATTTTATTGAATTATCTTTAAAATTGCGACTCGTATTTTGTGCAAAAATTTTACATGGACAGCTAACCAGATGGACGGACGAACATCGTTAGATCGACTTAAAAAGTGATTCTGAGTCGATTGGTATACTCTAAGGTGGTTGTTGGATATTTTTTTTATGCGTTACAAACATCAGCACAAACGAATAATACCCCAACCACCTATGGTGGTGTATGGTAAATGAATTCGTACTGCTGACAGTTGTGTTGATGAACTGGGAATGAATTCATTTGTTTCTGTAATTTTGTTTTAACTTCTATTTGATATTTCAAATATCATAAAATATAAAATAAATATCTTGAAATAATTGCAATAAAAATAATAAATAAAAAATGGACAAATGTGAGGAAAAGAAATTTTCCTCGATTTTATTGAATTATATCAGCCTTTTTCTGCATTGTGGGATACATACTCTTAGAAGTGTATTAGTGGCATATCTTAAATAATTTTGGATTTTGAAAATATATATTGTTTAAAAAATTAATAATTAATTTTCCAAATTTTGGAAATAATCAAAAAACTCGAAGATGATACTAAGTGATACTCTATGGAACATTATTAGTACTATATCTGAAATAATTCTTAAAGAAAAATTATATTTTTTTTAATTAAAATCTTAACGGCATTGATGGCTATTTCCGCAATTAGATAAATTTCGGAAATATCTGGCCAGATATTAACTTTCAAACAAATATTTTTTTTCCAAATTTATTGGAGATAAACATGGGATAATACCTTAATGGAGCTTTTAAAGACTTCAATAATTGCTTAGTAGGTTTCTATAACGATTATTACCAATAGACTGAGCAGAAATTGCTATGTTAAATTTTAGGTCTTCAAATTTGTTTCCCGTTACCAAATATCGTAATGTTACTTGAAGACGTTGATATGGAAGAATGACTTTCCTCATCTGTGTGCATCTTTTTTTCAATTAATGGTGTCACAAGGTTCAATAACTCGTCGTAATATTCAGTTTCCATTTTCATAAAATTTCTAAAATAATATGGCGATGTGTCTCGGAACACCTTCAAAAGGTTTTCTACTGTAAACTGCTCCTGTTTTTTATGCTATTCCTTCATTCATAACATTTTTTTATTTTTTTTTTTTCATATTTTTCCTTTTAATAGCCAATGCCAAAATGGCAGCAATTACTTTTTTTTGTTCTGGAACGCATTTTTGTATTTTTTATTTTAAATTAAAATTTTATAATGTCGTTTTCAAAATTTCTATTAAAATGATGATTGATAAATGTGTACTAAAATTATCAACAGTGTTGCCGGCTTAGCCTTTTTATTTAGCTTTTATCCTCAAAATTTTCCTTTTATATCTCATTTACACCAAACTTGTCAAAACCGAATTTCAAAAACCACATCGTTTACATACCTATTTTTCTCCATATCTGGTTTTTGTTTGTAAAATCAGACTGCACATGTGAAGTCATGCGAACGGGCTGTATCGTAAATAATTATTTTAGTAATTTTTATTTGGTTTTCAATAAAAACTACATGAAAATTGTTACTGATTTGTATGAAAAAACTTAAGAAAATTATGTAACTTTTCTATCAAAACCAAATTAAGCCAAAAACAATTAATTTTTGTTTGGTGTAAACGGCATATTAGTTACTAGTGCCATAAAAAGGCTATTAATATTTCTATAAAGAAGAAAATAATTTCTTATTTGCTTCTACTAATTTTGTTTTTACAGAATTATACACGTAAACATTTTTGTGCATTAATTCGGGCTGTCAGCAAATGGACCCAAAGTAAAACCGCCCAGATTAAATTTCGAAAGGTTGCCAAAAAGAAATTAAAAATTGCCTAAAAATAAAAAATTGAAATTTTTGCACAGAAAAAAGTAAAAAATGTCCAAATATTTACGAAAAATCATCCTCTCCCATGTTCATTATGACACTTTCTGGTATGAAAATTAATCCATTATATGATAAAATTCAGAATGAAAATAGTTTAACCTTTGACTTGGGTAGAATTCTGGTGCGGATTCAAACGTTTTTCAACTCTGGCTTATTTCAAACCCCGAATTCGCTAAATCAAATAGGATGAATAGGATGAGTTTTTACTTTACATTCTCTTGCATATAAATATAATTTAGAAAAAAATTCCTATAAAGCGAAAAATCATCCAAAAATTTAGAACTGATTAATCAAAAAGGATTTTTGAGTTAAAAATGAAAAAAAAATCTATTCAAAACATTAGATCATTTTTCATATAAAATATAATCAAAAATTTTATGGAAATTTTGTGGACGATTTTTCATTAGATTGTTTTATTGACAGCCGTTCTCAAGCTGTGTTCACATTTAGCAAATATTTAATCAAAATTGCTTGACCACAGGTTTTATAAAAATATTGTTTGCCGTTGTTTGATCTTGCAAAATGTTTTGTAAGAGAAAGCAGCATCAAATAAAATTCTATAAAATGTCACCTATGATTATTGATAAGTAAAAATATCTTTCCCATTAAAAAAGAGAAATTGAGAAATATTTTGTATAGTGATTATGTTATTTTGGTCAATTATTTGACCAGTCTGAACGCACCTTAAGTCTTATTTATAAATTTATTACAATATCTTTTAAAAAACTAGTGAGAGAAAAAGAAAAAAAGTTATTAAATTAAAAATATATTAACTTTTGTGTGGCTTTATTTTTTGAATCTCTTTAGCCTCTTTTTTCACCTCCAGGCAACACTGATTATCAATCACACACGTATATTATTATTATTACTATTACTATTATTATTATTATTATCATTATTATTATTATTATTATTATTATTATTATTATTATTATTTTTTATTACTGTTATTACTCGTATTATTTTTGCAATTCATAAAACTATCTTGAAAGAAACTAGAGCATATTTTTAGGGAACATTTTTTAAAACTAAAAAATATATTAACAAATTTTCGTTTAAGAAAAATTTAACAAAAAGTTATATAATTTGTTTAAACACAACCTTTTTCTTTTTTCACAAATATATTTCACTTTTGTTTCCAAAAATTGATTGCACTTACTTTTTTGGTTTTTTTTCTTTTTTTTGGGAGGGGGGGGTGATTGCATTTTTTAAAATTCTATTGTTAAATGCATATTGTATAGTTACACAAGTCAACAAAAGGGTAGAAAAAAATTTTATCGCAAATAATTTTACGTATTTCACGTACCTTATGCTAGATATAGTGTATAAAGTAAAATATAAAATTTTCATCACATCACACTTTTATGAAATAACGAATTTTAATTTTGACCTCTTTTAACAATTTTTAAGCATAAATTTTACCTTAAAAGCTATTATTATTATTATATTTGTTTTTTTTTTCTTCTTGGCAGTTACCAGCCAATATAGCTGGGTTTAATTTAGCTTGATACAGTCTTTCAATGAATGATGTGTATTAGAGAAATCAATTTCTATTCTAAGCGGTCTCTATTCTAAGGTACCATATTTTTTTGAATAATAAGTTATAGCGAGAGTACAATAACGTATTATTAAAGACTTGTGGCATTTCATCTTATGATAAGTTTTCAAAAGTTTATCATATTGCGGAGATTTATAGTTTTCTCAAAAGTTTTCTGTGACTGCGTTGAACGTTATCCAGACTTCGTCTTCTACATCATATAATATGTTGAAATTAATGATGGATTCTTTATGAACTGTTTGATATATGGTTCTACGAATATTCTCTCCATAATTTAAGCTTCGCTGAGAAAAGGAATAATTTCGTTCAGAATCTTTATTTTTAATAGGAGTTTTAACAATGATTTTAACAATCATACACCGTAGAACCCACTCTTAAGAGTCTTTTATAATTTTTTTAAGAATAAATTTCTGTCAAACTCTTGATGTCCCCACATTTTTGTCATTGTGATTTTTATTGTTTTCTAATTTCCGTGATCTACGATCATGCATTAGTTATACTTCATGCAAATTCTTTCTCTACACCCTCTCTTTGTCCCTAATTTTATCAAAATATATATGCAGATTAAAAGTATTTAAAACATGATTCAACTTAAGTAAATGAAACCAATAGGTTAAACTTTTTGAAATTTTGTTTTGTTAAAGTCCATTATATTCAAGTTTTAAATTTGAAAGAAAAAAAAGTTTTTTTTCGTTTTTCATAAAACATTTAATTTTATCTGGAATACCTTAAATATAAGCTTTACTGTGTTTTCTGTTATTATTATTATTATTATTATTATTATTATTATTATTATTTGGAATGGATCCACTTCTTTTTAAACTCTATTTTACTTTTATTCAACTATAAGTGTTCTTTAAATATTTGTTTAGTATACTGTATGTTTTGCTTTGATACATAGCAGCACCATTTGCTTGATACCACTCAGCTACTTTTTTATTGTAATTATGAGATGCGATATCAAGCCAGAAAACTAAAATTTACTATGCTTTCTAATGATGGAAAGGAATCTTTTTCAAAACCACTAATTTGTGCATACTCCTCTGCTAAAAGTGTCAATTGTTTTGAGTAAAGTACTTTTTCCCCGCACGTACAAATGGCTTGCCAAACCAAATATTTTTTCGATAATTTTAATATATTTCTTTTAACGATATTTATCTGATTCATTTCCCATAACATCTGTGATATGGAACTCCTGACCAGGATGTTGTAAAAAATTCCACAGTACATACTTTATACTGCCCTTTAGACGCATTGATATTTTTAAAAAAAGTTGATATCAATAATTTTTGTCCTCTCCTTTGTCACCACATTTTTTCTAGCATTCCTATTAGGAACCTTTTTTACTTTGTGGGTATTCAGACTACCATTTTTAAACTTTTCTGAACAATTTAATAAATGCGTCGCATTTCGTCCAGAGATGTAGAGATTTTCTCTCGAAATACGTATTATTTTATCTGTGATCTGTAAATCAACTTTTTTTCGGTTATCAGGGTTTCTTAAGGTAATCACGAACTCTTTTTATTTTTTAGGACTCAACTCACTTACACTAGTAACAAATTTTTTATATGAGCGGCATGTGTGTTAGTTATAAATTTGAATTATGCATTTGAATTAATTTCGTTAAATTTTCATTTTAAGAAGTGCTGATTATGCTATTACAACAAAATTTAGCATAAAGTTACTGAGAATATTAGCGAATATAAAATGGTTAACCGTACTAATTTCTTTCACGTATAATAAAAGTTATAAGCCATAAAGTGTGCACGAATTTTTTCGTGTGCAGTCCTTATTTGCTCTACCTCTTAACTAGGCAAACAGTCTTGGGCTTAATCGCTCATTTTACTGATTGTTCTTTTTTTGCTCTGAACAAATAAGTGAACAAGTTCGTTCTTTTTGCTCAGTTGTTCATTTTTATTCTGAGCTGTTTAACTGAATGAACTGTTTCTATTAGTCCGAACTGTGTGCGTTTATGCAGTCAGTGATCAATTTGCAAGAATAAATGTACGTTCAGACTAGTCAAATATTTGACTAAAATGACGTAACAACTATATAACATATTTACTAATTTTTCTTTTTTAATGGGAAACGATTTTTTACTCATCATTAATTATAGCTGATATTCTATTGAATTTTGTTTGACACTGTTTTCTCTTACAAAGCATTTGCAAGAACAAAAAATGGCAAACAGTATTTTTTTAAAACTAGAGGTCAGGCAATTTTGATCAAATATTTGCCAAATATGAATATAGCTTAAGATAGTTTTTGTTATTATGGCCATTTTTTTTTTTAATTTCTATTGTTAGCAAAAAATTTTAAGTGATAATTTCCAAATTTAGATAAAACTTTATTACAAACTAAAGTAATTTTTTGATAATTTTGCAATTAATTGTATGTTTTATATGAACAATGTACAGTCCCATATATAATATATTGGTCATTCAAATATTAGTAAATGATTTAAGTGTTCTTAAATGATTAAAAAGAACAAAGTGAACAAGAAAGGACAAGAATACTGAACAACTTCACATAATTGAACTTCATATAATTGAATTGTTCAATTGAATATGTTTGTTCATGAACAACTCAACTCTATAGACAATTATATAACCTAGAAAAATTCTTCAATATTTTCTTTGATCATCATAAGATGTGATGAAATGAATCTAAAAATTTTTTGATGATTGGAATAGGTATTCCTACGAATTCCGCAACACATTTTCCGCAATATATATATATATTTCTTTTAGTGTTGACCTGTGTTATTAACAATTTTTCATATATAAAAATGTTCTTTTACACATTTTTGTTCTATTTTTGCCTAAGGTATTTTTCAATATCGTTTTCATCGATAATATTTTTGTGCCATTTTCCTTTTTTGTTCAGTTAAATTCTCAACACTAAAATGCATTTTATATTAAGAGATGTAAAAATGCTTCGATGTTTTAAATGAATGCATAAAAGCAAAAGGCCCAGCATATCTTTCTTTTTGTATTTTTATGAAAATTTATTTGAAATAAATTGTTTTTAATGGAGGAATTCAAAGCAAATGATTTGTTTCAGATTTTATGGAAAAAAAAAGAAAAAAAATCCCTTAAAGCTAAATGAAATCATAATAAATATTGAACAGAATCTCATATACATATAAGGACCCTGGGTATACTTAAAAAAAATGTATATATATGTAAAAATGTATATATATATATATATATATATATATATATATATATTAATTTTCAAATATATTTTTTTATAAAGAACTATGAAAGTTTAAGGTAAAATGATATAGAAAGTTTCCAAACTTAGATAGTTTTTAGAAAAACATTTTAATTTAAATAAAGTAAAAAAAAGTATTTTGTGTTAGAAAATATATGTTTTTTTCTATTTATTTCGATTATTATTTATTGTCTTAATTGTTTTGTCTTCTTGCATAAACAATACATTTCATTAATTTTCCTCTATTGACGTCTATGGTCGTTTAAAAAAATCTTATAGATATTTTGTTTATTTCACAGAGGGGCTCTTCTTGGCCATTTATAACATTTTATTGTATGAATGAATGTGTCTATTTCAAATACCCTTAACCTTGATGCTCTTTGCGGTAATTTAAATATCTAAAATTTTACAAAAAAAAAAAAAAAAAATATATATATATATATATATATATATATTATAAAATAGATTTTTTAAATGAATTTGTTGAAAACTATACTATTTTCACTTTATTATTAAGCATAAAAAATTTATTTTTTTCAACTAAATTTATCTGTTTTTTTTTTTAACAAATATTTAATTTAACAACCCAAGAACAAAAGAAATTATGTATGACGTTTTTAATGGAAAAACGAAAGTGGTGTGTGCAAAATTTTTAAAACACCTACACAAAAGCTTAAATTTTATAATTAAAATTGCTTGAAATAAAATTAGTAAAAGTCTTTAATTTATAATAATTCTGGAAAAATTATAAAATATCTCTTGAAAAGTTAATTTTAGCTAATTTTTTTATGTTTAAATTATTATTTGAATTCATTGGGAAGGTATTTTTATTGTTAAATAAATGTTTGCTAAAGGTTTTGACGTGAACTGGAATTTTGTTTTGCAACAGAGATTATAGCTGACTTTTTTTACTTGTTTTAGTTTAATAGCTGCTTAGCGTTTATTTAGAGAAGCAAAAAAAAAAATACTATTATATATGAGTTTTTTTTTTTTTTTTTGCTTAAAATCTTTAAAAAGTTAAGTTTTATCTAAATATATACTTTTATTTAAAGAAGTATATTTATTTTATTTAAAAAAGTATGTTTCATTAAAGAATTAAGAAATACTTTTATTAAAAAGTTTTTTCTTTGTTTTATTTATTATTTTATAAAGAGTAACTTTGATTTAAAAATATAATGTTATTTAAAAAATAATAATAAGTTATTTAAAAACAATAATCTTCTTAAATAAAACACTTTTTATTTAAAACAATACAGTTTGTTTAAAAAAAGAGCATTTAATTAAATTTACTTTTTATCTTAATAAAATACTTTTTTACTTAAAAAAATTTAGGTTATTTAAAAAGAACTTTTTATTTAAAAAAAAAAAGTTTCTGTTATAGTCTAAAACCGAGTCTAAAATGTTTCCTATACTTTAGTCTATAATCTATTCCATACATTAGTCTATAGTCCAGTCAATAGGCTATAGACCAGTCTATATTATAATCATTAGTCTATAACGTATTTAGTCTATAGCCTAGTCTAGTCTATAATTTAGTCAATAGTGTTACCTATTTTCTAGTTTTTTTTTTTAATCTAGTCAATAGAATATTATAACATATAATCAATAGTCTAGTCTGTACTCAATTATGTATCGAAATTTTTGCGAAAATTTTTGTTATGTACTTTTTCATAACAAGCTCAAAATGAGATTCTTTTTAACAACCATTTGGAAACAAAATTTGGAAGTTTTTTTTTTTTTTTTTTGTCAAAATATACTAGACCCGTGATTTTTATTCGCTCTTACAGAACAGAAGATCAATTTTTCTTTTTTTTTTTTTTTTTTTGGATATACTTCCTATATTCTGCCCATTAAAATATATCAAAATAGTCTTCCTATAAATTTTTTTTCAGTGGGACATTAATATTCAACTATATTTATTGCATTCGTAGTTAACTGGTCAAAAAAGAAAAAAAAAACGCTTTTAAAAAATATGTTATTTATAGTATTATAGTATTTTATGTGCATAAAAAATGCTCTTAAAATCGGAAAATATGATCTTAAAATAAAATTATTATTATTAATATTATTATTATTATTACTGGTATTATTATCATACATTTTTTTGCAAAATGTTATATTATCAACTATTCGTGCTATTTTTTTTTTTTTACTTGTTTTTAGCAATTGCTAAAAAATATTTTCATTTTGAACTCAAATATTCAAAGCAATAATTTATTATATCAGGAAATTTCTATCAATTTATAGGATGAAAACTATTATGGAATCGTATTTGTGTGACAGTAAAACGAAAATTTCCTTAATGGAAAATTATGTAAAAAAAATCTATTGGTTGAAAAATATGAAAAAATTTTTCTGTTAGGTGCAAAATATGCAAAATTATTCTCTTTAGTGTAATATATGTAAAAAAGATGCTCTTAACTCATTAATGCCCAAAACTATCTTGTTTGGAGCTATGAAATTCGAAATCATTAGCTAATATTATGTAATTAACAAAAGCAAATAAATTTAAGTAAAGTGGAATAAATGTGAATAACTGGAGAAATATTCTATTAAAATTCCTAAAATATGCTCTATAATACAAATTTTCTATGAAAATATGTCAAACTATAAAGCTTAGCCTAAAATATGCAAAAATATGCTGTAACAAAACAATGACAAAATTCTTAAAATTGTCTGAAACGGATAAATAACTAACGGTTTGGTTAATTTAAAACCCCAGGAGAAATATAAATTTCTATACAATTAAAATTCAAAAACATTTAATTAATTTATTATAACGCCTTTTGTTTTGCTAATAATTTAGCTAATTTTTTCATATGTATACAAAGATATCACTTTAATTGGCTTTATTTTAAAATAAAATTTATTATGTATTATTAATTTTATACGCGTGCGATTATTTAAATTTTAAAACTTTTATTTAGATTTTATGCACACATTTAAATAAATATAAATATACAAACATATTTATTTATGAGTACATACTATATACACACATTGTATGTATTATGTAAATATATTTTAACTGTGTTACGACTAAATATGTTATTGTAGTTTTTTTCCAATTGTGCATAAATTATTGAATATAATTTATTAATTATTTTTTTTATATTGCTAATAAAATATTGATTTTATTTTTAACTTCAACTTGCTTTTGTTTTAAATATGGAAAAAAATATGTTTAATTTGCTATTAAAGTCACATCATAAATCACAGCAGCATAAATTTATATACGAGTACATATTTATTTATTTTTTTTTTTATAATTAGTTTTTTTTTTCTCCACCAAAAAGAATTAATTTAATTATAGCAATTTAAAAACGAAATAATTACCTACAAATTAACAAAACGCATAGTATTTGTAAATGTAACCAATAAAAAGCACTTGTAACTAATTATTTGAAAGTAATTAAAGTCAATATTAAAAATGTTTTATTAATACATGTATTATTAACTTAAATTATTTAAAGATTTTAATAATAAAATTTACAACATTTATTTATTTATATTTATACATTTTTTAGTAATTCTACTTATTCCTATTGAATTTTAATAGTTTTTCACTATAGATTGTAAACTAGTCTATGGTTAATGGACTAAATTATAGTGTATATACTACAGACTAGACCATAGCTACACTATAGGCTAAAATACACATATAGAGTTCTATAGATTCGTTAGATATTCGAATAGGACTAGATTTTACACATTTGCATTTAAATATTTTATTGAAATATTATATCTAATGTCATGTCACAAATCCATCTAATTTTAAACTATTTGATATAGAAATTTTTTAAATTATTTTTATGCTTAATTAATTTTAAACACAGGACATACATACAAGGTATGACATACATACATTTTAAAATTTGTTTTTCGAAATACATTTATTTTCAAAGAAAATATAAAATATTTAATCTTATACAAACTAGCAGCCGCCAAAATCTATCAAAACTAAATAAATAAACAACAAATTCATTATAATTTTTTTTCTTTTACATTTTAAATAAGAAAAGAATAAAGAAATATTTGTTTATTAACAAAAGAACTAAAGAACAAAATAAACATTTGTCTTACACCATGATTAAATTGGCGTGAGCGTAAGTGAGTGAGTGAATATGTAAATGCGTTTGTCTTTTTGGTTTTGAAATACACAATGCATATATTTATAGGTGGGGCGGGGGTTTTATGCGTTTGTGCTGATGTCTGTCTGTAACACCCAAAAATATTGGTGTAAGACCAACTAACTAGCTTAGAAACAGTTTCTGAATCGATTTTATATTGTTCGTTCGTCTGACCGTCTGTCTGTCCATGTAAACCTTGTAACCAAATTACAGGTTGCAATTTTCAAAATAATTTAATAAAATTTGGTACACGGTTTTTTATGGTTCAAGGACGTAGTCCTTGAAATTGAAATTTGTTATGATCGGTCCATTATTTCACTTATCCTCTATATAAATTTCTCCCCGAAATAAGGTTTTAACAAACATAATTTCCTTAAATGTAAAAATATTTTAATGAAATATGACAGATATAAGCCTTTGGCATAAATCAATGTGTCGAATTTCATGAAGATCGGTACATAATTGGCCATAGCTCCCATATAATCCCTTTAACGGGCATAAATCACATACAGATGACAGTATGACAGTTAATATTTGATACAAAGCAGTGTTATATAAATAGAAACCCCAGCACTAAATTTTATGATGATCGGTCCATCATTAAGCATAACTTCCATATAAGGCCCACTTTCGGGTCTAAAGTGCATAAATAATGCATTCGTATATTTCATAGAAATATACTCTACGTTTTATATAAATATCGGTCCACAATTGGCCTTGGATCCCATATAAGATCCCTCGCCGAATTTTGATGCATATACCAAATGGTGTAGGTATTGACCGACTATTTTTTGAACTTGTTTTTTTCTTTTCATCTTTTTTTGAAATTTCCTTTTTAAAAATAACGTAATACAATAAGGTTGAATATTTATAAATATTTTTCATTTCTGTTGTTTAGATCCATGTCTCAATTACAGACATACATTGAAGAAAGTTTAAATTTAAATCAAAAACCCTCACGAGGCAAAGCCGATCGCATAATTCATTACATTATATAGTAAACATATGAAAAATTTACATAATATTTGGAAATCAATTTGAATTAATTGGATTAGTTTTTTTTTTATAAACCAAATTCCAAAACTTAAAGGGATCAAAAATCGAAACCGATATTTTGTTCAAATTTCCAAATGCCCGTCAAATCTCATAATGTGTATGTAGGGTATTAAAATGTACAACATTCAGACGCATAACAAGTGCTGCTGTTTGTTAAAAAGAAATGGATTAAATTATTATTGTTGGTGTTTTTGTTTTTTGCTTTTTATATTTAAAAATTAAAAACATGTAAAACAAAAATAAAATACTACTTGATACTTAAAATATTTAAAATGAAAGAAAAATATATAAAACAAAAAATATGTAAATGTCAACAGCCATTACAGCAGACATAAATCACCAACTTAATAATTTCTTAAAACATATTTGTTGAATTTTTTTAGTCAATTTTTACAGAAAAATAGAGAACAATAAAAATCGAAAAAAAAAATATCTATAAATAATATTGATTAGTTAACCCTATGTAATATATCAAATCTGATATTAAAAAATAAAAAATAAACATGAACAATTAACATGTTTTTGTTTTAGAGATTTATGGATGATTTTATATTTAAGAACATAGTATTTGAGGTATGATATATTAAAGAATTGTCGAGATATATTTAAATCGATTTTAAAGCACAGAATTTGTTGATGTACCAAATCCTTTTGTCATAAAAAAATCTATTATATTTAACAAAGGAAATTTGTTCAGGAAAAGAAAAATCATTAATTGCTATCAAACAAATCAATTACTCAATTTATAGTATTTTTTTTTTTAATTTTTTCCCCCAAACCAGTTCACCATAATTAAAACTTTCTTCAAAAACTCTTTAACATTCCATTTGCGTTTTAAATGAGACACTTTACTTTTGATTGTTTTTTAATGAGATTTAAAATGATTTTTAATTAAGTTGTTGTTACTTTCGATTTTTATTTCATTTTCTTGTCGAATAATATAAATAAAAAATGAATATATAATCAGCAGTAGCGAATTTTAGATACACTTCATTATAAATGTATCAACAAAAAAATTTTAATTTTTTAAGTACTTTTTAAAATATATGAATATTTATTTTTCAACGTATAATTCTTTTACAAAACGTTCAATTACAAAAATGACACCCTTTTTTAAAAAAAAGGACTCTATGGCAAAATAATAACTTATTTTGAAAAACTTTGCTTTTTTTGAAGAATAAACTTTTTCTAAAAATTTATTTCATTTCTTTAAAAAGTTTTTACTTTTTTCTAAAAAAAAATTATATAATTTTTTGTTATTTTATTTAGAGAGCTATAATCGGCAGTAATGAATTTTATATACACTTTGACTTAAATTTACTACCAAAAGTTTACATTTTTTTTTGTTTATTTCAGAAAAAGTATTTTTTAAAAAATTATGAATATTTTATTTATTCTTTTTTTTTTTTTTTTTTGTAAAAAAAATTACTTTATGCATAAATAATACCTGTTTATTATTAAAGAATGAACTTTTTCCAATAATTTTATACATTTTGGAAAAAGCTACTTCTTTTTAAAAAATGATAAATTTTTTAAAAAATTGGTACTTCTTAAAAAAGAAAAATTTATTTTTTAATTATTACTATTTTATTTTGAGAACTATAATTGGCAGTAAATTTAAATATATTAGTAAAGAGTTTTTCGAAAAAATAAATTTTTTTTTTTGCTTCAAATTATAAAAAGTACTTTTTAAAATATATGAATATTTTTTATTTATTTATTTTTTATAGTACATTCTACTAAAAGTGCAAAAAACAAAAATGGTACTTTTCCAAAAAAAAAAAAAACAGAACATTATTCAAAAATAACTCCTAATTTTGAAAAAAATTGAAAGAATAAACTTTTTCCAATAATTTTATACAATTTGAAAAAGAATACTTCTTTCTAAAAAATGGTATGTTACTTCAAAAAGTGTTACTTCTTTCTAATTTTTAGTTTTATAATATTTTTTTAATTCTTACAACTTTTTGAAGGATAATGCATAGTATTCATTAAAAAGAAAACCTTTTTGGAAACCATACTCTTGAAACAAATACAATTTTTTTTTAAAAATAGTACTTTTTTGAAAAAAATTGTTTTCCAAAAAAAGTTTTGAAAAAATTAGTCTACTGCTAAAAATTACTTCTTTGATAAATAGTATTTATTTACTTTTGGGAAAAAATAATAATTAATAGCACCTTTTTTAAAAAAGTACTTTTTAAAAAAAAATTTTTTTTAATAGTATTTTTTGTTTTTTTTTATTTTTTAAGTTTTTTTAGAAATAGTACTTTTTAGAAATGGTACTTTTTTAAAAAACTGATTTTTATTTTATTAAATTTATAAATTTTGTTTTAACCTAATTGAGATAGAATAAAATGGTACCATTTTGAAAAATTTTAGCCTATTGCAAAAAAGTTCTTTTTTGATAAATAGTATTTATTTTATTTTTCTTTAAATAGAGCTTTCTGGAAAAAAAATTGTGCTCTTTCAACGTTATTTATCTGTTTTTTACTTTTTGAATTATAGCACCTTTTTTAAAGAAGTACTTTTTGAAAAATTTAACTTTTTGGATTTTTTTTTAATATTATTTTTTCTGAAAAAATTTACTTTCTATATTTTTATGTATTTTGGAAATAGTAGTTTTTGAAAAAATGGTACTATCTTTTTGAAAAATTTTACTATTTGTAAATAAACTACTTTTTATTTTTTATTTTTTTAATATATTCTAACCTAATTGGCCGAGTAGAGGAACATAATCTCTTATCCCGTTGTAGTTAAACAGACAAAAGTCTCTGCCGGGAATCGAACACGAAACCGGAAGACTGAGAGACTTCAAACTACCCTACTGGGGAACCTGACTACTCTTTAATATACTATAATACTTACTTTTTGAAAAGCTCTAATTTTTCGAAAAAATTTTTTTTGAAAAGTATAAATTTTTGGAAAATTGTAGTTTTTGGAAAAGCAGTAGATTTAAAAGTGATACATTCCAAAAATTTTGTATTTGTAAAAAATTAAATGCACCTAAACAACTGCTACTATTCATGCTAAAAATAACTTGACTATTATTAACAATTTGAAGTACGTTTTTAATTGTAAAAAGGAAATTTAACTAATGGAAAATTATGTAAAAATTTCTATTGAATCCAAAATATATAACATTTTTTATCTTAAGTGTAAAATATATAAAATTATGCTCTTTAGTGTGATATGTGCAAAAATATGCTCTTAAGTATAAAACTTGCAAAAATATCCTCCAAAATAGGCTCTAAGTATGCAAAAGTATAATGTTGCGACCAAAATATGCTGTAACAAATCTATGCCAAAATTCTTAAAATTGCCTAAAATGCATAAATAACTAAAAGTTTGTTTTTTTTTTTTTTGAAGCCCAAGAAAAAATATGTTTTTGCATCTTTTTGGTTGCCCTGCTGAAAGGTCTGTAAAAGAACAAATTCTTCAGCGTTTTGCTTATAACTAAGTTAATTTTGAACAGATTTTCTATTTTCAAAATTAATCGCAATATATTCGTTCTTAAGTTATTTAGGGTGTTTAAAAGGCTGTCAAGTAAATGAATATTATTACTCGACTTCCCTATCTATAGAATTGACAAATAAATTTTTTTCCGAAATTGCAAACGTATTGATAAATTTATCTATGTATAACTTTGCCACCTTTGATGAAGGGTATATAAATATAACAACAAAACCTACAAACGTGTAAAAAAAATACTGAAGTATATTGTGGTTTTATTTTATTGCTACATTTACTTTGTAACTGTGGGCGATATTTTTTATATGAATATTTACATTGAATTGCTCAGGTTGCGAAAAAAATTAAACGCAAATAAAGTGTGTGTGCTTTTTTTTTAATTTTGCCAACGCAATTAAAATGACAATGTCTTGATGTTTGCCGTTTTAGTTTTGGGAACAGAAAACACAAAAACCACAAGATCGTGACATATATTTTCTGCAGCTTTTGAAAAAGCAAAAGAAAGATGTTTTTTTTTTTAAAATATGATAAAAAAATTTTTATTCCATAAATTTCTTTAAAAAAAAAGAACGAGAATTTTCGCTCCAAATAAAAATTATAATATTTATAAATTTCTTTTTACCACCAAGAAGTGCTACAAATTTGCTAATATATTAATTAATATATGAATATTTATATATCAATTTTTTTTAATCTTTTCTAAATGAGGCTAAAGCTTTATTTCTTTTACTTGTCTTTAAATCTTAGACATTTTATTTGTAGCACAGATTTTCCTATAATTTTTATTGCTATAAACACAGACAGTTCAACACATTTAGGCAGACAGACAAGCGGTCATGTTTCTATATTGTAAATAATTTGTTTAAAATAAGATAGAGAAAAAACATTAAATTGCCCTGCCAATTTTATGATATTTCTTTTTGGTATTCGTGCTAAAAATCTACAAAATGCGGGTGTTTAGAAAACTAGAAAAAAAAAATACAGAAATGCAATATTAAAATAGAACAAGCAAAAAATATATATAGTCGGTTAATCCCGACCATATGATACTCTTCACCATTGTATATGTGCATCAAAATTAGGGGAAGGATCTTATATGGTACCAGTGGCCAATTGTGAATCGATATTGTATTAAGCATAGTGTTTATTTACATAAAACATACGTATGCATAATATTATATTTATTTATATTATGATATATATTCCCGGAAGTGGGCCTTATATGAGAGCTATGATCAATGATGTATCAATCCCCATAAAATTTAGCGTCGTGGTTTCCATTTATGTAACACTTATTTGTATCAAATATTAGTATTGGTTTTACGCCTATTAAAGTGATTTTCTAAAGGGGCGTTTATATGGGAGCTATGGTCAGTCCTTAACCGATCTTCACGAAATTTGGCATTTAGATTTATGCTTATATAAGACTTATATGTTCCAAATTTCATTAAATTATTGCTGTACTTAAGGCATTTATGATCGTTTAACTCCCCTTCCGGGATTACCTTTGTAAAATAATGCACCGATCAATTTCAATAGGCTTCGTCCCTGAATCATAAATCAAATTTCATTAAATTATTTTCATAATTGCGACCTGTAGTTTGATTAAAAGGTTTACATGGATGGACACAAGGAGGGGCGGACATCGTTAAATACACATAGAGGTAATTCTAAGGCGATTGATATAAAAAAAAAAAAAACATCAGCACAAACGCATAATACTCTACCCACCTCTGGTAGTATAGGGTATAAAAATTCTTCAAAAAATAGATAAACAAAATATGCAGTCAGAAATTTAGTTTCTGTATGGGAAATGTGAAGCTATTAAACCCTAAATTCATATAAATATTTACACAAATGATTTTATAATTCTTCGTCCTCATAGCAACCTTTGCTTGATAAGAATCAACTATCTACAAACATTTTTTGTACCCCGTTTGGAACGTACACAAGCCAGATGCTACATCCAGCATGACTTCCAAAAATTTTCAAATAAAAAGATCTTGTATAAAAAAGTTATAGCTGTACCATAATTTTTTAAAAGGAAAATCTTATTATTTTTTTTAGAGTAACGTATTCCCGAAACGCAATGACGCAAGTACACCTCCACATATTAGGTTTTTTTTTTTTAAACATCTAAACATGTACATATAAAAATACCCTAACTAATACATAAACAAAATTTGTTTTAACAATAATTATATAAACTTAATAAAACATAAGTTTCAATATGTTCTTAACATCATATTTTTCACCACAGTAGTCACTTCCAATTAAATCAATCGTTTGGAAACTAAACATCATCAGTATGAGTGACTGATAGTCTGACTGAGTGTTTAACTAGTAGAATTATTGGACTCATGAACAGATTTTTTTTTTAATAGAAACAATTGGGGGATTCACAAGATGTGCTACCATGTCATATTGTCATAATATTCTAAAATTTTACAGTGGTTTAAAAATATTGTTATTGCTTTTCAAACAAAAAAGTGTCTTAAAATAATAGAATTTTGCACGCTATGTTTATTGTGCTGTCGTATTTAATCAGAGATGATTTTATACAAAAACATATAAAAAAAACGTTGTTTATTTGCTTATGTCTACCATCACAAAATCCAAAATGTACCTTTCGTTCAAACTGACTATTATTTTAGTTTTTTTTACTTATTTTTGACATTATGAAAGAAAATATTTATTTTTATAATTGTTTTACATCGGCTGATTCAAATTCAAAATATAACACTAAATTATGAGGGGTTGTTCACAATAGTCGTATTTTTTTATGCTATTATTATAGGACATATGATTTTATGACACTATATGAATCCCCCAAATGTTTTTTCTTTAGTATCTTGTCTATGTTTATTATTAATATTTTTATCTATGTATGATAAGATACCTTTAGACAAGCATTTGGTTACATGCAAGTAGTAGATTAATTTATTATTTAATTTTTCCTCAGACATTTTATCATAACGTTTAAACAAACAGTTGTTATAAATATGAGACAACTTTAAAAATTAGACAAACATTTGTGTTCGAAGATTTTGTATAAAATCTTTGAAATTTTAGTGTATCTTAGTGTTATAAGTATTTTACTAAAATAATTTTTATTTTACAGTTTTATATATTTCCCTAGTAATTTAGAATACTTACAATTTAGACAAAAAAAAAAAAAAAAAATACAATCACCAGTTACGTGTTCTTACCTAAAATTAAAGAAAAAGAAAATTTTAATAAAATCTATTATCAAACATAAATATATATAACTATGAATAAATCATTTAATTATTTAATGCATAAATTAATTATAATTAATTATTAAGTTAGTAAATTATAGTACTAGCTGCTAAATAAAGTATTTATTAGGTGGTTCAAATTGCAATAGAATAAATCAATCATTTTCATTACTATAAATGAGGAATTAATATAAATTTAAAGGAATAATTTTTATGCCTATTTGTTAAATAAATTTTACTAGATATTCTCACAAGTTCAAATCTACAAAAATATATTTGTAGTTTGTATTAAAACTAGCGTATAAGTCTACCAATGCCCTGAAAAGCTGCAATATAATAGTAAAAAATGCACAAAAGTATTCGAAAATCTTTTAAAAAATTTATGAACGAAATTGAAATTTTTGAATCCACTATAATTTAATGTTGAATAATACTAAAAAAAACAGTTTAAAAAAAAAATTAATCAGTATAAATTCGCTCCCTGATCAAAATACAAAATCAGTTTCCGGTAAGATTTGGATAGCAAACAATGAGTGCATCAAATTTAAACTTTTTAAAACTAAAACTGACAAAAAATAAACAAAATCTTCGCTCCCTGATAGAAATTGTAAAATCTGGCTGTATGAGAATTTGTCTGGGAGCTTCAGAAAGCTCTGGAAAGGCTTTGGAAGTTATATATATATATATATATACATATATCCATGGACTTTATGACACACTAAAAGGTGTCATAGTGACCTTGAATGAAAAATATAGACTTTTAATCACTTGGTTGCCGCAACAACACTCTTTTCCCATGAATAATATATTATTATCGTAAACACCTTTATTATTGAATGAACTCTATTTGAACAACTGCAATAACAGTATTGTTATTGGTTTCATAATAACATTGTTGTCGCAATAGCAATATTCTTGTTTAAGTAATATTTTGTTGTTGTTGAAATCCTAACGACAATAAAAGAATTTTCATTAGACAAAAATATTGTTGTTGTTATTATTATTATTATTCTTATTCTTATTATTATTATTATTAATATTAATATTAATATTTTCAGTTTTATCGACAACCATAAACATTTGCAGCATTTTAATATGACGTTGTTTTTACGTCAGTTTGTTGTATTCAATGCATGAAATCGGTCACATACCGGCCTGTAAAAATTATACTGCAAAAATATACTGTATATATATTATTAAAATTTTATATAATTTATATAATTTACAACAATTTGAAATCTATTTTATGTGTTTTGTATTTCTAAAGTTTGTTTTAAAAGTAGGAAAAGTGTTGATGGATTTTAGCGTACCTTACATAATAACTAAGAAATCCAAAATATTAGGTAATTTGCGTAAAATCTCATGGAACTACAGGCATTTAAAGCTAAAAAATATAAAAAATTGAGCTGAAACTTTCGAGTATTTTTGATTCATTTTAATTTTGCACTCGCAATTTATTATAATTTGCCATACATTTTGACACTTGCGAAATTACATTGAAATTACGATGCCCATTTCCGTGCAACTCTGTACATGGTTGGAAAAAATACTTTTTTTCAACTATGTACTGTATGTTTCAACCGTGAGAAGAAAAAAAAACAATTGACAACTGATCTTAAATTTAAACACAAATCTTAAAATTAATTATTAAAGTGATTTTACAAAATCCTTTTTCCTTTTTACATTTTTAATTGTTGCAAATTAATAATTTCCAATTTAGAAAGTAATTGTTTCTTATTTGTTCATGAAATTACATCAAATGTCATTTAGCCCGTATGAACACTCTAGATTTCATTCGCAATTTCAGCATGAAATTTCGTAATTTCGCTCCGGTCAGAACAAGGCTTTAAACTATTAATTAGTCGGAAGACAAGACTTAGTAAGTTCATATGTTGTAAACTAGTTATCATATTACTATCTGGTTAAAAGTTATTCGGTGACACAAAATAAAACGAAAAATTTACGTTTTCTTGATAAAAAATTTGACCACATAAGTGAAATTAAATTTAGAGAACAGAATACAAATTGAGGTATATCACGTTACTATCGGGAAACCAGGAATGGGATTCAGAATGTCCAAGAAAAAAATTCCATGTTATAAAATCCTGTTCGGAAAAACATTAACTCAATAAAGTCGGTATCTAAAATACTCCAGAGGATAAAACTCTTACACCCAGCCGACGGCCGTCCATTCACAGTTGGAACCATTTTCTTATTGAAAAAGGCTGATTGTGTCCATGAACTTAAGTCACTTTCAGAAATGTCATAATATTCATGGACATTATGACATGCACCCGAAACTGACTAAAGTTGACGAGAAACATTCTGCACAAAAATGTACAAATTTTCAAAAAAGCAAGAATAAAAAAATAAAAAATTTTCAAAATAGTGCTAAATTTAAAAAATTACCAATTTTTTTTAATAAAATACTAATTAAAAAACAAGTATAAATTTGATATTCGGTTTGGCCACCCTAATTTGAAATTTCACCTTATTAGGGAGGTGGGCGGTAAAGTGAGCGGATCACACTTATTTGTTGATACAAAATTACGTCTCGTACTTGCGAAGAGATATCGACGGAAAAGTATGAACTGGTGTTACGGCAGACATTAAGCTTTTCTAGTAATTGGCCCTTAATTTTTTTGTTTATTAACCTCTTTTGACCATTTTCAATACCAAATAAATTTTGAGAGAAGTATTTGAGCCAAATTTCGTCCCATTAGGTGATCTGCCCTTAGCACTATATACGGTGTTACGGCAGACAGATGGACGGACATAGCTAGATTGACTTGGAATATTAGAAAGACCCAGAATATATATATATACTTTATAGGGTCTTAGATGAATATATTGTGTAACATGGAATGATACATACAATTAACCTCCTTATATTTTTTTTTAATGGGTATAAAAATAAATAAAACACATATTTTAAATATATATTTATGGCAAGGAAGATTGGGGTAAAGTGGAATTTATTTTCATCTAACTATAATAACATATTAACCAATAATCTTTTGAACCCCCTAATGGAACTGTTATATAGAATAGATTATTATCTAACGTTTTGTATAAAAACATGTTAGAGCGCTATACTTGGCTGTGCCGAATCTTTTATACCCTTCACCACCTTACCGACAAATACTAAAATATATGACATAAGTATGCTTTCATATTTTTACATTTAAACTTACAAAAATAATCTATATTTTTTCCAAACTACAAAACTAAACTATTATAGTAAGCATTGCTTCCTTAAAAGAAAAAACAACAACACTGATAGTTTCTGATGAGTACTAAATGTATATACAAATGTTTGTATGTAGATGTATGCTTATACAAAAAACAACAACACTGAGTCATTGCAATGCTTCTATCAGCAACTACTGCTTGCATACATATGTTTTTGTATGTACATTTTTAATAATTTTTTTCAGATTTTTTCTACAACTCGGTTGTTTATGGACCGATGTGATTAATTCAAAAAGCGCAAATTGTAGAAAAATATTTACAACAGATTTTTACAAAAACGAATTTTGAAGCTTATATAGAAGCTTCACAAAATCCAAAAATGCATTTTAACCGAAATCTCAGTCACTATTGAACCGATTAGGGTTATTTCTTCTGCAACACATATTCCAAAAGAAGATTCCGTATTTTCTGTGCAAAAACGAAGTCGCTATCTTATATAGGGGCTTACAAAGGTCGAAAACAAATACGTTTTTAGAAGCCTTTTTGGTTTTTTAGCGATATTTCGGTTATGAATTGACCGATTTTGTTGATTTTTACTACAGTCATTCTTAAGAATATTCTCTAAAATTTGATGTATAAAACATATATACTCGATAACTAGGGCTTTCTAAAAAGTGATTTTAACAGACAGACGGTTAGACGGACATTGTTATATCTACTTCCCTATCAATAAGGATCCAGGAAATATATATTGGTCTTAGATGAACATTGTAGAAATTACAAACGAAATGACAAACTTATATGTACCTTTTACACCTGTGGTGAAAGGTATAAAAAAATATTATTTTATCTTCTGGCATTATTTTTCGGCGTTTTTTCAAATCAACATTTTTTGGGAAATATTTATTGTTTATCGAATATGTTCAAATATTTTTTTTTTTTATTTACGAGGCAATACCAAAATTCCAATAAGTGATGAAAACAGACAGGTAACAACTGACGAAATAAGTAGAAAATAATATAGCAAAATTTTTAAAAATGGACAGTTATTTCTCGTATTTAGAATAATCGAATTCATAAGTGTAATAAATTGCTATAATTTTGCACACTTTAAGTGCGCTGAACATTCACATGAGTTTTATCATACCAAGTTTTTTTTACAGAATCCACTATTTACGCATTTTTTATTGAGTTATTTCCAATTTTCCTATCTTCTATAGCTTTTACTAAAGCATCACATTTATGATCTGTTCTATTAGATTGTTAAGAGATAATTTAGTATAGTAAACATGTTTCTTTGTCTTGCTTAGAAGAATATAGAAATGTAAAAATATTTAAATTCGATAATTAATTGTAAAAGTGGTGGTCAACTTTGGCCCACTGTAACGCCATACGTACTTCAGCTAACAGTATTCTGAAAGCTTAACTCCTTCTCTATCGTTGTTGCTAATTTCATCAAAAGCGGTTCATCGGTTTAAAAGATACAGCCTTATTACCATTTATTTTGCAAATGGCCGCACTGTGTAATGCATTAAGTTTTATGCCCATTATTAATCGTCTGCTTTAAAAATTCTACAATAAATAAACACCATTTTATTCCATTATTTTTCCTCAATTCCTAAAACTTGATGAATAATTGTTTATTCATTTTTTTTTTTTTTTTTTTTTTTTTTTATTAAATCATATTAATTAAGCATGACCAAATATAACACGTTTTTTTTTTTTTAATATACTTATATTCATTACACATTGCAACTAAATGTGTGTATGTGTTTGAATTGGTCTGTTTAAAAAGAATTAAAAATTAATGATTTTCAGAAACTTGTTCCAAATCATAAGGAAGCTACACTTAAAGAAAAATATTAAAAAGACTGGCTTGATCATAAGTTTTTTGGGAAGTTTGATTGAATGGAACGGAAATAAAAGAGGAGTCATCATTAATAATTAAGGATGTGAGTAGTCGTCGCAACAATAAAACGACTACAAAAAAAAAAAAAAAAACAGACAATAAACCAAAAATGTTGCAATATTTGGTGGTGGCATTAAAATGACTCATTATAAAACTTATTTTTCAGTAATTTTCAGATTTTTTTTTCTTTTTTTCATTTTATTCGTATAAGAGTGTGGATTTTTAATGGATTTATTTTTTATTTCTAAAAATTTTAGACAATTTTATATTTGTTTATATGACCGCCTGTTGCCTATGAATTGTATTGGAGATTTATAAGCAGTAAATTAATGTTTGCGGCTGTATGGTTCCATTGAATAAGCGCCAAATATGTGCTCATTAGAATTTTTATTTTATGCCGAAACCAGTGTTGCCAATTTAGCATTTTTAACCTCATTAACATATAAAATATTAATCTAGCACCTGGCACTTTTTCCAGCACTCTTGGAATTATTATTGGCATTTTTTTTAGCACATTTTGCACATTTTTATTAAATTGTAGTTTTTTACTATATAAAGATTATCAGTAGCTTTTTTCTTACTAAAAATTAAAACAGCAGCTAAAATATGATATCTTTAACGTTGGTAACTAATGTGATCTTTAAAGAGTGTGTTTAGCGAAATAAACTTTATAGAAATCAACATAATTACAAACAGTTAACTGTAATTCTTTTGCTATAAAAAATAATTACGATAAAATATTTTTTTATTATTTAATTTTAAATTTTACAGAATCGATGCCGTAAATTAAAACAAAACAAAATTTTAATTAATTTCGAATCTTCTTGAAAATTAAAATATCTATCCTAAAAAATTATTTTAAAAAAAGCAATATCTTTTGTGAGTATTTTGATAAATTTTTAAAGAATTTTTTTGAAAACTAAAAATCATTATTTAAGACAAACTTTTTCAAGAATTTTATTTTTTGCTAAATATTGGTTTTTAGGTAAAAGTATATTTTTTCTTTCTTTTTGGTTTTCGAATACGGTTGTACCTTTCTTAAATAATGTAGAATACATTAGAGAGCCTCACGAGAAAATTTTGCAAATGTACCTCTCTAGAAATGAAGACTAGTCTGCTCTTATATGATTCCCAAAATATTACATCTGAATGTTTAAATTTACGTTAGCTGGACCATTTTCAAAACACCTCTAAAAATACGTATTTCTTTCAATATCATTATCAAAATTTTCGTTAAAAGAAAATTAACTTCAAATTGTAATAGAGGCATACTAAGGTTTGGAATATTCATTTAAATAATTGTTATGTCATTCGCTGACACTAACGTCTTTTTTTCGTATTTTCTTTATTCAAACATATAATTTTATATATTTCTATATTTCGGACTTTTTCAACATATATTGGATTTTAATATACCATTGGAATAGTCTATCCTGATACTATTGAAGATTACTCGTGATTAACCCCTGTAACAGCAAGGGGGCATTTGGTTCCCAAAAGGTTAAATTAGCAATTTTTGCAAAGAAGTCACATGGAAGTATTTATTATACTTAAATATAGATGAATTTATGAAAAATATAGTAAGTTGCTTTAAAACCGTGATAATGGTCAAATTAAAAATTGAAATTTAGCGACCATTTTACACGAATTTATAGTCTTTATGCTTTTGGTGAGATTTACTTTTTTAACTAACCATTTATTTGACATAAAAATTAACTTAACTAATTATGAACCGGAAATCCCAAAATATTACTTATACAACTAAAGGGTTAAATGAATACATATAAATAGTATTGAATGAGACCTTACCAATTATGCTCTAAAATATAAATTGTATTATAAAATATTCAAATTTTAATAAAATAGTATTTAAAATAAAAACATAGAAAATTTTACTAAAATTTCAATTTCGCGAGAATGAAAACTAATTTTAAAAATTTGTTTTGGGGGATACATTTGCTACAAGCGTTATAGTTTGGTGACTTTAGTAGCCAATTGCCGTTTTTTAACCACCTGACCACTTTTTTGGCCCCTTCTATAAAATGAAACTAAATGGCTACTTTTTAAGACTATATGATATATGATGAAAAACTAAGTTGTTTGAAATATCTCGACCCAATATACATTAATTCCAACGAAAAAATTAATTATTTTGAAATGGTTTCTTAGTATCAGTGTTGCCAGGAAATGCGAAACTTTAAAAAAGGTCAAAAAGGCTAAATGTCTTAAAAAAATAATGCCAAAAAAATATGAGCTTTTTTTACGTTCTCATTGTTTTTTGACATTTTTTAAGATATTGTAATAAATTTATAAATATTGAATGAAAGATCGTACAAAAAATTCACATACAAATTTGGGTTACGTTTCACATGAAAAATTACTCAATTTTTTCAAGTAATATGTCACAAGAACTATAATTAATTTTTGATTAAGCATTTTCAAATTTTTAGGTGATTTTTCGCTTTTATGGGAATTTCTTAAAATTATATTCATAAATAGTTCTATAGTTAATAAAGTATATTAAAAAATAATTATAATAATAAATCCATAATACGAAAATTTTTGTTAAATATAAATAATCTTGATTTTTTTTGTGTGAATGCTTAAATAGACGATTCTGTAAAAATACCATTAGTAATAGCAAATAAGACTCTATTTTCTTCATTGTTGATATACTAACATTTTAGCCTTTTTAAAGCAATTTAAAGTATGAAAAAAGCTAATAAGGAAATAAGTTAGAAGCTAAAACGAAAACTTTTAGACTAAAAGCAAAATAAAAAGGCTTTAGATTAAAAGCAAAATAAAAAGGCTAAACTAGCAACACTGCATGATATAGTGAAATAAAGAAGTATCCCGAATAATTTATAAATGAATTGAAACTGTTAAAAACTGAAGCTAATTAAAAAATTTATAAATGACTATTTTTCAAATGGCATTTCTTTTTGGATCGGATTGGGAAAATTAAAATTTGATGAATTTATATTTTTGCTTTTTACTTTGGTTCATAGTAAAGTCTCGGCGGAGCGTCTTTTCTTCTAAATTATCACTAATTAAAATAAATTCTTCAATAGACTTAAATCAACACTTCAATCCATGCTTTCAATCCTAAATTTGTTATGCGGGAATTTGTAACACTGGAGTCCAAGTGAAGACCTCGTACAATAGTACAGAAGTTTAATATTTCATATTCATAGAATGTTAACAAACTTTATAAAAAAATCTTTATTTTTGCAATAATAAAAACTATTATAAGTAGATTATTTTGTTATTAATACACGCAGAGAAAAAATATGGTTACAGCATTATCACTATAACAATATTATTTTTTCATTGTTAATTTTCCTAAATTTTGATAGCTCTGGGTTCATGATAACAATGTTTTCGTTTAAAATTTTTTCATGTAATATTTACACTAAATAAAAATTCTTATATGTTTGACTGCAAAAATTATATATTTTTAAATATTTTTACCGGAAGCAAAATTTTATTAACATGAAAAATATCATTACTTCTACAATCATTAAATATTTGCAGTCTCTTTCCTTATTTTTAAAACACATGCTGTTTTTAAACCATATTAATATTATTCCCATGACAATAATATGTATCAAAGAAATATAATACTTTTCCTTTTCACAAATTTAGTGGAAAAATCAATACATTTTTAATATATTTTCTTTTTTTAATAAAAGTTTGATTTGGTTCACTTAAAGAGAAAATTTTATTGGAAATTTAGCAATTTCATGTCTATAGTGTAAACTTGACAATCCGAAATATTCGGTAATCCGAACTGCATTTCCTAACTCATTCCATTCTCTATAATCCATATTGAATAATAAAGGGTTCTTTTTGATTAAAATTAATTTTCAGTTAATTTTGTTTCTTTTGGTAATAATAGTTAATTAACTAATTAATAATTAATTTTTTTATCAAAAGTAGAACAGAAAAAAACCTTCTACAATCCATATTGGGGTCCGCAATCAACTACACTGTCTTGTTTTTAATGATAAATTATATTTTAAAAATTTTCGGTAAAAAAAAATCGGATTATTTGGAATGACATGATACAATTCGAATTTTACAAAATTCACTTATAAATTTTGTTTAATTTAAATTTGACTACTTTTTGATTTGTAAAGAATCAATCAATAGAAAGAGTTTTTATTATTTTCTGTAATGTTATTTTAGCTTTAAACTTGAAAATAAATAGTATATTTCTTTTTTACAAATATAAACAAAAAACTTTTGTCTTTAACACTTTTTTCTAGCACCCTTTTTATTTTTAGCACTTTCTAGCATTTTTCTTTGTAAATTCTAGCACTTTTTCCAACATAGGTTTTGGCAACACTGGTCGAAACTATTTATTTCATTTTCATTATCTTATTTACTTTTGGCGTTTCAGAAATTATTGTTTTGAAATACATATATGGACTATATACATTAACAAAACGTTTGTTAAAAGTTTATTAATCTCCTGCTTTAGCAGATCAAGACAGAAAGAGAGTGAAGAAAATCGTTATTTGAAATTAGATTCTTTCAAAAGTATATTGCCATTTTAGTTCAGCAGTTGCTTGAGCTAACTTTACATTGAGTTCTTATTTGAATTGACTTTTTTTTTATATACTTAGTCTTTTTTTTTGTGGCTCAAATGATTATGTAGCTCACATTTAAATTGCATGTTAAATACATTTTTCATTTCACAAAAACTACACATCAAGAATTTTTTCTTCATATCTCTGGTATTTTGTTAGCGTGCTGAAAGCATTTTCTTTTATATTTCATTCAATGGCTGCATTTATTATGTCTGCATCTGGCATATATATATATATTTTTTTTTTTTTGCAATTCATATTTTAGTTTTATGTTTCAGTCATATATAAGAACATAAAAATTTTTTAATTTCTTTTTTTTTTACAAAAAAATTAAAAAGAAATAATGCTAGTTTAAGAAAGAAAGATACAAACAACATTTAGAAAATATTTTGTAGTAAATATTTTTATAATTATCATTAAACGCGATAATAATATGTATTTTCTTTATGTTCTATAATGAAGATACTTTTATGTTATATAATGAAGATACTTTTGATAAACATTTAACAAAGTAAGTAAATAAAGTGTAAAATTTGTAAAGTTTATAGTTGTAATTAAATGTTTATATTTACATGCTGTACGCGTATTATATTATTAATTTAAAATACCGTTTTTTGCATTTTTATAAATAAATCTTTTTAAATAGAAATTTTAATAATTAATATAATTGGAGCGCATTAAAATACAGTTATTTCAATATTTTTTAAAATAGTGTAAATTTATTTCAATCATTAGTGATTGAAGAACATATATGTATAGTATATTAAAACGAGAAAAAAAGACCAACTATATGATACCTTACACGATAGAGTATGAGCATAAAAATTCGGGAAGGTGACTTATATTACGTATGTGGCCAATTTTACTAAATATAAAATAAAATATACAAATATAGAATAATGCGTTGATACGATTCCTGAAAATGGGTTTATTTGGGACCTAAAGTAAATTATAGACCAATTATCATAAAATTTTGCAGTGTTGTTTCTACTTATATAAAACTTATTTGTGTCGACTATTAACTTGATACTAACATTAGTATGGTGTTTATGCACGTTAAAGTGATATTCGGAAAGGAGGTTTATATGGTAGCTGTTGTCAATTATGGACCGATATTCATAAAATTTGCTACAACGATTGATACTTATATAGAAATTCTTTGCATTTTTGAGTGTCTATTCTGGTGGGACATTTGTATGGAGGCTAAGTGAAATAATGAACCGAACACAACCAATTTCAATATGCTTCGTCCTTGTTTTATAAAAGTCCCACGTGCCAAATTTCATTGAATTATCTTTAAAATTGCCACCAGTAATTTTGTGCACAAAGTTTACATGGACAGCCGTCCAGTCTGTCAGCCAGACGGACATCGTTAGATCGATTTAAAAAGTGATTCTGGGTTGATTGGCATACTTTGAGTTCGCACAGCTCAAACGCATAATACCTCAACCAACTATGGTGGTGTAAGTTAGGTTAAAATGAGAGGCGTCTTCACGCCTCCACCCAGAAACCATTTGGTCAATTGTGATAACTTTATAGATAATAGAGAAAGCTGATAGATAAAGAAAGAGCGAAAATCCAAGTGGAATATAGCAAAAGATTGAAAAGAAAGATAGCTAAATATAAGAAAAAATAAGAAAGTTGTGGAACCTAAGACCCATCAAATCAACCCTGACTACCTCTAAGCCACTTTATTCCCATTACGAACCCTATAAGGTTGCCGATCTCCTCACCCGCAACCTCCTCTAGTTCGTGCAGAATATAGCTCCCAAACCACCACAGTATACTTCGCTGAAGCCCTACACAATGACAGAGTGTATGCTCCACTGTATCTAGCTCCTCCACATCATCGCACATTCTGCAAAAATCTGATGCGCCAGTGTACCACTTACTAGTCATATTCCCTATTTCGATGATCCTTAGATTCACACGACTCATGTCCAGAAGTTGCTTCGAATCTGCTGGTTTAAGACTAGGCCATAACGCTCTAGATACCCTGCAGTCTGATCTACTCCCCCAAGCATCATTCGTTGTACCTATGGTCCATTCCCTTATGGCCATGAAATATGACCCAATCGGAATTCTAACCGATACCTCTAACTCTGAGTCCTTACGAGCTAGCTCATCGGCTATTTCATTGCCGAGAATATCGCAGTGACCAGGAACCCAACAGAATGTTATTCTGTAGGCATAGATTAGCCTTTTGAATTCCTTCCTACACTCCAGCACTAACCTGGACCTGACACAGTAACTTGTCATTGCCATCAGTGCTGCCATGGCTATCCACATAGATAGTTACCTCAGTATCCCTCTCAACGTTCTCCTCCAGTAATCCTAGGGCCTTGTAAATGACTAGAATTTCTGCCTCGAAAACGCTGAAACTATCAGACAATCTAAAAGATCGTTTGATATCTGTTCCCATGAAGTAAACACCAGCACCTGTACCTACTTCCATCTTCGAGCCATCCGTGAAGATAGCATACCCTCCATGAAGCTTCTCCGCTCCAATCCACAGGTCCCTAATAGTGATTTCAATAACGGGAGTAGCCTCGAAGTCAATTATAGTACCTACTATTCCGTTTGGGCGGCCGAGGATAATGATTGACCATTCAACATGACTTCATTAAGTGTGCTAGCATGCCCCGCTGTGAAGCTCCCTATTAATCCCAATTCCGCACAGCCATATCTTTCACGAATTCCACAATTGGAAGAAGGTGGAGAATGATGTCTAGTTCTGCCTGAGGTGTACTACTCGCGGCACCCGTAATGCCAATTGAAGCACATCTCTGGTGTAAGTTGTAACTAATGTACATTTTCATTAATAAGGGGAGATGCATTTATACAAGTAAGATAAAGCGGAACTAATACTGTAATTATTTTTAATAAGTCCTGCTAGGTATGCGGATTTTTTAAATCAAAAATTGTAGGGTGCATTTTCCTTATAGGTAGGAGAGTTTAAATAATAATTTTTGTAATTTCGAACACGGTTTTGTTTTTGTCAAAATGGCTTATAACCAGGAAAACCACAAATATGCTCTAAAAGACTGTTTTGTGCGCAAAACAAAAAATCTTGGTAATTTTTAGGTAAAAATTATATTTTTTTTTCATTAAAACAAAGTGTTTTATTAATATCTTATTGTAATAAAATAAGGCAAAACTAAAATCTATCTATTGGCTGTGTCGAAAAGCCTGATTTTTAATTCATCATTTGTTTATTATATAAAATGAAAATATTATTGTTTTTCCATTTGCTTACTTATCTAGTTCTAAACATTAACATTATAAATACAAATTTTTAGACTTATGCCTGCAAAAATAACGATATCTTAGGGTGTTAGCTCTCATTAACGAACTTAGACGGTATCCATTAAAATGAAACTAAATATTTTTGGATTTTTTTTTATATATATCACAAATCAGATTTTAAAAGTACCCCATGAGGCATACAAAAATTATCTTTATAGTGTCCAAATATGCATTAAAAGTATTAAATATACCCTAAAAATAAGAAAATATACTCTAAATGCGATCTAAAAATCACTACATGCAAAAATATGCCGTTAAAGGTGAAGTATTCAAAAATATGCACTAACAAATCAGTGCCAAAATGCCTTATTTATTCTGAAATGGATAAATATTTTAATAATGGCTTCATTCAACGTACAGGAAAAAATACGCAATTCCATATTTATGGTTTACATTAGCAACACTTTAAACAATCAAATCGCAAAGTTTTGTGGTCCACGATCTTTATTGTTATTATTAGCAGTTCTTTAAAGTTGAAAAATTAAGAAAATGTGATTGAAACAAACCAGATTTATTTTATTTCTGATTTTTCCCACAAAAATTTTTGATGGTTAGAGTTGTACAAGAGAACTGAACTGAATTTCTATTTTTCTATAATTTAATACGCAAATGGTTTTGAAAATAAAAAATTCCGCGTAAGTTCGTCAAATAATATCCTAAAAATATATTAGAGTAAAAATTCTGACTGGAGTTTTTTGGTAGGCAACGTAGCTCTCTACAAAAAAAAAAAAAAAAAAAAAAAAAAAAACTGCGACCAAACGCCAGAAAAGATAAAAGACCTATCGTAATCAAGTAAATAAAAATAAACGTACTTAACCCTTAAATGCCCAGAAATGCGGACTTTATTTACAAAAAGGTTTTTTTTTCAGTTCAACATAATAACGACTCAAATTAACCCTTCAATGCTAATGAACGCATATTTTGCTTAAAAAAATATATCGCTCATTTACTTCAAGAACGTCTTAACTCAAAACAACTAGTTTTGCAGAAATCGCATTCAAAGTTTTCAAATGTCATTAACCTTAATAGAAAAATTTATGACATATTCTTTTCTCAATCGGTGACAATAAAAGATATGTACACGATATTTTTACCGAAGATAAATCTTGATATAACTCGTTTTTTGAGTTACAACGTTCTTGAAGTAAATGGGCTATATATGATTTGCAAAATTATGAAAAAGTTAGGACTTCCCTATTTTCTGAAAATTTCCTTTTTTTATAAAAAGTTTTTGGAAAAAATCGTTGTATCTTTAAAGATACGAGGGGCATTTAACTTTTAAACCATAAAAAATAAGAACTTAATTTTTTCAGCACGAAATAAAGAAACATGAAGTTAACAAAATATATATATATATATATATATATATATATATATATATATATATATATTTGTACTTGGTATCTTTTTTATTAATTTTAAAATTGTGCAAAATTTTTTCAGAGGGTTTATACGTATGGGCAGCTAATCAGATGGGCGAAAGGGAATCATTAAATCAACTCAGGACGTGATTCTGAGCCGAATGATCATTAAGGCGGGGGTCCTACCATTTTTTTCTGTGCGTTACAAACATCCGCATAATACTCCAACCACGTAAGTGGGTGTAGGACATTAAAACGGAATATAAAATTTAAAAAAAAATCTGAAACGCTCATATCAAATTTTGAAATAAAAAATAAAGGGCTTTGCAAAGTTAGTTTTCTCTTTTATAATATATATATATATTTATTTATATAGACATCTTTATATCAACTAAGTAAGTGAGTATGAGACATTCGATATACTTAAAGACGCTTTGGAATGACCCTCGTATATGCATGAGTAAAATTATAAAATTGTGTGTAATAAAAATACTTAAACAAATACATTTTCGCCAGCCATAATTTAACGAAAAAACTAGCATTTTTAGACATTTAAAGTCAATTAACGAAATTAAATACCTAAACAGCAAAATATATTTCGCCATTAATTTTATTTCTATATTTTTTCTCAGAAGCACAAGCCCACCGCAATGCCATTAAATCAAATTTCTAAACTCATTTAGCTTTAGAAAAAAAGTAAAAAAATACAAAAAAATAAAGAATAAGTTTTTTGCTGGTCTCACAAAGATTTATAAAAAATATTTTTGTTTTATAAAAATAAAAATCCTCAGGTTTCAAAATTGTGTGTATATTATATAGAGCAACATATAGAAAATCAGCGAAATGAAAACACACGCCTGCAAAAAAATATTCAAAAATGAAAATAAATATATCGTATCAAAAAAAAAAAAAAAAAAAGTCTTAAAAAATTAGAAAAAAGAGCGAATAAAGATCATAGCATAAAAAAAGAATTTGAAAAAAATATATATAATTGCAAATTTGAAAAATATAAAAAAAGTTTTTTCAGACTGGGTTAGCAGAACAATTGAGAAACGCACAAACATAAAATTTAAAAAAAAAAGAAAATCACACAAAGTAAAAAAATGTTCAAACAATCTAAATAAAAAAAAGTACGAAATTCGAAATTTCAATAATTTCTAGAGCAAATAGATATTCGAAACCCGTTTTTTTCTTCTTACAAGAGAAAGATAGAGAGCAAGAAGAAAAGTTTTGATTTATATTTTCAAGTTATTTAAACGACCTTAAATTTTATGTTTTCTTTTCTAATTTTCATTATTAATAATTTTGAAATAGTTTCTGTCATCGAAAGGAAATTAAGATCATTTTGAATTGTATATTTTATATGCAGAACATTTAAAAACTAAAATAATAAATTGAAATGTATGTTTATGCCCGTCAGTCTGTCTATTTGTCTGTATACTAAGTGTATATAAAATAGAGAGAGCGATAATTTATTTGGTGTTTAAGTTTTTCGTTTTCGTGTATTTCTAATTGTATTGTTGAGAAATAATTATAAATTTAGCATATCTAAACGCCTTGCTAAGTGGACAACAACACATTCGCAATTTGTCAAACTAAAACAATAACAAAAGTATACGCGAAAAAAAACAATAAATAAAATAAATGTAGAAGCAACCATTGGCGCACAGCTTTTAAATAATTAACAATGCACTATGGGTGAGTGTGTGCTTAAAGCAAACAATAAACTGTTGGCAACAAAAAAATTCCCTATTCCATGAGATAAAAATAACTTTAATAAATATTTCGCGTTATACGGAATAGTCATTTTTTAAAAATAGATACAATTTTTTTTAATACAAGTTCATATATTAACATAAAAAGATTAAGAAAATTATTTATAAATAATCAATCATTTATTTAAATTTTGCATTGATAACTTTAGGTATCAATATTTACATCATGCATTTATTTATTTATTTATTTATTTAATACCCAGTGAAATTACAATTTCTTACAGTCTAGCATATATATTATTCTTAAAGCTATTAACAATAAAATGTTCTTCATAATCATTCAATAATAAAGTGTTATTATTTAACTAAGTTAAAAATACTCCTCTTAACGCAGATTGGATTTACTGAGAAGTCAATATATGGATAAAAACTGTTGAATTGATTGCATATACGTCTATTGCATATACGTCTCATGGTATCAAAGTTTGCACAATTGGTTCGAAAATATTTTATTTTTAAAGGAGTATAATTTCTAGTCGGACAATTTGGTATTACGAATTCGATCTTACGAAGTAGGAACTCGGAGTTAATTGAACCGTTCACTAAATTAATTACAAATGAAATATTCAGATATTTTCTCCTACTTTCAAGAGTAGGGAGATCCATAACCTGTAGTCCACTTTCATATGATGGGAAATTAATACTAGAATTACATGGAAGATTGCGAAGGCAAAATAAGAGAAATTGTTTCAGAACCGATTCAATTTTCTTTATATGAACTTCATAATGAGAATCCCAGACCACGGAAGCATATTCAAGAATTGGCCTTACGAGAGATGTGAATAATTGCTTGGAAACGTAAGGATCATTATACTTTCTTCTCCAGCGCTTGAGGAAAGCTAGAACTCCTTTTGCCTTATTAACGATTTGCAAAACATGGGAATTAAAGGATAGTTTACAATCAAGCAGCACACTCAGATCAAGATAATCATCGACTAGATCAAGTTGATATTCATTTATTGTGTATCTACAGAGTACTTTTTTAAATTCAGATCCATTAGATTCATCATACACCAATCATAAAGATTGTCAAGATCTTATTGGAGTAAGAAATATTGATAGGAATAGTTAAAGCTATGGAACAGCTTTACATCATCAGCATATATTAATATTCTAGAATTCTTAATGCAAGCTGGTAAATCATTTATAAATATTAGGAATAATAAGGGGCCAGTCATCTTGGCCCCTTGCGGAACACCATATAAAACAGGAATTATTTTTGATGTACTTTCTCTAAATAATACACATTGGTATCTATTTTTAAGATATGTAGAAATCCATTTGAGCAAAACAGGAGAAAATCCAAGTTTATCCAATTTAAGCAATAGGAGATCGTGATTTATCGCTGATACTTTATCGAAAGCTTTACTGAAATCAGTTATAACTGAGGTTGTGAACTTCAAAAGGTTAGTTGTAATCATTAAAATGCTATCTTATATGACATTAGCTATGATAATTTAAGAAGTGATCTTCACAAAACTAAGATTAAAATTAATGAGAAAGGTTTTCACTCGAAATTATTTTTGCCAATACTAACATCAATATGAGACTAATATTATTTTAAGTGAACCTTTTATGGGAAAGAGGTATGGACTGATCTTCTAACAAAGCTGGTAATTCTGCCCATAACGAATTTATGCGAGTCTTTTATGAAAACTACTATTAATTGCAAACAGATCAACAAATGTTATACATAACTTCAACGAAAATTATTGTGATAAATTTTGTGTGCATATCTTCTCATTTAAGAGTAATATGAGTACATACGCCATATTCAGACATACATTTGTTGTTGTTCCCTAAATGAACAAATCCAAATGAGATCATGAACCAAAAATTCATTAAAAAAGCCAGCTTGTGATTTAATTATAAGATTTATATGGAAATACAGACTAACGGACAGATATTTTTAAATCAATTTATTAAATAATCTTAATTTAATTGATATCTTTTAAGGTAAGTGTAGGCATTACTTTTGGGCTTAACAAACATCATTACAAATGCATTATACCCTTCCAATTTTTAGTGTAGAGCACTGGGATAAATTATCGATTTGATATTAATTTTATCAGATTTTTAACGCTCTATACTATAAATAAAACGAGTGAAAAATTGTTTCTAAAATAGAACATTCCACAACTTCAAAAGTAGAACTAAATTTTTAGCACAAAAAAATAGCTTAATAATTCTAATATTTAAAATATTTTTGTTATTTTTTAATCAAGCTAAAGCAACATTTTTATTAAAATGTTATGTAAACATAGCTTTAAAAGAATAACTTCAAAAGCTGTGAATTTTGAATTTGGGTCAAAAAAAAAAAAAAGAAATACTTCTGCTGTTCTTTTACATCACTAAGTACTTCCTTCCAATGACAACACAATGTTAAAATAAACATTTTTTCAATTATTTGTATGTGAAGAATTTATAATATATAATATATAAATAAACGAAGTGATTAATATTAAATCGTCTGCATTATAACAATCTTCTTGTTGAAAACTGGCATAGAATTCTACCGCCAAGCATTGTGTTAGGTGCGCAAAAAAAACGCGTCCTTTATCTTGTATACAAATAACAAGCCTTAAATGCAATCTGACACAGTTTCCTCGGAAAACAATGGCTAGACAACTATTCAGAGGCAACCGACTCAAGACTATGACCATTTTAAGGATTGCGCACGAAAAAATTAGTGCATACAATTCTGTTTATAAAAAGGAAACCAATGCACAGTGTCGCATTTATTCCAATTTGAATGATAAAAATACGAAAATAAAAGCTTATTATTTAAGGTATTTTTTCGTATTTACTAATAAGTACATATCACATATGGAAAAAATATTTACACGCAGAGAAAAATATAGTTGCGATGACCATAATCTAAGAGAAATATATTATCATTGGACTATATTGTTAGTGTACAAATTTTCATATTCATAAATATTAATAAATACGAAAATTATAATCATAAAACGGTCTAACTTATCATATTTTTTTACGTTGTATATAAAAATTTTATCATGTTATGATTCCGTTTTATTATATGTATGTATGTATTTGAGTGGTATTGATTCTACGGCATTGTCTACTAGTAGAATATAAAATTTCAGTCGAATATTTCCAAAACTCGATTTTTGTTATTCAAAATCTTTCAAAATCTGACACTGTGCAATGGACAATTATTTTTTAATTTAGCTTTTATTAAGGTCTGTTTTATTTAAGTCTTTAGTTTAAAAGAAAATTATTTTTTATTTTTTCTAATAAAATGTTTAATATTTTCTGGAGTACCTTCCATTAGAGCTTTCTTTGTGTTCAGTTATTATTATTATTTATTTATTTTTGTTGGAATGAGTTCACCTTAACAAAACAAAAAAATTATTTTTGGTTTCCTTTAAATCCAATATCTTTCGAATAGATAAAGTTCTAGACGGTTTGGTACCATATATATATGTCTGATACCATATAATTTCTCTTTTGCTGTAATGACAGAAAGTGACATAAAGTCAGAAAAATTTATTTGTCTTTTAATTATAAGAAAAGTTGTTTTCCGTAAAAACAAAGAATTTTCAAAACTCATTTGTTCCAGAAAATATCTAGAATTATATTATTTATGAATATACGTAGCATCGAATTTTTCTCGATATTAAACATTCGCGTAATTTTCGATAATTTCAAAAATATATATAAATAAAATATCAGAACTAAATATTTCGAGAAATTTTCTAATCTTCTTAATTTCTCGAGGAATTGTTATGTAAATAAAAGCAACATATATATTTTCTTGTTTATGCATGCAAAAGACTTGTTTATGCATGCAAAAGGCTAAAACAAAGATGATGTAGTGTCATTTTTGCGTCATATTTCGTAGAGATCGGTTGTAAAATATTACGTATTGTGAAAATTTTAAGCAAATCGGTTTAGCCGGTTTAGCGTGGTATCCGATCAAGATCCAAAATAGCCTATATATAATATTCTTCAGTACAAGTACTATCTGTGTCAAATTTCATGTAAATAACTTTATTAATACGTGCAAAATTTAAATAATTGTTTTTTTTTCTAAATTAGACGTAAAAAAAGTCAGAAATTCATGTATGTTGTAAAGAATCTGCCAGAATTCATAATGAAAAGAAAATTAATCTCAATAATCCTCTCTTTTGCCTCTATATTTTTTCTATCGTTCCCATTAGTAACTCATTTTACTTTATAAGTCTTCAGGCCAGCTTTTTATAACTTTCATTTCACTGCATATTTTCGGAGATGTAGTGAATATTTTGTCTGCGGTCATACTGTCTGAAAAAAAATATATTTTCTTTGACTACCAGAGTTCCATTTGGTTACTATAAACTAATTTTATTTTTTTATCATCCAAGAAACATTACGTTTTTTTGTGAATTTTGTTCAATTTCCATTAAAAAAAAAAAAAGAAATATTACGGTAATATAGCAAGATCTATCACATAGTTACTGAGAATAATAAACTAACGGCACTCATTCCATTAATGTAAATTAAAAGTTATAGGTAGAGTTTTTCACGGAAAATCCCGGGACGGGAATTTCGTAAAATTTTCACTTCCGCAATCCTAGGAAGTCATGGTGGAATTCCCTGGATTTCTTGTGTATGTAAAATATTTTTGTGGTTATATGTATTTTTACATTTCTTTTTATTTATTTTACTACAAACAGAGAAAAAATATAGCTGTAGTGACCATAATTTAAGGGCAACATATTATGATTGGAAAATATGATCACAGAGAATAATAAAAATAATTATAAGTAATAATTATTATAATTTGATTGCTTTTTCATGTTATGATTCTAGTATTATATACAATTGAACAATCTATATCATTATCCCATTCTAGCAGATGATTTGATGTTACTATATTATTACCACATTGTCATATTATGATTCCATTTTGTAACATTCTTCATATTATAATTCCCTTTTAAAATATTATTTTTCCATATTATCATATAGTTATCCAATCTTATCATATTATGATTTCATTTTGTCATATTATTGTTCCATCTTATAATATATTAAAATAAAACGTATTAATAAAATATTATTTTTATACATTTTTTATTGAAAATAATAGAGTAAGGGGTTCATTAGCCAAAAGAAAAAAAATATTTACATATCATTTGTTCATTAATTAATTCATTCGAACCACCATATATGGGGTTCAAATGTAAGAAATGTTTTTTTTGAACTAAACCCTTTAATGGTAGTTATTCAGTATCTTATATTGCTTAAATCACACCGGTATAACCAAAATTTTTCTAGAAAGTCCAAAAAATGACCACAGCTACCTTAAACGTTAGTTAAGAAAACCGAATGCTAGATTTACAGTGTGTCGGGAAATGAAAACACTACTGGATTGCGTTCCGAATTCATTGTTGTCAGTAGCACAATTAAATTTGATATTGGATCCCAATCAGAATTTATTAATCTAATGAGGGTAAGTATTTTTAAATATTCCTCTGAATCCATTCACTTATTAATTGATTATATTTTTCTTCTTCTTATCAATACCAGCATCATCTTTGGGCCTGGAGAATAACCTTCTAGTTCTTTTGATATTTTTTTTTATCAATTTATATCTGCTGTTGAAACAAACTTACTGTTTTATTTTTCTTCATTTTCAGCATATGAAGGTAAGATGTATTTTTCATTTAATAAAAATATTTTGAAATAAAAACATTTGATTTGAAACGGCCTAATATTATTTTTTATAATTTATTTAATATTACTTTTAGCATAAACTAATAATTTCTTTTAATTTAGTTTGACCTACCGAGACATTCAGTAATTACAATCGAATTTGGGTTTAGTTTGTGCAACCGAACAAATTCAGTTGGCGAAAAAGAATCTATTTTTTCTGTGTAGAAATTCAAAAAGTTTTTAGACGAACTTTGGTGAAAATAAAATTTTTGTATTTTTATATTAAATAAAAATGCAATGAATGAAAATCAAAAAAAAAAAAAACATTTTGCAAATTTTTTGCTATTTGGAAAAAAAATTCAATGTCAATAGCTTTGTTTTCTTAACATAATTATTAAATGAAATTGAAGTAATAAAAATTTAAAATAAAAATTTTATTTACTTAATTTTTTTTCATTACTTAAGAAAAGAATTATATAGAGTTTTCGGAAAATACTTAAAATAAGTAGAAAAGTATAAGTTTTGCTATATAAAGTCGCTTTAATGCTCAAACGTAATTGAGAATTTGCGTTAACGTGACAGGGTGTTATAATGAAGCTATGGCCTTTTATGGACCGCCCCTTCTAAAATTTGTTTGGAAGATTAATACTTAAATGGGATTTGTTTCTGCTAAATTTTATAGAAAGTATGAACGGAAAAGTAATTCCGGAAGAAGTTTCTGTATGTAAGGTATGGTCAATTATGGATCGATCCTCACGAAATTTGGTAGTATGATATGAATGTTATTCAAATACGGATATATTTGAAATATTTATGAGCATTTTAATATGGGTACCAAATTTCAAAAAATTACCTTTAAAACTGCCATCTACAGATTAACAGAAATTATGGCTTCTGATGCACGGACGGTCGAACAGATAGAAGTTTACGCAAAAAAAAATTTTTATATATTCAAAAGGTATTTTTTCGATATACTAATAAGCTAATTATTGTAACGAAATTATTATAAACAAAGTGCTATACACCTTCCCTAAATTAAGCGCCATTTTTAGCGTTTCTATCTCACTATATGACGTGTTAAGCGAAAATGTTAGTAACTTTTGTGTGCAGTGCTATTTCGAGAGTCCAGATTTATTCTTTTGTTTTAGAAAAGAAATATGGTGCTTTTTCAAAGCCTCTTTTTACCAAAAGCAAGTTGAAATAAGATTTGAAAAAATATGAAGTCATTTTAAAAATTCAGAATAGTGAATAACAAAAATTTTGTTCCCGCTAAGTCTAAGTTCTCATAATCTAAATTAAATAACTCCTATACTAGTTCGATATGAAAAAGTCTTTTAATCAAAAAAAATATCCTCAAAATATTTTGCAACAAAACAAAGAGACGAAAAAAGTTTACACACAAACACTTGATGGCTACCAACAGGTGGAAGAGAGCTTTCAAATGAGTTCAAGAGCAATGGAATTAAGGTAAAAAGTGTTACACATAAAATGAAACGAAAGTATGTGAGTGGGTGGGTAACCGGCCATAAAAATAATATTTTATAAAAGGAGAAAATGTAACAGAGGTGGTTCAGATCCGAATGTTTATTTTAATTCCTTTTAATTACTGTACTTTTTGGCGTTTTTTTTTTTTTGTTATTTGTTTAAACAAATACAAGGGACCTGAGTTAGTAGTTGTGTTCAGGTATGAATGAGTGTTTGTGTGTGAATTTTTTTTTTTTATCAAAAAACTCACTAATACACAGCTGCATGTATGTATGAATTTGAAATACAATAATACATTTAAGAATAAGAATAATTTTCTTCAGTTGAGCAAAAATATTTTCTAAAAATATACTCACCTTGAAATGTTTTCGTTTTAGATTTAGATATAGACGAAATTTTTTTGTTGTTTTGTTTTATATATTAATTTTGATTAAATTTGGATATATAAAGCGCCTGTTTGACGACAACGATGAAAATGTTAAAGATAAAGACGGCTGGATGGCTGTTGCTTGAATAAGAATATTCTGAAATAATTTTTCTTTTTGGATTTTTTTGTTTAGTTGGTTCGAATTAAAATTTAACAGATCTCCAACTAGAATCTATGATGAAAATGGAGCAACGCATAAATGAGAGAAAGAAGAGAAAAGAAAAACAAAAACGAAATTAACTCAAAATTTTGAAAATGTTAATGATAATTGAAAGATTTGTAGTTGTTGCAAAAAAAAAAATTAAAAAAAAATCTAAGAAAAGTGGGTGGTTGTTATAAAAAGATTTCGATTTTTTTATTTTTCTTTGTTGTTGGTGGTATTTGTTTCATACAAATTTCGCACTAAGATTCAGAATAGAATTTTCTTTTAATTTTTTTTTTTTAATTTCTTAGATTGTTGTTGCGTTTTGGTTTCGTAATGGAAGATAACCTTCAAAATTATTTCAGATACAAAATATATTGTGAAGAAAAAAAAAATTATTTGCGAAATGAAATTGAAAACACAGAATTGAAAATTAAAAAAAAAAAAATAAATAAAATAATTTTATTTTGTTATAAATTTTTAGTTCGTTTGTTAATTATTGGATTTTTTTCTTTTAGTTATTTCTTTTAGTTTTATTTTTTCAATATTTTTATTTCTTTTCAGTTAATTATTTTCTTTTTTATATATATATTCTTTATTACACACTTTTTTTCTTATTAAAGCTCCCCTATATATCGATCGTAATTTGGCTCAAATTGCGTCCAATCGCTTTAATTTTTTAGCAGATTTTCTTTTTTTAAATAAAACGTTTGAAAATTAAAAGAACTTTAATCGTTTCTAAAAGAAATTCGTTTGGGAAAAATTAAATTTTTTTTCTTACTAAAAAAAGCGACGTTAACCAAGCGACGGTTTTCTCTCAACTAAAGAAAAATTCAGGAAAATTTAGAAAAAGCACAAAAAATATTTTCGAAAATCAGTGTTTTTTTTCGAACTTATTCTTTTACCTTTATGCTCACATTTGCATTTCTTGCGTTCTTCACAATTCTTTCAGTTTCCTTTTTGGCGATTTGATTTTTCTTTTAGATTTTTAAATTTTCACATTTTTCGTATCAAAAGTAAAAAAGAATTGTATTAGCCTTTACATACATATTTTTCGATTTTCAATTTATTTCTTGCTGTTTGAATTTTTTTCATAACATTTTGTTTTAGTTAGTGTGTATTTATTTACAATTAATTTTGTTTAGATAATATTGGCTTTTAGCCATTTTTTTTTTTGTCTAACTGTTATAGTTTTCTTTCTATATTTTTTGTTGTTGTTTATTTATCTTTAGTTTTTTTTCTAAATTTATATAGTTTTATTTTAAAAATGTGTTTCTGTGTGTCTTTTTGTTTATTGTAATCATTAAAGAATTTTGTTAAATAAAACACAAATCTTAATGTATACGAGTATAGAAAGAAAAGGAGCACTTGTCGGTATTTGTCATTATTTGTTTATTTATGTAGTTTTGTTCATGCGTTTGTAAACCGGAAATGTATTTGTTCAGTAATCCAATATAAATTAAACAAATAATCATTAAAATCCAGAGAAAACAAAAAGTGACATATTTGAAATTTTAAATTTTTCTCAAAATGGCACAAATATTTTTGCAACAAAAAATTTCAAATTACAAATACAAATTTTAGGCTAATATGGACAATTTTTTAGGGTCAAAAGTATAATTTTCGGTTAAAGCGATGGACATTATTAGATAATAGATTGAAAGTTATCTACCATTATGTCTTCCTTGACTCTGGAATCATCCTTATTATTTAGAATCTCTATGATGATCTAAATATGTCCGTACGCACATCTCTTTGGTAATACAGTCCTTAACGCTAGATTATTAACGGTACATAAATTTTACGTACATTTGGTTATTCCTCTAAAACACTTTATTTGTTGTTGTTTTATCAGCTAAGTGCAGTTTTCTTATTAATTTGTTTATAAAAAGGCTTAAAGTGAAAAACAAATTCAACAAATTAGAATAAAACATTAAAAAAACCCTTAAAAATATATCAAGATTTTATTTATAAATAGTCATGTTAAATTATGATCTGGAGTTCACCAGAGACTTGAGATATATATCAAATATGTCACTAGGTTCTAACCTTTCGATATTCTGCATAATGGCTAAATTTTCTACACAATTTGCTCTTTTCTCTGTAGAAAGTTTTTAGTATAATGGTAATCTCGGTAGCTCATAATTTTCTTTCAATTATTACATTAATTTGATTAAAAAGTTAGAATAGACTACTATATCCACCAAATTAAGATTATTCATCAAATTAAGATTATCCACCTATTATTTTAACTTTTACCCTGTCATTTCAAATCGCATTTCCAAATTTAAATTTAAATTTATAATGTTACGACAAGACAAATTTACGTATAAAATTTAAACTATGTATATGAAAATTTTACATAGGTAATTCTTTTACACTCGCATTCAGAACACGTAAATGTTTTTTCTATATATATTTAAGAACTCTTCACGAAAGAATTTCTATAAATTCATACTCTTAGGTTTCCACACACACAAGAGCAATAATGATTGGAAAAAAAATTATACGAAAAATTGAACTCATATTAGTATTCTAGGGTTAACTTGGACATGAGAACAGGCTAAAATGTTTAGCAAAGAAGTATAAGAAGTACTAAATGCTATAATATTTGAAACTAATCATAAAAAAAACGAAACAAAAATTCTTTGATACACAATATGCTGTCACTCAAATGTAAAGAAAGGTAATCCAATTTTGGCAATTCCTTATCGTCAATGGTCACATTTTCGGTTGAATCACGCAGAAAAAAAAATATGGTTGTGGCATTGTCACTACAACAGTATTATATTCTCATTATTAGTTTTAATTTTAATACTACTGTGTTCATGGTAACAATGTTTTTGTCTCAGTTTTATCATTCAAAGTTTACATTCAATAAAAATTTTAAAACTGCTTTAAACCAGTGTGTGAGCACAGAAATAAATACTGTTCTGTAGGTATTTAAACCATATAAATAATTCTTGTGCTGTTCAACTTTAAAAGCAAATGCTGTGTGTATTGTTATAGCGACCCAATAAGATATGAGAGTACGATCGCTTACATAATATAAGACATTTGACCACTCGCTTAATTCAATAGAAAAAAAATTAATTTGTCTCTTTTCTTTGCGTGTGTGTGTTCAAACCAAATGATAGTATTTTCATAAGCAATACTCGTTTAAAAGAACTATTTTTAATATTATTGCTATTTATGATCAAAATAGTTTATGTGTTAATAAAGTTACTAATTATATACATATTAAAGAAAAATTGGAAAATAAATGTAACATTGAAAAAACATGCGATATCTAAAAGTCCTTTAATTTTAGTTTTTGAGACTTATTATCATACATGAATATTTTTATATTATTACTTAAAATAAAAATATATATAATATATAATATATTTTTTAAAACTAAAGTTACTTAAAATATAAAGAAATACTAAAGTTAAAAAATCGAAGGTATTAAGTAAACATACTAGTCAGATGTATCTTAATTATTATGTAACTGAGAACTTAAAATTTTTAATCACTTTAAATTCTAGGTTTCAATTACTTTTTTTAATTCTTAATTAAGACTAAATTTTTAATTAGTATATATTAATTCATTTACATTTATTCACAAGAGAAATACCAACAATAAGATATAGACATACATATGTATGTATGTATGTTTGTATGCATGTATGTATGTATGCAAGAATATATATAAATAACTCTTTACATATATTGTAAACAGTGTTGCCAGGAGGTGAGAAAAAAGAGGATAAATTCAACTTTAGAAAAGGCCATATTTTTCCTTTTTCTCATTATTTTGATAATTTTTAAAGGTACAATACCTTTAAAAAATAAATTTATAAATAAAATATGAAATCATTGCCAGTAAAACAATCCAACAAAAATCGCCCAAAAAAATTCTATTCAAACTTGACATACATTTCATATGGAAAATAACCCAATGATTTGAAGTGTTTTTTTTTTGTGGTTTTTATCTATAATTACTTTTTGATGAGGTATTTCCAAAATGTTGTATGATTTTTCGCCTTTATAAGATTTGGTTTTTATTTATATTTATAAATAGCTTCTATGGTTAATATTAAAAGTAATTACAATTAACGATTTATGAGTCCATAAAATTAATTAAGTTAAGTTTGATTTAAAGAATGAATTGCCGCAGACGAAATTTTTTGTTAAAAAATTCGAGATTATTTGTATAATCTCGATTTTTTTATGCAAATACATATACAAAAATGAAATTAGAAAGCAATTATTTTCTGTTGTTCAAATGCTAAGATTTTAGCTTTTTTAGGAAAAATTTAAAAATCAAAAAAGGCTAGAAAATTTTGAGGCTAAAAGCCTTAAGAAATCTAAACTGGTAACACTGATTGTGAAGGTATTTTGACACACATAGCAGCTACGTATTACAAAAAAAAAAAAAAAACAACAAGCAAAGCATTAGAAATAATAATGCATCTTAAATACTTTCTCAATGTCTTGTATGATTTGCTTTTTTGCCACACCTCTTGCACCTATGTTTGCGACAAATGTCTTGAATTTCTGTATTTGCAATCGCTCATACATACGACGCATTTGTTTTTCTTTGGTCAACGAACAGTAAAAATGGTATTTATTGTTGTTATTATACATGTACACTTAAAAAGTATATGGATTTGCTTTTCAAATAATCTTACGCAGGACTTTAATTCTTACAAATAAGTCGAAATACATAAAAATGGCTCAACATATATGCGGCATTTTATTTTTTAAAAACAAGCTAAATATTAAAGATTTGGTCTATTAGATATGAAAAAATTGGATCAATAAAAAAATATTTAAACATTTTGGATAACAAAATACCTAAGTTTGATGGTTCCATCACAAAAGTTTAATTTTTAGAAGGCCCTAATGGAAATATAGACAGTCGATTTCAATTTTAAGTTTTTCCACTGTGCACGAAAGCACCAAAAATGCTAGTCTCAGAAACTCATTTGACTTCAAGAAGCTTATTTAAGATGAATGGATATGCTTTTTATTTTGGCGAAGAATATCTTCAAGCAACTAAAATTTTTTTTTTAAGATTTTCTTCGAAACTTATTAATATCATTGATTACGATTTCAGAAAATCAATATGAAACTTTTTATAAATCACTAGGACTCTGTTTCCTGGCAGCTGGCGATTATAATCCTGAACATACCTTCTGGGGATCGAGGCTGACTAAATCGAAAGGTCGTGTTTTGGTTGATACAATTTTAAAAATGGGATTGAATGTGATTTCGAGTGGAGAACCTACATATTGGCCTACTGATCCAAATAAAATACCGGATGTCATTGATTTTGCAGTTGTAAAAAATTGTTCAATGGAATTAATTCAAATTGAATCTTCATTAGCGTTATCTTCAGATCATTCAACAAATTTTGTTATTTTATTGAACCACTGGTAATTTAGCGATATCATGTACAATAATTAATTGGTTGAAATATAGAAAATATATTAGAACTCAATGCATGAAAAATATACCGCTGAGAACACAAATATATATATTACTCTCTCAATAATTTTGAAAAAAATTATAAAACTTGCTGTGGACCTGCTATGGATATAATAGAATTTGTTCTGTATATGTTCGAAGAGAGTGGCCGCTCCACAAATCCCCTCAACTGAAATCGAAGCTCAGAAAATGTCAAGCTAATAGAATATCGAAGAACTGAATCACTTACTAAATATTTGGAAAACCTGAAAAGGTCAGTTTTAAGCAGACCTCCTACTTTCAAGAAACGGTAATGAAAATGGTAATTTGTTAGTTAGTCATCCAAAGAATAATTTTTTTTTTTTTGAGATTCTAGAAATCGAGAAGATTGTTATATATTAAAACTCCAAAAAAGCACCCAGTGTTGATAAAATCAGTAACAGGATAATTCTGAAGCTACCCGGATAGTGTAAAAATAGTAGTTTTTATTTTTAAAGCTATATTACGCCCTGAATATTATCCACCAGAATGGAAGGTTTCATTGATTACTACGATACTTAAGCCAGGAAAGATTACACTAAAGTTGAATCGTATATACCCATTAGTCTGTTATCCAATATGTTAAAGCTGTTTGATAAGCTATTAATGAACAAGTTTAAGCCGACAATGGATCGAAGTGATTGTATCCCGAATCATTAATTTGGTTTTAGAAGAAAACATAGCACTATTAAACAAACTCATAGACTTGTTAATATTATAACCAAGACGTTTGAAGAAAAGAAATTTCATTCTGCTTTCTTCATCGATGTTTCGCAAGCTTTTGACTTATTATAGAACAAGGTTTCCCAAATGAAGGTTCGAGAACCCCTAGGGGTCTGTAGCAACATTCCAGGGGGTCCGCGAGAGATACCGAAAATGTGTATGGAATTATTGTACATGATATATCTTTTTGTATTTTTCGGCATATATAATTATTCCAAAGTTGGATTCTACGCTGACTTTCATTTGGATAAGGAAAATCTATTGGAGCTTCTTACATTATATCAATGCTAATAGCAAAAGCAAAAAAACCACATATATTTGGTGAATACTTAATTAATTAAGCCTTGTTTTACTGTCGTTGGGGATATAAAAGAAAAAGGCAAGAGAATCCATCTGTCATATAACAGTAAAAAAAGTGCAGTGTAATGAAACGATTGATGTTTCTAATTTAAGTCGACTTTTATTTTATTGCAGAAAGTGAAATAAAAGAAGAATTATTGTTTACTACAGCATAAATCATTTAAATCTCGAAGTAATTCATGCCAAAACCTTATTTGATAAATTTAAAAGTGCTCTTCAAACTACTATTAAGGTAGTAAATTATATCAAAACTAGTGCCCTAAGCAATAGAATTCTTAAAGCGTTAGGTGCCGATTTAAATACAGAATATAAGAAATTACTACTTCAAGCCGATGTCCACTGGATTCCGAAGGGAAATATGCTGAAGAAATTATACGAATTAAAGACAAAAGTATACATTTTCCTTTTATAAAAAAATGAAAATCGTTATAAAACTGCTTTTATATTTTATATTGTTTATATCTCAACATTTTTTGAAACGTTAAATAATCCTAACATGAGACTATATGACAAGGAAATATGTTAACTGAATTTGATTCAATGTGTAAAATTTATTTATAGGAGAGACGTCATCGTTTCCACTGCTGAATGTTATCTTTGATTCACCTGATGTTCAAAAAGAACATACATATGAAAAGTATAACAACACACTTGGATTCACTTCACGAAGAATTTTCTCGATATTATCTGGAGCTTAAAACCAATTCTTGCCAAAGCAGTTTACTGCTTACAACGTTTCAAAAATAAGCTATAGAACGTATACCAGAGATGACTTTGAGTATATGCTGGTTAAAAATTGTTGGTTAAAATATTAAAAGTTTACAGAGAAAATGAAGCATTAAAACTTTTGCTAAAATTGGCATCTACTTATTTATACGAAACCAGTTTTTCTGCCCCATAATTCATAAAATCCAAATTTAAATCACGTTTGGATGTGGAAAATGATGCAAGAAATTTCTTTCAGAAATTTTTCCTAATGTTAAAAAATTAGTTAAAACAAATACATTTTATTACATTAAAAATTTAAAATTTTTTAAAACTTAATAGAAAAAATTTTCAAAAATTTGATTGATAAAAAGTTTATAACATAAAATTTTTATTATGAGAAATAAGGGTACTCATGGAAACGCGCAAGACCCTCGCAAACTGTGCAATGTGTGCAGGTTTGTATATTAGAAAATGAACTAACAAAATTTGTATGGAAAATCTATAAGTTTGAGCGACTATTTAGTCTAACAAACTTGTGTTGTTTAATTGTGTATTTATAAATCAGCTGTTTTTTGTTTATATTTAAACATTATTAACAACTGCGATGTAAAAAATTATAGTTACATTAATTATTATAAAATCATTACATTATATCTTTGATTTTTACAAATTTTTTCAATTATTTACAACGATTTCTTATTTTCTTATCCTTAATATTGCACAACATTTGAAAAGGGGGTTCATGAAGTACGGGAAATTAAAACATTTAAATGAATACCCTTAATATTTTTGAAATGCTTATTCATCGTTTTTATATTTAATAAATAAATTAATTTTTTAACGAAATTTTATTTAAAATAAATAAAATAAAATAAAATAAAACAAAATAATAAAAAGGTGGGAACCCCTGTTATATAAAATAAAAATAAATCTACCCGCAAACACACATAAGCTAATTTAAAGCTATTTAAATCAACGAAATTTTATACTTAAAGAAAGAGACTTTATAAGTCCAACCCAGCTTATAACAGTAAGCGTACTTCAGTGAAGTATAATGGATCCATTTTTACTTAGGCTTTCATGAAAACCCCCAAGAGACATCAAAATTACTGCAAGTTCATGTATTCGATCTAGAAATATGGTTATGGCAATGGAAAATAAAAGTAAAAGAATAGAAATGCATGCATACGTATAAACTTCACAATGCGGGGGGAATTGTGCCCATTAATATTAACAAAAAATCAAGTTATACTTCAACAAACGGAGGTTAAATAACTAGATAGGTATCCAGATCAACTCAGTATGTTATAATATGGGATTATAATATAACAAAGTCGAATCATAATACGATAAAAACAAACTGTAATATTATAAAATCGAACATAATAATATAAAAGAAGTTCATAATATTATAAAATCGAATCCTTAAATGATAAAAGCGAACAAAAGTATGATCAAATGGAATCATAACAATTATTATTTATAATTATTCAAATTTTTAACTGTAATCATATATTCCAATCATAATATGTTGCATGAATCATTTGTGTAAACAATACAGTTTTTGCTATAGTGAGCAGTTAGAAAAATATTGGTATTTTCCTGTACAGTGAAAAAACTCGCAATTGCGTTTAAGTCGACTGCCTATATTTTCATTAAAAACTTTCAAAAATGGAACCAAACCAAAAGTTCATTTCTATTTCTATCGCATTCTTAGCTTGTATTTAAAAAAAATAAAAGGCTGTGTATATATTGCGCCTTTTTTAGATATTTTACCTTATTTGTAAAAATTCAAGTCGTCTGAGGATAATTATTTAGCAAAAGAATTGTCGATCAAAGGTACTCGTAATAAAATATTAAATACTCATTTTCCAGGTGTATGTGTTATGTGGATTCTCTTTATTTTTTGCAATAAGAATGCGGCGCATTTAAAATATTTATTTTATATTAATATCTACATCTATCCATAGGGAAAAGCACATATTTCGAAAAGATCTTTTTATAGTAGCTAAATTAATAAAACAAAATACTTTTATCAATTCTTAAATTAAGCGCCATTTTTCATGCCATTGTAACCAATGTGCACTGGTTGGGCGAAATTCTATTTTAAAAAGATACAATAAATAAATAAATATAAATATTAAATAAATAAGAAGTATATAGTCGGTCAGGCCCGACCATATGACACTCTACACCATGGGGTATGTGCGGTACTTATAGTAAGTGTAATGTATATTTCTATAAAACATAAGTATGTTGAGTCAAATAATATAATTTCAAGATTGTTTACATTATATTGGTATATTTATGTGGGACTTATGCACTTTACGATAGTTCAAGGAAATGGGAAGAGGTATGTATGGAGCTATGGTCAATTATGGACCGATCGCAATAAAGTTCAATACTTTAATTTCTACTTATATTAAACTTATTTGTGTAAATTACTAACTTAATACTATTTTTTTTATAATTTAAGCACGTAAAGTGATTTTCGAAGGTGGGAATTATATGAAAGTTATGGTCAATTATGAACCAATCCCTCTGAAATTTGACGCACTGAAATGTGTATAAATATTTATATAAATCTTATTTGTGTTGAATTTAATTAAAATATTGCTATATTTAAGGTATTTACGAGTATTAATGACATTTGTATGGAGGTGCTAGGTGAAATAATGAATCGATTATAACCAATTCAATAGGTTTCGTCGGAATGCCTAAATAATTGTTTTTACCAAATTTTATTAAGATATCTTTTAAATTGCGAACTGTACATGGACAGCCAGCGAAAACAAATAATTCTTGTTGTTTAAATATTATAAGTAGTAAAGATTCTGTAGATAGATGACAATATTGGGGAGGTATTGGTTGACGTAGAATTCGGGTCTGAGTAGATATAGTGGCTATATTGTTTAAAGCTTTAAACAAGTCGCAAAATGAAGCATTTACATCAAAATTAATTTGAGGATAGAAACACTAAAATTATTTTAAGGCCAAAATTATTAATTTTTTCGATCCATATCAAAATTACAAGAAAAACCTTTACTAAAAAACAATACATTTCAAAATAATCTAATAACTTCTAAATATTATTCCTCATCTGGACTTTTTTTTTTAGATATTCTAACAATCACTCAAATGCAACATCCTCAAGTTGACTCATACTTATAACTGAACAAAAAACATATTTGTAATCTTTTGACCCTGAGTTTCTTATTCATTTTCTTGTGCCCATTCTACCATTAGTACATTTTTTTCCATTTTTATACGTTTGCCTTTTTTTTATCAAATTATTAATGAACAGAAACGAAAATATACTCGTATTTGTTGACAGCAACGCCATAGATTTAAGAAAAAACAAACAGAAAAAAGTTGAAATGCAAAAACATATTTTCACATTAATATTTAAAGTAATAAAATTCGTAAATAAAAATTTAAAAACGGAGAAGAGGAGAAGTAAATTTGATAATAAACTAAAATAAGAAGGAAAATATGTACATATATGTTAGGAATGATTGAGTTAAATTAAATAAAAATATAAAAATAATTCTAGGAAAATTAATTTTAGAAATTGTAGATTAAAGTTATATGGATTTTTATGAAATATTTAAAAACCCATTGTTTAAATATTAAATTACATTTTATGTATTTTGTGTAATTAATGGAAATAACTTTGGTTTGTAATTATATGTATATATATATATATATATATATATATATAAATTAAATATGATTTTAAATAAATTGAGAAAATTGTAAATAATAATTTGTAACATTTTATTAAATTAATTTTATTACTTTTTTTTTTTGTATTTCAAAACAAGTAAGTACTAACTAAATATATAATTAAAATATAAAATAATACAATTGTATTTATTTAACAATATATTGTTTTTAAAATTTAAATATTAAAATATAAATACATTGGAGAAACCACCAAAATTTACTATTTTATACAAACATAATCTAAATCGTAATGATTCATACTCTTATATTTTACTTTTTTTAATACTTTTGTCCCAAAACTTTTGTTTTATTAACTTTATTTAATAATTAAATTATTTATTTTCGCATAAAGCAAAAAAGCTATTAATTTTTATTTTATAATTTCACATTTAAAATTCTTTTTTTATAACTCAATAAATTTTCATAATATCTTTTGAACAAAATACATACATAATTCTTTTTAAATATTCGGAAAATATTTTACAACCTTGGCCCAAAAACTAAAAGAAAATTTTAAAAGAATTCTTAAAACTAGTGTGAAAATTATTTTGTAATAATAAAGAACATAACAAATTTATATAAATAAATATGTGTATTTTTTTTTTATTCCTTTTTATTTGTTTTATTTATTATTTTTTTTTTTTTTTTTGTCGCTTTACAGACACACAAGATTTATATAGATATATATTATTAAACTATAATTTTGTAATTTTTTTTCTGTTCACAACAATCTTCATCAAAATCAATATAATTTTCAAGGTTTTTTTTCTATTTACTTTGTTGTAGTTTTTGTTGATTTATGTCTTTATATTGTAATAAAATATTTAATACATTTAGACAAGAGAAAAATTATAACAAAATTAAATTAGGTCAATTGAATTATGTTCAGTTTTATATAGATGATCAGAATATCTATACACATTTCAGTGGCTGTCTCTATGATTTTGATTGATTTTTATAGAAAACATTAGCATATGGTCAATCAATGCAATTTACTAGATTTCTTTTTCATGAATGCCTGTATATAGTCACCTAAAATTCAAGCGGTTTTAACAATCAGTTGAAATATTTTAGAGAAGCAATAAATAGTATTTTTCCAAAAAAAGTTTTATAAGGATATTAAGGTAAATCTTATAAGTACGTATTTTTAAACTTAGAAATTTTTATTTAATGTTTTTCTACCAGAACAAAAAATGCTTGAAATTTTCCTTAGAGCCATTTGAATTTAAGGTAACGTTATACAATAAATACGTTTGTATGTACATGCAGAGAAAAAATATAGTTGTAGTGACCATAATTTAAAGAAAAAATATATTATGATTGGAACATATGATCACAACGAAAAATAGAAATGATTATAAATAATAATAACACAAGTCAACACTAGTTTTGGTGCCAAGGAACTGTATATATTTTTTAAACTGATTACAAAAATAACAAAAAGCTGGAATTCTTACGTGTAGTTTTCTAGTATTTCGCTTTTGTGCATATATATGAAAAAAGTAATTTTTGCATTATTATTTACATAACAACTTTCTTTTTCGTGACTTTCGTGAATAATGTGCAGTGAGAAGGTCAGTAGTCAGCCATTATATGCCGATCCCATCGGCCTTGGTACCTCTCTTCCATAGTTTTCAGATCCTGATGAAACCGCTTTCCTTGCTCATCGCTACAAGATCCAATATTATCTGGGAATCGGTCGAGATGACTATGAAGGTAGTGCAATTTGATAGACATGTAGCATCCCAAGTTTCTAAAGTTATCTAGCATGTCGTTAACATTTTCGCGGTAGTTGCTTGACTTGTAATTGTCAAGAAAGTTTTTAATAACTTCAATAAAAGAAGTTCAAGCAGACCGTTCCAAATCATTCATTGAATTTAGGAAACTGGAATCTTTAATTAATATTTTTATTTGTGGACCATCAAAAACTTCCGCTTTTATCTTCTTTTTTTTAGATTAATTCCACGTAATTTAATACAGCAAAAGTAACAGTCATTCTTTCCACTGCATAGGCACTCTGAATTTTATACGACGTCTTTGACCATTCATACACTGTCTTAAATGTTCAGAGCACATTTTACAAACCATTTGAGGAAACCATGGCTTATTTCTATCCTCAATTCCCAAATTAAAATAAGAAAAATAAACACTTTTTGTAAAATCCGTTATAGGTTTTCTAAACTTTTTAACGGTGTAGTCACCACAAATGTAACAAAACACGTTTTGATCATTGAGATAACTTCTTCGCGACGACGACATGGTTTTAAGCCGGGCTGAAACAGTACGTTGGAAAGCTACTAAAAATTGACATTATATCCAAAACTTTTTTAACTATATCCTTTAATGGTAGTTAATCAGTGTCTTATATTGCTTGAATCACACAGAGTATAACCAAACTTTGTCCACTTGTATATAATCATATATAAACTAAATGAGAATTACAATGAAGTTGGAAAACAAACATTAGAAACAATATATATAAAAGGACAAACAAGTTATGAATTTTTCCATTAAGTTTGTGAAAAGGATGCGTATTGTGTTATCAATAGAATAGTAATATTAATATGGTTTAAAATCAGAATATGGGTTAAGAACAAATAAAAAGATTGCAAATATTTAATAGTTATAGGAGTAATAATATTTTTATTTATTAATAAAATTTTTTTCTGTTAAAAATATTTAAAACATATAATTTTTGCATTCAACCATATTAAAATTTTTATTGAGTGTTAACATTAAATTATAAAATTTGAACAAAAACATTGTTATCATGAACACAGAGTTATTAAAATTTAAGAAAATTAACAATGAGAACATAATATTGTTGTAGTGATAATGCAGCAACCATGTTTTTTTTCTGCGTGTAGTTATAAGAATATTAGAACTATAGTAATATATATAAAACTTCAACCATTTTTTATAAATAGCTACATATTTATTTAATTAGTTAGTAATATAAGATGTTCATAAAAACAAAAAAATAATATGTACGTACATACGTAGCTAGGAGAGACAGCCGGGTATAAGATGTAGCTTTAATTTTAGGAAGTGCAGATTAAAATAATTTAGCACTAATTTAGTTTTGTATTGAAAATTTTAATAAATTAAACAAAAAAAACGATAACAAGACGCTAATCGATGACAAAGTTGAATTGTCAGACGGATGTATGGACGGACATAACAAAGTAATTTTGGCATTTCATAATTATAAAGAGGCTAATATACGTATAGCGTTTCTTTTTATATCTTCTACATCACCGTATAATTTCATAAAGAATAAAAAATTTCTACTTAAATAAAACATTGTAATTGCGAATAAATATCGAAAATATTTAACAAGTGCTAAATTTTGAGCAAAAATTAGCTAAAATTAGAATTTATTTTGAAAAGTAAAAAGAAATATATAAGCAATAATTTTGGTATTAATCAACCATTTGGAACGTACATCTCAAAATATTAATAGCAAACTTGTTAGATTAAAGTGCAGGTTATGTAATTTCTTATTAAAACGTTTTATTTTAATTTTATGGTAAGATGAAATAATAATATGAAGAATGTATAATAATATTATAAAATGTAATCATTGTATAACAATGTGGTATAACAATATAATAATATAATAATATAAAATAATAACAATAATAATAATAATAATAATAATAATAATAATAATAATAACAATAATAATAATAATAATAATAATAATAATAATAATAATGATAATAATAATAATAATAATAATATAATGACATCAAATCATAATCTGATAGAATGGTATAATGATGTAATAAGATTGTTCAATTATGTGTAAAACTAGAATAATAACATGAAAAAACAAGCCATAAAATTTATGGTTTTATTTATATTTTTGAGCTGTGATCATATTTTCCAATCATAATATGTTGCTCTTAGTCACTACAACTATATTTTTTCTCTGCGTATGTTATAAACGTTTCAATAAATTTTGAAACTTTCTTACTATGAAACAAAGCAACCTTCTTTTAAAGTGGGCATGGCCTACAGTCAGTACTTCCTTCAATGATATACATGAGTGTAAAAAGGTACAGGGTGTAAAAGTTGCAGTCTGTAAAATAACAACATCCCAGCAAAAAAAAAACATCCAAAGTAGTCAATTCATTTACAATGAATTTAACATAAGATGTCATTGGAAGATGTTCTCTTTTTTGATACCTATTTACTGAGTAGGAAATCATGTTCACAATGTTTCACGATGTTAATTGATTTTTTATGTACTTTTTTTCATCAATTCTAGGAAATTACTTTTAATTTTTATATAAAGCAAATACTTTTTATTAAAAGAAAATTCATATGCTTAACAATATTTTTCATTTGATTAAAACAATTATTATTAAGTAACAATTATTTGTAAATTCTCATCGTTTTATATCAGAAAAATTTATCTGAATTGCTTTTTATAAGTTCTTAAGCACAAGAAACCTACACTTAATGAAACTTTGGAAATAATGAAAAATTACTTTCTTAAAAATTTTTGCTGGGATATAATAACATTTGTTTTAAATAATTTAAATATTTTTAATTTTCAATTATATTGAAAGAAGAGCTCAAAAAATCGCATTTCAATAGTGTAATTAACACTTTATATCTAATGCAAAACACAATAAATAATATTAGCTTAATGTCATTCAAGTGAAGATGATTTATTTAGTATTTGTTTCGAAAAAATATTTATTTTTCTGCAATTATGTTTTACCAGACACAAAAATATATCTAGTTGCCATAAAAATCAATAAAATTTTTAATTTCCTTTTTTCGTTTATATACGAATATGATAAAATTAACACTCATGTAAATGCAAATGTTAAATAAAACTTAGATAAGATTAATTATAAATAACAATAACTAAAAAAAAAAAAAAATACTTTATACACACACCAAATGTATAAGTGTTACCCTACAGTTCTGGAAAAATAGCTTCATTTGGTTACCGATTAACATATTTTTGATTGATAAGGTACTCTCTGCGCTTTTTAATATAGATAAAATCAATTTGTTATTTTACTATTTTTGAGAAGAGTCACAAAATCATTTATTTTTAATCCAAGAGAACTAGCTAGTAAAATTACTATTTCTTGGAAAGTAACCAGAACTGCTGAAACTTTCTTTTGAATACGAAATCAATAAAATTTTGATTTCATGATTTTTTCAGATGAAATTTTGTTTGTGCTCAAATGAGAAAACAGAGCTATAAGGTACAAAAATATTTGAATGAGAACAAGTAAAGCAGATCAATCATATTCTTAAGCAATCAATCTATTTTTTTTTTCTTTTTTTCGTTATACCCACCATCAAAAACTAATGGAACCAAACTAAAATTACTTTTCGAATAATTGTATTATTGTTATTATTATTATTATTATTATAATTAACACAATTGCATAATGGTACTTGTTTTAAAAAATTAAATCTTGGCAAATTTTATGATGTTATCCTAAAGTATGACATTATGATATTTTTTAAATATATTTAATTCATCAAAGATGAAAGTTAAGTTAGACATTAATGGTTCAAAATGAAATAAGTTTACAAAAGAGGTCTTTTTATGGAAATTATGGACCAATATTCATAAAGTTTCTTCTTATATAAAATTTATTTGAATCAAAATTTATACCAAAGCTGTCATCTGTAAATACTCGTTAAAGCGATTTGCAAATTTTGCCTCACATTGCACAGTGGGGAAGAATCGAAATTTTTTAGAAATAAATTATTAACTTCTAATCGGCTAGTTGGATTTATATGAAATTTCACGTTAGCATAACAGAGGAGTGTAAAATTTAAATTCAGGAACGAATCCATTGGAACTCAAAATAGGGTACCCTTGACAAAGAAAAATTTTTAACCGCTTGCCAAATTTTCTTCCAAATCTTATCCAATTTCAAATATTTTTACATTTTCTTAAATCCCTTGATAAGAACTATGAACAACATGTGCAAGTGATATTTATCTCGTATAGTTTTCATGTTATTTGCATTTAAACTTTCAACTATATGAATTTTGCAAAATCTTGATCCAGTCTTTTCAATATATAGCCCAATATTTTCGTCCGATTTAAATTTTTACATATGTGGTTAAATAATAAATTATCTGTCGAATAAAAATAAAACTTGAATTCGATATCACTTCCGAGTACAAAAATAAAAGATTTTGAAATTGAAAATTACAGAAATGGTTATTTTAATTTTTGTGTGTGTGAGTGTTTTTTTTATCGAAAAAGTGTCTCACTCTCTTTTTTCTACAATAACATTTTCTTTAAGAAAATATAATAATTTTATACTTCTCTGAAAGGTATCTTCACAGAGATGATCCTAAAATTTAAACCAAGTCCAAACAAACAATAGGACTAAGTGCACCCTCCCCCGAAATTGTTCTATTTTATATCAGCCTATTTGTTCTAACATTACAAAGCAGATGTTTCCAGACCTTTAACAAATGTGGACTTTATGGGCAAAATTTCAAAAAATGTCATTTTTGGGATTTACCACTTCAAATATCAGTTCAATAATGGTCGAATATATCGTTAGGATATCTTAGAAAATAAAGATTTTCTTAGACATAAAATATTTGTAATATCTCCAAAAACCAATTTTTTTACAAAAACTTTACTCTGATTCTAATAATCAGAAAAACTAATTTTTTTCTACCTGCCAAATTCTTAATTACATACAAAAGTATTGAAGTCAATATCTTTTATAGAACTATATCTTCGCTAATTTAAAATTTACTATGTTGGGCTACATATGGAAAAAACTGGACCAGGATTTTCATGCAAGCATGTTTTGCCTAGGTCTTAACGGAAACTTTAAGAAAATATATATTTGAAATCGGACAAGAAACAAAAATTTGGCTAGCGTTTAAAAATTTTATATGCCAGAGGTACCCTACTTTGAGCACCAATAGCTCCGCTTTTGAGCGGTATGTGGGATCTTTTTTCAAAATTTATAATTGTACACTCCTCTGCTTTTTTCTCAAAATTTTCATTTTAGCTTCTAGCTTTTTTTCTACCCTTTTTTGATTCTTAAAATTGCCATAAGAAGGCTGAAATTTTAATATTTCAACAAAGAAGAAAATAATTTCTTTTTTACTTTTACTAATTTTATTTTTATAGAATCATCCATTTAAGTATTTTTGTGTATTAATTCGGGCTGTCAGCAAAATGATCCAAAGAAAAATTTATCAAATCCAATATAGAAAAATCACTCAAATGAAAAAGTACCCAAAAGAAATGAAAAATTTCCCAAAAGTAAAAATTTGAAATTTTGTCCAAAAAAGTTGAAAAATGCCCCTCATCAATGTCCATTATGATACTTTCTGATATGAAAATTAATGCTTTGTATGATAAAATTTCTGAACAAAATCAGACATATTTAGAATGCAGTTTTAACTTTGACCTGTGTAGAATTCTGGTCTGGATTAAAACGATTTTCTAGACAGCCAGTCTTCGGCCGAACGCAAATAGACATATCGATGGCTTAATATAGAAAACCCCGGTTTCGCTAGATCAAACTTTTCTGAAAAGGATGACTTTTTACTTTACTTTCTCATGCATGTTGTAAAATTGTTAAAAATATAAATTAAAGGAAAAATTTTGAATTATAGCGCAAAAATTACAAAAAATCACTGTAAAATTTGTGATTATTTTCCATATGAAATATGACCCAAATTTGTATGGTAATTTTTGGGCGATTTTTTTTTTTTGGGTCATTTTGCAGGCTAATTCCTACAAAAAGTCGAGATTATTTATATTTAACAAAAATTTTCGCCTGCCGTGCTTCATTCTCTAAATCAAGTACAACAATTTATTTTATGGACATACTTAATCTCACAATTATTAGAATTATTTTTTTTTAATAATCCTATAAAAGCGAAAAGTCATCCACAAATTTGGAAATGATTAATCAAAAAGGATTTATGATTCAAAAATTAAAAAAAAATAATAATAATAATAATAATTCAAAATATCAGGTAATTTTTCATATGAAATATGAAAATCTCCAATAAATTTTTCATTGCATCATTTTGTTGACAGCCGTTCTATATTTTATTTATAAATTTATTACAATATCTTTAAACAAATATTAAAAACTAATGACAGTAAAAAAAAAGTTTTTAAATAAAAAATATATTAACTTTTTTCTGGCTTACTTTTGGCATTTAGCTTTTTCTCACCTTTTTTAAAGTCCAATTTATCCTTTTTTTTTCTCACCTCCTAGAAACACTGATGCCCATGTGAAATTTTATGTAAATCTAACTAGCCGATTAACAGTTACAGATTTAAAACCAAAATTTTTGATTCTGCCCCACTGTGCAGTGTAGGATAAAAAGAATTCTCAAATGACTGACATATACCCTTATTATGTGTAAAATCCCAAAACAAATTTATGAGTACAATTATAGACAAAGATTGAAATGCTCTAAAAAAAATTTAAGATCAGTGATAAAGAGTGAAAGTAATAGATCCTACCACAATCAATTCTGATCAGAATATCAAACATACTTCAAATGTACATTTCTTCTTTTACGAATATTTTCGTACAAGTGTTTATTTTTTTGATCGTATGAATATTAAAATTTTTGTGTTCGAGAAAACATATCCTCTGAAATGTCCGATAAACCGAATATTTGGCCGTTGCGTATGGATAGCAAAAACTTCCAACAAAATATTGAATATTGAATATTCTTATATAAAATAAAATTAAATTTGTTTTGTATTATATAATTTTTTATAGCTCATTTCATTATATAATTTCAGACAAATTTTTTTAATTGTTAGCACATTAAAATTTCACATAAATCAAGTTCAGGTTTTTCGTGGAATTACAAACACAAGTTGTTAATAAAACAAAACCAAAAACAACATACATATAACTCAGTGTGGTACAAATTTCTGAAGAATAATTATAAAAATACCAAAAATAAAAATGAAATTTTTTATAACAAAAATTTAAAGTTATGGTCAATGATATGAAATGAAAATTATTTATATACAAATAATTACTTTAATTCTTTAATAATTCTCGTTACTGAATATTCCTTTAAAATTAAAACAGAAAACTGCTATCAATTTTTATTTGTTGTTGCTGCTGTTGTTTATTTGTATATTTAGTTTAAATTTTATGTTTTCAGTTAATTTTATTTTATTGTTGTTGTTTAAGATATAATATAATTTTTTTGCATTTATTTATTATTTTTTTTATCACTACAATAAACTTTTAAAACTTTTTGTTGTTAATTATTTTTTGCTTTTCTTATTTTAATCTTTACTTTTTTATGTTTTGTAATATTATTACTTTTTTTTATTATTATAATTTTTTCACTTGGATTATTTAAATTTATTTTCACTCTTAGTATTGATTGTTTTGTAAACAATTTATTTTTTTGTTTTTATTTAAACGATTTTCTTTTTTTGTTTGGGTGTGAGAATAATAAAATTAACCTCTAACATGTACCGAACGCGTTCAATGCAAATAAGCGAATGAAGTTTAAAAATATTCATTCGTCCATAGCAGAAAATTTGTGTTTAAAAAAGATCTTTAAGAAAGAAATCCAGCCACAAAAAAATTGTTTTTACAAGTATGAACAGGGAACAAAAAAAAAAAAAAAAAACATTACCTATTAGTAAGTAAGTACTTGTGTGTTGTTGAAGTAAGAGTTGCCATGTTTAGTATTATTTAGAATTCCTAATTAATAGTAATATATTTTCCTAAAGATCAGTAATTTTAGTACCAATGTCTAAAAAATAATAAAAGTAATTATTTTTAATTATTTTTAATAATAAGTACAAATTTCTCAAAAAAGGACTTTTCAAACAAAAAACCATTTAAAAATCTTCACAAAATTACATATATAAAATATAAAAAAATCTAGTTTTATAAAAATAAAGAAATATAAAAAATACCAAGAAATACTAATTTACCAAAGAGACCGTTAAAAAAAATCTAAATATTAAAATTAAAAAGAGTAGTTTTTCAAGAAAAAAGTACCAGTTTTCGAAAAGGAACCAATTTTCCAAAAAAAAGTCTGTTAGTTTAAGAAAAAGTATCTATTAAAAAAATAATAAATAAAAAATATAAAGGTCGAATTTCAAAAACTTTCACTTTAAAAAATAATTTTCTACAAAAAGTATTTATTTTCCCAAAATAAAAATTTTCCCAAAATAAATATTTTCCAAAAATAAAAAAAAAAAAATAAAAATTCTAACAAACTCTTTTTAAGTAGTTCTTTCAGAAAAACTACCAGCTTTTTTTTAAAGAAAAAGAAACATTTAAAATAGTACCCTTTCAAAAAGAGTTATATTTAAAGGCTTATAAATTTTAGAAAGGATTTGCAATTTAAAAAAAAATACCAATTTTTGAAAAGCACAAAATAAAAAATAAAATAATAATATCATATATTTAATAAACATAAATAATAAACATAAAAAATAAATTTTTAAAAAGTGTAATTTTACAAAAGGTTTTAACTTAAAAACATCCGTGTTAAAAATTAAAATTTTCCAAGGCAATTCTTAATTTTATTCTCAAAAATAATACTTCTTCAAAATGTTACTTTTTCAAAAAGTTTATTATATAAAACAGGGAATAAATTTCATAAAAAAAAATACATAAGAAAAATATGTGTACAATTTTGAGATTGAAAATTTTCAAAAAAGTATCAAAATGAAAAGAAGAATAAATTTGTATATGAAATATGTGTTTAGAAAAAACTCAATTTTTAAAAAATGTATTATCTTATATTCTAAACAAATCCGATAAAGAACTTATTAGTAAAAAGGTTTCAATTTTCAAAAATAAAACAAAATAAAACTATTAAAACTTAAAAAAATAAAAAAAAATCCTAATTCAATTTTAAAAATATATTTTTATAAAAAGAATACCATTTAAAAAGTACAAAATTTTAATTAAAAAAGCACTTTTGTATGAATATTTTTAAACTAAATTAGAAAAAAATCAAAAAAAAGAACTTTTCAAAAAGTATCAAATTACAAACCAAAATCAAATTTTAAAAATATAACAAAATAGAACTATTAAAACTTAAAAATTCAATTTTAAAAGTATATTTTTATACTATCTTTTTCTAATTTATTAATGTAATTAAATTAGAAAAAGAAAACAATTTTTTCAAGAAATAAATAATTCCAAAAGTGCCAAATTTGAAAAAAAATACCAATTTTCAAAAAATAGAAAATTACAAACCAAAATCTAATTTTCGTAAATGTACCAATTAAAAAATTGCGCCATTTTTCAGGAACTAAAAAGGTGTAAATTTAAAAATAAAAAATAAACCAATTTTCAAATTAACTAAAAATACAATTAAAAAAAAAAATTATTTTAGAACAATCAGAAAAACCATACTTTTTCCAAAAAAAAAAAAAAAATATTTTTAATGAAAGAAAAAAAAACATGAAAATTATCCTACAAGTATCAAATTAGAAAAGATAAAAATTTTCAAAAATCATCAATTGAAATAAAAATCCAATCTTGAAAAAAGTACCGTTTAAAAAATGTGACTTTTTTAATTAAAAAATTGTAAAATTTTTTAAATTACAAAAAATGGAAATTTTCGAAAAAAAATAACAATTTAAAATTTTAAGAAATTAAAATTAGAAAAAGAATTCCAAATATCCAAAAATTTCTTTTAAATATTTACAAATTTTTAAATTAATTTTAAAATAGGCATCAATTTTCCCAAAGGGGTATAAAATTTTCAAAAAGTGTTCCAACAAACTGCTTTCTGCGATTCTAATGTAGAAATATCACTAATATAAAGCGTATCGATGCGACCATTGCGTTTGTGCCTTAAAATAGTTTCGGAATGGGCCTAATATAGGGAATATGTCTATTTATCGACAGTTACTGATGAAATTTGATATTATGATTCTTCTAATTTATGAGCTATATATGAGAGTTAAAGAGATTTTCAAAAGTGAAAAGCTATACCTAATTGTAGATCGATCTTCCTGAAATTTGGTATTCTCATTCACTTTTATATAAAACTTATTCGTAACAAATTTTATTGAAATAGTGATAAATATAAGGCATTTATGTGTACGTGTTAAAAGCCTATTCGGGAAACTATTAGGTGAAATAATGGACCGATCATAATCAATTTCAATTGGCTTCTTCCTTATACTAAAATAAATAAATGTGCCAAATTTTATCAAATTATATTTAAAATTGCGACCTGTACTTTGTGCATAAGGTTCACATGGACAGACAACCAGCCATCCGTCCAGCCAACCAGACGGACACATCGTTAAATCGACTCAGAAAATGATTCTGAGTCGATTGGTATATTTTAAGATGGGTGCTGAAATATTTTTGCTGTGCGTTAAAAACATCAGCATAAACGCATAATACCCCAAACATCTACGGTGGTGAAGAGTATAAAAATTCGTCTTATCTTCCGTACCAGTTTTTTAAAAAAAAACTTCAAAATTTACTGATTTCCCCATTCGAGTCTAATTTTACTAAAAGTTGGCACTCTCCACCAATTTATCAAATAACCATATTCGCCTCAAAATACGCAAAGCGAATATATCTTTTAAGAGAAAATGTCTCTTACTCTCTCATTTGCTCCCGCACAAGAGAAAGATCTCAAAAACGAAGTGCATAATGAAGTTGTTTTTTTGTTGATTTTTACCTGTTGATTGTTTTGTTTTTATCTGAAAAATAAAAACAAAACGCTAAAGTAGCTAAAGGTATAAAACAACAACAGCAATACCAAGAACAACGAAAACGAGAGAATAAAATATAAACAAATAAAACCAAAACAATTCGAGCAAATAATTACATTTAAAATTTAATTATTCATAGCATAAGTCAGTTGATACTCATACCAAAGAGCCCAAAGGGCAAGATATTAAAACATAATGAAGATACCGGCTTTAGGTAAACAATGAAAATAAGAGAATTAAATACATAAATTTCATGGATAGCAGGTATCATTTTTATCATGAATCAAAAATATATCATAATTTTTTTACTAAAAAAATGATTTATTTTAATTCATTGCAATTTTTTTATAACTTTATTATCAATTATACCCCAAATAATATCATTTACATTTAATTACTTGTTACAACAATTTTATGGCGAATTCAATGTAAAATAGCTACAGAAAAAAATCTAATTAGAAGCGTTAATTTTTTAGGACCATAATCTTCTTATACTCACATACACTTACATTTGGAATCTATAATAAATACCCACCCAAAATAAGCTCCTGCTGTACTTGTAAACAAAGACCAAATAAACAAAGAACAAAAAATATCCAACATCAACAAATGAAAGCTTCTAAATACAAAAACAACAAGCGTCCAATGAAACCAACAACAACAAAAAACTTAATAAAATAAAATTGTATACACATAAAATAAACATTGAATCTATAGTTTGTTGGCCAAAATTAACAAAAAAAAAAAAAAATTGTATCGAAAAAAACCAACCAAAAGTACAAAAGAAAAAAAGGCTGAAGAAGAGATGTAAAAGTATTTTTGTAATATTCTAAATTTAGGCTGCTCAAACTGGTTCCTCCAGTTTCCTGATAATCTGGGTGACGACTACGCCTGGCTATGGCCATGTTGCGACGTCGCTGCGGATCATGATGACGACGATGTTGATGATGCCATGATCTGTTTTAAAACATGCAACATACGAAAGTACATCAGACAACTAAACAACCAACCAACAACATACTACATTCGACATAATATATGCTGTGACTTTAAGGAGTAAATTCATTTGTATATAGCATAAATTTAATATAAATGGCATGATCAAAATATTGTCCCTTAATCCATTATATATTTGCCGATATCATACTTTCATAAAACCGATCTAGCAAATGGTTTATTTTATATATACATATACTAGCCAAAAGTGAAAAAAACCCGATAAATTAAAATATGACTCCTTACTTCCTTGGGAACAGTTATAATATTGTGTCTTCAGAAAATGAATAAAAATTTTTATTTTTCGCTCTTCAAAAAAATAAATCTTTTTTTTCCTTTGGTGCATTAAAATTCATTTGCATAAATATAAAAAGACTCGAATTATAGCGGTTTTAATTTGAATGTATAAACATTTTTGCAAATCAGAAGATTATGTATAATTCTGGTAAAAATTACGCATAATATTAAAACCTACTTATTATTTAAATAAAATTAAGTTTAAGTTAAAAGTAAAGTTATTTAAATAAAATGTATGATATTTTCAGAGTTTGATGGTGGAAAAAAAATCATTATACTAAAAATCGCGATTGCGAAAAGTGCGGATCGAATCTAATTTATTTCTACATATATTATATGAAAATATATTTTATTAGAATTTATTACAAAAAAATGCTATTTACGCAGAAAATAATTGGAAACAAAAATAAACTACGTATTTTTTGCCTGAATAACTAGTTATTTTTGTTCGACTTGTCTACAAATTCATGTAGTTATTTTTTGACTCTAGGGGTACTCAAAAATACTCTATTTAGTTTAAAATATCTTTTTAGACATTTTGTTATAAAAAACTAACAGCTTCAGAATGGGGTTGAACCAACAACCTTCTAGCCAACTCATCCACGTGATTGCAGTATTACTGTGCTATTATACTACTGAGTACTTATTAATGTAATATAGAGCAGGCAAATAATAATGACGCCTCATTACCAAGAAACTACTTTAATAAGTAGTTGTTATTACCGAAAACCAAAAAGTTTTTGCTGGGTATTTAAATTAACTTTTTAATTAATTGTAATTTTTAATTTACAATAATTCATAGTTTAAAAAAAAATTCAAAGGAAAAATAAGAATGTTTTGAAAAAATATAACATATTTTAAATAAAAGTATATGTCATATATCGTCGATCTTTATGGCTCTTCTGTGGCTTGTAATTTATACTGCAAAGTGGTATTAAAGATGCAAATTTTTGTGTATTATCTGGTCAGTATAGGTTTTTATATGTTTGATATATTTGTTAGTCATTTTAGTGTTATCGTAGATGCTGCGGCGATTGGGTGCAGGAAGTTATTATTAAACTTTCAAAGCTATATAGTGTGCTCGGCTACTCTTTGTAAAAATAAAATATGAAAACATTTTCGCTATTATTTAAGGGTTTGTTAAAAAATATTATCGCTTTTTTATTGTTGTGCAAATAGTAATGGTTACACTACCCCCTTCTCTTATTAAACTCTTTCTTAACGATCACTGCCGTTTGAGTATGATGAACCGAAGAACAAAACTTAATTTCTTGGCTCTTTAAATTTGTTGGGTTCCTCATATTTCTAAGTTTTGTATTTAAATTATGTATTTACACAGAAAAAATTATAGCTAAAATATTTTTAAATAAATCATTATTTGGTTGTAAATAAAATTTTATAAAAAAAGTGATTGGATTTTAACATAATGTTTTATTGGTTAAAAATGATTTTAAAATCAGTCCGTAAAACAAAAACAATTTTATGCATTTTGACAATTTCAGTAAAATAAAAAATTAAAATTATAAAAATAAGGAAATGAAAAAATATGAAATCCAACATTTGAAGACATTTCCTTAAAGATTTTCCTAATAACCATTGAAATTTATGTATGTATCGTTTAGACGATAAATGTAATCTAACTCATAAAATAACTATACGTAAGTAATATTGTTTTTTTGTCCCATATCCATATTATCCTGTGAGTTAATTTAGAATTTTTTCGTTCTATGCTCTCTTCAAACGAATCGATTGTGTTCATTACAGATCTCTCGTGATCGTTTTATCCGGATTTTCCTGGTTGTCCGGGCTTCATAAATAACTTTAGCGCTTTAAAGTACCATAATGTATCCTCTTTTCATAGTCCGTAAAAATTTGATACAAAAACAATTTGGTTTTTTGACGCATTTCAGACATGCTAAGACTCCTTACGACGTCTGTTGGCTTCTTCTTCCGTGGCTCCTAATTTTATTGCTTTTAGATGAATCTAGTACTTTTACATATCCTGAAACTGTTGTTTGATTTACATACACAATTCTGCAAGTAATTTTTGCAGACTTGGAAACTTTGTGCCAATCTCCAACTCTTCATTTTCAAACATTTTAGAAATCACCAATTTTAGATATCAAAACCACATCTAAGACAAGTAAGTTGTTGTCAATTCGAACTAATGTTAAATTTCAATAACGATTTCATTTCTCTTTTTTATGTCAATATGGTAATTTATAAAACGTGAAAGAAGCGTCAAAGGATCAGCATTTCCTTATTGCTTTTTTATATGAATGTATATTAAGACACACTATTATTTATGCATCATTTTTACTAATTGCATAAAATACCAACATTATACTTCATATACCGCATTCTTTCATGAATCATATGCCGAATTTACACAAAAATTTTTAGATTATTTTTTCGCAATTTAATTGTAAAATATGCAATATTTAAAAAAATATTAATTTTTATTAAAAATTTTATTGATTCAAAAATAAATATTGTTTGAATATTTACTAAAAACTAAATATTTTTTTTTTTATTGTTTTACTTTAAAAAATCTATTAAACCATATGAAAATTTTCAAATATTCCAATTCATTAATAGTAAAAATATTTTATTAAGAAAAAAATTATTTTTCTTTTCAATAAAAAATTTACTAATTTGAATATTTGATTTTAGAAATTCAGTGATAGGTTCGATTTCACTAAAAAAAAAGTAATTGATATTATAAATTTAGTATTAGAATATAAAAATTTATTTTTTCTGTGTATATAATTTTGAAATACATTCAAAGAAAAACGTATGGCTAACATTTTTCTGAACAAATCATTATTTGAACTTAAATTAAATTTAATTAAAAATAATGTTTGGTTTTAATATTTTATTTTATTGATTATAAATATTTTGAAACTCAATATAGAAAACAAAAACAATTTTTTTATAAATTCAGTAAAAAAAAAAAATATTAAAATGCTGAAAAATAGAGATCATTTATGTATATGAAATCCAATATTTGCAGACGTCCAGGGGTAAATTCTATTCATTTGAGTAAAGATTTTCCAAATGCAATAATTAATTTTTATGTATCTTTTTCTAGACAATTTGGAAACCTTTTAAATGTGGATATGATATCACGTGAAAATTTAGCATATAATGAACGTAAGTAGTGTTGTTGTTTTTTATACTCTATACCAACATAATCATCATCGGAATCGATTTGACTATGTCCGTCCGTATTCATAGCCATTTGGCTAGCGGTCCATTTAAATCATATGCATATATAGTTAAGCATCTTTTATATTATTCCATAGAACTTGGTAAGTTTAATTATTTTACTACATCTAACTGTATTCAATTCTTTTACCAAACCAACGATTCCCAAATGAATTTCGGCGGACTGGTTAATGTCATTAACAATATTTTAGGATGTCTAAAAAGAATTTTGTTTCATTCGAGTTGATAGAGCAACTCGCTGTGAATCAAAATGCTAGATCAAAGCTAGAAACTGTCTTATTGTCTTTAGAACAGAGCATAGAAGATGAAGGACTATTTCCCACTTTCCATTAAAAGGGAGACTAATTCTATTTACAAATTTATTCACCGAGAAAAATTTATGAAAAGATTCGTGAAGAAGAAATCTGTGGAAACTTCTGCCTAACACCACCATAGGTAGTTAGGGTAGTGTGTCTTAAAGTATACCGAAACTATGTTCTTCCGTCTGATTGGCTGGCTCGCAATCTTAAAGGTATCTTGGTGAAATTTGATATGAAACTGGTTATGATACGTCCATTTTTGATCTAGTCTAAACACGCACGGAGTTGGGCTTAAACGTTTTAAATATAGCAATATTTTCACGAAATTCGGTGCAAATAACTTCTATATAATTAAAACCCGCTATAACAAATTACATTAAAATCGTTCTATAATTGACCACATTATAGTGCATTATTCCCATAAAATTTTAATATCAGCATAATATCAAAAGTGCTCCAGTCATTTCATCTAGATTTATTTATTCGTACTTACAGATATACGCTTGGTAGATTCGGAATTCATAGCTAAAGGGTACATGGAGTAGTCATATTTTCAATTAAAACATGCCTGACTTATTTAAAGTAAGTAATATTCAATAAGAATTATTTGAATTTTAATAAAAATACTTTCCTTTAGATCGATTTGGACATTGGTCTATCGTGAAAAACGCTTCGAAGGAAAAAAGATTTTTTTAACATTTAATTAACACTTAAAATATGATATTATTATTCTGTGTTCATGAATGTATATTTTTCGCAATATTATTACGAGTAAAAATGTATTAATTGCAAAAAATATTTTGTTTAAATAAATTTTATTAAACATCTTTTAAAAACAAATATTATTTTTATTGTTTCAAAAAAAAAAAAAAAAAAAAAAAGGTTATAGAAATTTGAATTTTCAAACATTGCAATTTATAAATAGTAAAAATATTTTAATACGAGTAAGAAAAAAATAAATTTTTTTCAATAAAACATTTACAAATTTGAATGTTTGATTTTACTAATTTAGTGATAGGTCCAATTTCAATAAAAAATATAATTGGTTTTATAAATTTAGTAAAAAAATACGAAATTTAATTTTTTTGTGTTGATTAACATATAATTCAGCAATACATGTTTCAGTTCCAAGATAATAATTTATATTGTATTTTGATTTTTATGTAGTGGTAAAAATTCAGTTAAGTTTTTAATTGTGTCAATTAAAGAAAACTTTCAATAGCAAATTTTATTGGTTTGATTAAAAAATTCATTGAAATTTATACAAAAACTCAGTTAAGTAATATTATCATTTTAATGATTGGAGCTAAATCAAACATAATTGTAATTGATATAAGCAATTTCGTAATTGAAATCGATATTTATTTTTTGCAGTGTAATATTGTGGTCCGATTTTTACTCAAGTGAATTTGTTTTGGTCCATAAAATTTTCATCTTTAGAATTTTTTTTGATGCACCTCTACATTTCCGTTAAGCATTACAAACTCCAACCATTTATGCAAGCTATGGTCGATTTCGTGTCGTCCATGTGATGTGCTTTAGCAAAATCTGTTCTGAAAAGTGTCTCGTTCTCAAATTTCAACGACATTTGACCTAAGTTTATGATCCCGATCAATTATATTTATCGCTATTCCTGTATCTATATATGCCAGATTTCAACCAGGTTAAAAATTTTGAATTTGATAATGGTCCATATCTCAATCATACCTTCTAATGATTCCAATTTCATGCCTTAAGGTTTATGTTTAAATATGAAACAACCAAGGAGTGGGATATCGTACCACTTCGTAGCCCTTTAAGAGTGCATCATTAAAAAACACAAGGTACCAAAAAAGTACCATATTATATAAATTAGGACTATAACCAAATTTTTTCCTAGCACCTCGCGATGTTATTATGGTATTTGGCAAGTAATTAAAAATTTTTTATGTCAGAGGTACCTAACTTTGAGCCCCCTTAGCTCCGCCCTAAGGGGTTTGTTGTACCCCCCTTCCAAACTTAACATTGTACGCTCCTCTGCTACGCCTACACTAAATTTGATGAAAATCCAACCAGCATTCAGAAGTTACAGATTTATTTCCAAAAAAAATTCGATTCTGCTCCACTGTGCATTGAGATTATTAAAGCTTCTTTAACCCAGTGTCTTTTAAACATGCATAGCCGTTCTTAAATCGGGTTAAAGATTGTTTTAAAGCTGCGAAATTTTCTTTGTTAAAACAATGATTGGAAAATCATGTGCCACATATGAGTTCCAATATTGGGGTAAGCTGGTCTAGGTATTTGGTGATTAGGGCAAATGCTAAAATAACAAAAATTGCGCTCAAGTTCTATAGAGCATTGGTTAATAGCGGTATATAATATATAATTATATAAAAAAATTAAATGAATAATATTGTTTGAATATTAAAAATAATGTCATTTCCAAATTTTACCGCGTTTTGTGGGTGAACTTTTTTGACAATCCCGAGAAAGTAATGTCATTTTTTTAATAATTTTCAATGCTAAGGCCATTTTGATGTTTGCAGAAAAATGTAAAAAATTATAGCCCTAATATACATATATCACCCAATTAAAAAGTCAGATTTCATAAAATTTGTAGCTATTTTCGTTTTTTTCGGGTTGAAAAAAAAATTCCTTAAATTTTGTTATTACAATTCACCGTCTAGGAGATGTATAAAGTACCTTTTCTAGACGCTTTTACCTCCCAAAACTCCAAATTTCTAAAAATGTTGGGGAAAAGATATCTACAGTACAATTTCTTTAGGACACTTTGTCGGCATTAACAACAATAAATTTTTTAATTACTTATTTTAATTAAAAATGTACCAAAGTTAAAGAAAAAATACTATTTAAAATATATTTCTATGTCTTTTAATTTTGAAGAATAGTCAAGTATCAATAAAGAATCACCTTTTAATATCCTAAACGTTCGAAAGTTTAAAAACTATTAAATTATTTCTATTATTTTTTAGTAGAGAAGATTTCTCACCCACATAGAACCATATATCTTTAATATTTATAGGCCAATATTACAGAAAATTCAAGAAGTACTATTAGAAGAACAAAAAAAGTACCAAATTAGAAAACGAAAATTACCACAAGTCCCCTCTTATGGATTCTCATTCACTTGCGACCATATATTTTTAATTTTATGTTTTTATGTTCAATATTTTATAAAATGCAAAAAGTACTATTAGAAGAGAAAAAAAGTACCACAAAGGCCTCCTTATGAACTATTATCCATATTGGACCATGTACCTTTAGTTTCATGCTTCTAAGTTAATTATTTCAAAAACCAAAAAGTACCAATAGAAGAATGAAAAGAGTACCGCAAAGTCCCCCTATGTGAATTCCCACTCTCTTAGGACTACATATACTTAAGTCCATGTTTCTAGGTTTTAATTCATCATTGTGTTTGAGCAAAATATAATTTCTCTCTCTTTTACCCCTTTTGGTACCTTTTTCCCACAAATCAACCAAAATTCCCTCAAAACAACAAAAATCGTGTTCCATTGAATTTCTGAATTGTAGTGGGATCCCATATTAATACACATATGTATATGCCACTAAATGGAAAAAAATGTTTTATGAAAAACATTTAAACATTCGAATTTCCAAAAAGTACCAAGCTTGCATTTGCCAAATGATACAGATTTTATTTGTATGTTTACTGGTTTAGAATATACGTATAGTGTAAAAAGGTACCAACATTTTTTAAATGAATATTTTCTTTTGTATATATATTAGTTTAGGATATATAAAGTTACTTACTTTACCAGTTTTTACAATACTATTATGTTCTCATTGTTAATTTTCATTAATTTTAATAACACTATGTTCATGATAATGTTTTTGTTTCAGTTTTGCCATTCAATGTTTACATTTAATAACAATTTTAATATAGTTGACTAGAAAATTTTATTTTTTTAAATATTTTTACCAGAAACAAAATTTTATTGACATAAAAAATATCATTATTTCTACAACCATTAAATATTATAAATCTTTTTCCTTGTTCCTTAAACATATTTTATTTTTAAACCATATTAATATTATAATTTCCATAACAATAAGATGTTGCAAATAAATATGCTTTTTACAAATATGGTTGAAAAATTCATAAGTTGTTTGTTTTTGAATATATTTCGTTTTTAACGTTAGTTTATTCATTATATACATGAAAAGAATTTGTTATATTTGGTGTGATTCAAAAAATACAAGATGTTGATTAACTACTATTAAAGGACTATTAGTTAATAAAAAATATCTTGTATTGATTAAAGAACAAATAATATGTAAATAATTTTTTATGTTTAACACTTTTATCTATTATTTTAAAACAAATGTAATGGACCCAATAAACATTTTATAAGAATAATGATTTTGAATTAATTTGTTTATTCTAATATACGATAAGATGAAATAATAATATGAAAAATGGAATAACAATATGATATCATAGAATAATAATATAATAAAATGAAATCATAATCTGATAGAATGAGATAATAATGTAGTAAGATGTAGTAATATAATAATATGAAAAACTTGAACCATAACATAAAAAAACGAACCATATTGGACACAATATGATAAATTGTAATCATAACAGTTATTTATAATCATTTCTACTTTATACGTTCCAATCATAATATGTTGCTTTTAGATTATGGTCACTACAACTACAACTTTCCGTTGAGTCCTAATTTCATCTCTCTAGCTTCAGGCATTTGGACTGTGGGATGATGTATCAGTCAGTCAGTAACGTTACTCTTTATATATTTATATAGATTTTTGTGCACAAATAAGTTAAACCTCGTAATCAAATTACAACTTGATTGAATTATACAGATAAGAGTTATACAGAATAGATAAGAGTTAACATATAGACTTCTTTTGATTAGCTAGGGTTAGTAGTCAATTAATTCTTTTATAGCTCTGTTTGTGTACATACAATCTTGTATAATACACAAAAATATACAAACGAAAATAATGTCTATGGCATGATGAGTATTCCTTTTATTTTCTGTTTGTTACTTATCGCCAAAATAAGAACACGATGGACATTATAAAGGCGTTGTATTAAGGGGGAGAATTGAGAAAAAAAAATTAAAGCGTTATGAAGATTGCTTCAAAATTGCTCCAAGGGAATTCAAAACAATTAACGAATTTTAACATCGATATGCATACTCAATATTAATATCATATTTTATGTGTCTTAATCTAAAGAGTATACATGTACATATTTGCGAATTTTTTTAGTCTTTAAAAGCATATTTTACTTTTTTAAAGCATAATTTGATTTTAATATTATCAACAACACATGACATTTTCATACATTTTGTCAAAATATTTTAAGACAAATTTGACTTCTTGCCAATGATATTGACGAAATTACGACTTATCTTTAATATTGTCTACAAATAGATTTCAATAAAAATTGAATGATTTTCGCTGAACTTATGGTGTATTTTATTAAATGTAGGTAACACTTTTTTACTTGTTACTGAAATATTTTAAAAATGCTTAAAATTTAATTTAAGAAAACTTTGTGATTCTGATGACTGTGTTCACCATCATCATTGAAATTAGCCTGTAATACTAGTTTTAGTCAATTGTAGGAAATGTTTTGAATTGTCATTAAGTCTTCCGACGTAATATGTTATTACCTAATAACTTGTAGCTTTTGTTTCCAGCTGGAAACGGGAAAGAATTGTCGTATTATGTGGCAAAGTGATACTTAGAATTATAACTTTTTTGAAATATATTTTTAATGGGAAAAAATAACTTTTTGAATATGCATTTGTCACTTGGCACTTGAGTGCTTATGAGCTCTGATGTAGTACTTAACAGCTTTTTCTCATTTATCTATATAACGTGAATTCCATAAGACATCACATCAAACACCATAGGTTCTTAGATTTGGTTCATATTTGGCACTTGCATGCTTTGACAATAAAATATCTATTTAGTTTTTTTGAAATTTCAAAAAACTTGCGATTATTCACGTTTTTAATTTCGTAAGAAATGAAAATATTTCTCTTTGAATGTAATTTTAATTATACTTATCATTTGAAGTTTAAGTCCGATTTCATTGATTTAAAAGTCATTAGAAAGACATTTAATTCCTTTTTTAATATCAGAATTAGAAAAAGAAATAAAAAGTACATTTATAATGCGAATGTATTTTTTAATGCATTTTTGAAAACTTTCTTCCCCTTCGATTTTTTTCATTTTCTTAAATAAACTTAAAACTTGATATATTAACTTAAAAATTCAGTTTAAGTTTCTTGGGACGAGAAGCTATATAGTATCTTTAACATTTTTTTTTTTTTCTAAAAATATACCAAAAAAATTTTCCACACAATAACTCATTTATTAATTTAAATACTTTTAACCTTTGGTCTAAAACATAAAAAATTGTTTTCCAAATTTTTTGGTTCATTTATAAAAAATTGGAAAAATATGTACCGAATTAAAGTGTGTATAACATGTGCTCAAAATAATAGATATTCTTTATAGGATGATATATAGGCGATAACTTTGAATAATTCTCAGATACTCAAAGTACTTTTCTTTTAGTGAAAAATTTGATCTGAAAATGCCACTTCAACGAAAAATATGGCAAGTATATGAATTCAAATATACCTTTTCGATTTAAATACCAAAAATTTTTGCTCATGCTAATAGATACAGTTAATTAATTTGTCATTTTTTTATATTAAATATCGAATTCTATTGTCGTTTTTGATTGCCTTTACAAGAAAAAATATAGTTGTAGTGACCATAATCTAAGAGCAACATATTATGATTGGAATATATGATCACAGCGAAAAATAGAAATGATTATAAGTAATAATTATTATGACTCCACTTTGACATATTGTGTCTGATTTTATTTGTTTTTTTATATTATGATTCTAGTTTTACATATAATTAAACAATCTTACTACATCATTATCCCATTTTTTCAGATTATGATTCCATTTTATCATATTATTGTCTCATGTTATCATATATTTATCCAAAATTATCATATTATTATTTTATATTGTCATATTATTATTCCATCATCATATCATATATTTAAATAAAACGTATTAATAAAAATTATTATTTTTATAAATTTTTTATTGAAAATAATATAGAAAAGTGTTCATTAGCCAGAAAAAATATTTATATATTATTTCATTATTTATGTTCATTTGTACCACCATATGTGGTGCAAATGTGAAATATCTTATATTACTTGAGTTACACCGAGTATAACCAAACCTTATCTATTTATATTTAAACTAAATGAGAATTACATTGAAGTTGGAAAACAAACAAGTATTGAAGTTTTCCACTAAGCTTGTGAAAAGGATAGGTATTACATTTATTTGAAATATTTTATTGTCATGGAATAATAATATTAATATGGTTTAAAAACAGAATACGATTTAAGAACAAGGAATAAGCCTGCAAATATTTAATGGTTGTAAAAGTAATGATATTTTTCATATTAATAAAATTTTGTTTCTGACAAAAAATACTTAACATATAATTTTTGAAGTCAATCATATTAAAATTATTGTTGTCATGAACACAGAGTTAGTAAAGTTCAAGAAAATTAACAATGAGAACATATTATTGTTATAGTGATAATGCTGTAACCATGTTTTTTCTCTGCGTGTTTGGTTGAAAATGTTATAAAGAAATATTATTCTGACATAGAAAATGGGAAGAACAGTCATTGTACCAAATAGGAGAGAAAAATGGTTTAAACCAGAAGAATAATGAAAAGTCATTGCTTAAAATAGCAAATAGGGGTTTGGCAGATCTCTGAATTTGAATTTTTAATAACGTAAAGATACGGTTAGAATTTGTTAAAGAACATTGTTTTGGTCTTATTTATCGCATTGATAGTACAATGAACATAGATGTATTCAGGGACATATTGGAAATAGGTTAGTAAAGGATAGGTTACAAGATATTTGTTTTAAGCCGTCCACGTTAATCTCTATCCAAGTGAATGGAAAAGAACTTTTGGAATTATTTGAAGAAAATACTGTCGAAAAAAGTTCCAAAAATGGAGAATAATTATAGAGGAAAATACAAATAATAAAAAAGTATATAAATTTCAATTACTAAAAAATCGGGATTTCATTTAAGGCATTCCCGAGAATTCGGGGTATTCGGGAAAAATACAACATTATTTAAAAAGCATTAAAACTAAACAAAAATATATATATAATTTGCACACAGTACATCTACTTTAAAATAAAAATATATGTTTTAACATCACTTTTTTAATATAAATAATAGTTTTTTTTTATAAATGTTTCTGTTGGGTAATAAATAAAATATACATTTATACGCCTACTCATAAACAAATTTTAAATTTAAAATATATTTTAGAGACAAAATTTGTATGGAACATTTATTTTAAAGGGCATTTTAAATTTAAAATTTGTTTGCGAATACGGGATTTAATATTTTAAAAATGCTTATTTGGAAATTCATTGTTATATTAAAAAATATATTCATACCCAACAAAAATATATAGAAGTCATTTTTAAGGAAGTACTTTTTCATTACTGCCAAAGTTTCAGTAAGCGTATGGTTTCTTGTGCTTAAGAAGTTATACAAACACCATCCAAAGATATTATTAAAAATCGATTCAGATAAATTTTTCTGACATAAAACGTTGAGAATTTATAAGTACTTTCCTTAACCATCAGGGCTGCCACAGGGCATCTTTTCTTATTTTCATTTTATTGAAAATAATTTATATTTCATCATCTTTTTGCATTTTAATCATTTGGTTAATTAGTTGACATAATAAATAAAATATCTAGATCTTAAATCCTCTAAATATTTTAACCTAATTATATTTTTAATCTGAAAATTGATTTTTTAATGTTTGCCCTGACCGTTATAGGGTTAATAATAACTGTTTTTATAAAATGAAAAATATTGTTATGGATATTTTTTTTAATAAATAATATTTGGTTTCTATAAAAATTAAAAGCAATTTCCTTGAATTGATAAAAAATAAATACATAAAAAATCAAATTTACATGATATCGTGAATATGAGTTCCTTTTTTGCTGGGTACTTGTATCCACTAAAAAAAAAAAAACTAAAAATGTTTAACTATTTAATTATCTGGTTATTCATCAAGTCTCCTAGAATATTTTTTTTTAATCTTTTATCCCGATCGATTTCTCCAAGACTTAAAACATAATATTTTTTTTTCGTTTTAAATATATAAAATTAATGTGTAAAAATTGTTGAAGGTGAAAGGTCAAAATAAAAAAATCTTACAAAACTGTCACGTGCATTAATCTAACATTGGCAAGGTTTCCTAAGTTTTGTGCTCTAATAGCAGTGGTTTCAAACATAGAGAATTTTCAAATATTTAAATAGTTTAGTCATTTTCGAATTTCTTTGTTCGGAAATTATTTTTTCTGGTTTTTAATGAACTCTTTAGAGATATTATATCGAACTGATTGCAAAACAATCTAACCGTATATTTGCTTGATTATGGTCAATCAACGTTTTTTTATAGAATTTTAGATTTTTTTTAAATTGTAAAAGTTCACATTTTTAATAGCTTTTAATTCCCGGGAATAGGGAAGCGAATTGTCAAAAACCTAAAAAAGGCTGAATTTCAAAAACGTCCGCTTATTTTTTGAGTTAATGTTAGTTAAGAAGATGTGCTCAAGATTAGGCCTTGACGGCCTAATCCCATGTTGGTGCCTTTCAGGGACACACAGGTAGCTATTAGAGTGATTCATTGTCTCTCCTTGCTTGGGATTTGGAGCTATCTAACCTCCCACCGCACTATTGGCAGTTTGTGTTTTCACGCACCACCCCATCGGGAGAGTAATCCCCTTCCCGTGATTTGGGTTTAAACCGCAGCCACCACGTGACTTCCCGAAGGAACTCACCAAAAACCAGTCCAGTACGACAGCACCGATTAGATGCTGCTATACCATGGGATACTGGTTCCCGTGGTACCAAATTATGATAGATCTCTGCTCTGGCCCCGAATAGACCACAAACAACAGTTATTATTAAAGTAGAGGTAATAGTAAAACCCTTCTGTACCTGCCATACTGATCTCTTAGACCGAAAGGCAATCTTTAATTTTGATGGACTGATCTTTTATTTTTTTTAATGAACGGAGGTAACGTACTTTTTTCTTCCTTATATAAAGCAAACTTAGGAGAATCTATTAATAGAAAAAAAGCAAGTTATCGATCTTCAAAAAAATATATTTTATTAAAATTTTACAATTATACTAATTATTCATATGCACATCTGCTCAATAGAATTATTTATATAATTATATTGAGCAGATGTGTATATGAATAATTAGTATAATTGTCATACTTTAATAAAATATTTTTCTAACAAATTTTTGTTGATGAAATTCTGCGAATAGTACAGTTGAAAAATTGCAATGCAATTTATAACTTAAATGTTATTTTTAAATTATTTAACTTAAAGCAAATATAAATACCGTTAAAATATTTTTTTAATCAATTAAATGTGTCAGTTACATATGTAGTTTGATATATTTTATCTCGCGTAAAACATGAAAAACACTAAAATATTAAAAAAGTAAATTTTTGTATAAAAAAAAAGTGTTGGTGTTTTTTTCAAAAAATTATTAAAAATGGTAAATATTTCTGTCACAAAAAAATATAAATTGAATTGTTTAACCAATGAAATAAAAAAAAAAAAAATCGTAGAGAGAGAACAATTTGAAAAATGCATCTAAAAAATGCAGTAAAAAACTAAAATTATTTAATAAATTTATTATAAAAAGGGCAAATGTAAAAATCCAATACATTTTAAATAATAAAAATTCGATATGAAATATGGAAATCATCGTTTCTTAAATAACTTAGTTTTTCGATTTTTTTAAGTTTTTAATAATTGCAAACAGCGAAAAAAATTGAAAGACTTGAAGTCAAAAATTTTACTTTTTTATATGTTTTTTCATGGAACTCATAATATATAAAAGAGTAAAGTTACTGAGTAATTGGCTGTAGGTTGACCTACTGCCATATAGATCCACTAAGGCGAGATTTTTGGAAATTCGAATTCGAAAGGATAAAAACTGGTAAATTCGGTAACATTATAACTTAACTTAACTTTGCTACGGCGTCTTGTCTTCTCGAACAAATCTACTCCTTGATGTATAGCTCATATGTGGTTGAGTAAAAAGACTGTCATGCCACACTCTAAGACTCGCATTTCGGTCTAATAGATCGTTTCAGTATGGCAGGTAGAGAAAGGTTTATCATAACCGGACTTGTCTGCGGTCTATACAGGTAGAAAAGGACCTTTGGGGTTTGATCGGAGACATATTACGGCAGGATCTAAACAGTGATGTTCTACTGAATTGGTTGTTGGTGAGACCCCTCGGGCAGTCACGTGGTGACTGCGGTTTAAATCCAAACCGCGGGAAGGGGATTATTCTTCCTATGTAGTGGTGCATGGCAAAACAAGCGGCCAATAATGCCGCAAGAGATTAGATAGCTCCAACTCCCAAGGAAGGGGGAGTCACTCCAATTGCTACCTGTTTGTCCGTAAAAGGCACATGAGGAGCGTTGGTAGGCGCATTGTACTCACCCGGTACAAAGACCATCGTAGGGTTAGGCTGCCAAGAGGTATAATTAACGTGGGTTAATTTTGAGCACATCTACTTAACTAATATAGGAACTAAATTTAGTACCCATAGTTATTCACTTAAAAAAAGCGGGCTTTTTTGAAATTCAGCCCTTTTAGTGAGAAAACGGGCAAGTATTGTATTTTGGTACTTTTTTGGCACCGTATGATTCTTTTAAACCCGCAAACGTAGAAATAAAATCTGCATCATAATAGTATCTAATCAAAAAATAACAAATAATAATTTGGAGTCTTTTGGAAATTCGATCGTTTAAGGGGTAAAGGTCGTACCTATTTTAGGTACTTTTTTCATAGTTTTTTTTTCTATTCTATTCCTGTATATAAATATATACATATAAATATATTTTATGGAACTCCACTACAATTTTGAGATTCATTCGAATAAAATTTTTGCAAAAGGGGAAAAGGGGTAAAAATTTAGTCATACAAAGTAAGATAAATAAGGTAACAAAATAAGGACGTTATTTAGAATTTGGGTACCAACCCGTACATAGGTCCGAATTCGGGTAAATAGCTTGTTACTTTTTGTTAAACATATATTTGTTTTTAGTAATTGAACAAGATATTTATCGTTCAAGTTATATTTGTGTGATGCAAATTTAAACATAGTGAAAATATTAGTTTATAGGATCTCTATTAAGTTTGAAAATGGAACTTGGTACTTTTTGCTTATGTACTTTTTTATTGGTTTTAAAAAATTAACTTATCGGCATTAAAGTTAGCCAACGAAAGTAGTGCTAAATGGTTATTTTTTCCCTTTAATGGTACCAAAGAAGAAAGTTTAATGGTAATTTTTGATATGTATTTGAGTTGCAATCAACAAAATCGGGACTGGTACTTTTTCGATCCTTCAATGGTATTTTCTGTATTACTTATACAATGAACTTAAAAACGTTAAAATAAGTAAGTGGAACTAAGTAAATGAGAGAAAATATTAAGGAACATTTTACTACTTTATTTGTTATTCCAATGGTGCTTTTCTTTTCTCTATAATATTGACCCAAGAAACATGAAATTAAAAGTACAAGGTTCTATGTGGTTAAAAATTAATTTATTTTTTTTTTAATTTTTCATTCTCCTAATGGTATATGTTAAATTTTCTATAATATTGAGTGTAGAAGTATGAAATTAAAAAAAAAAGGTTCTTAGTGAGTGAGAATCCTCAACACAGCACTTTTTGTTCCTCTTTTTCAATTTATTGTAATAATTCACCTAAAAATATGAAACATGAACTTACGTGGCCCTATATAAATAAGAATCCACAGGAGAAGACTTTGTGGTATTATCTTGTTCTTCAAATGATATTTTTTGATTCTTTTTTTTTTTTTTTTTGTAATAATCATGACAAGTTTTCCAAGCTTTTCGTTTAAAAAGTAAGCTTTTGCATATTTCACAAAACAAAGCTTATTTTTTAAATTGTTTATAAATTTGCATAAAATGAATAAAAAAATTAGTTTTCTTTAAAAAAATGCTACTTTGTAGTGATTTTCTAGAGTTTAATCAATTGATTTGTACAAATTTTTTTGTAATTCTTTTTAATACTTCATTCAAGTTGTAAAGAAAAAAATTCAGACCTACCAAATATGGCTATAAAAAGAAAATTTTTTTTCTTTTATTTTTATTTAAAAAATCTAAAACAATCAGAGTGTCAAGAAATTGTACTTCTTATATTTTCTAGACTGTGAAATTTAAGAAAAAAATTTTAATAATTTTATTTTCAACCCAAAAAATTGATTGATACTTAAATAAGTATTTAAGTATACACCTGGAGGCTTGAAATTAGACTCATTAGGAAGGGCAATTGACATGCATGTTATTAATTTTCTGAAGATATCATAGAAGTTAGGGGTTACAGTTTAATTGAACCGTTCTTAGTAAAAAATTTTGTAACTTTTACCTTAAAATATTTTTCTCAAACATATCTCAATTGAAAACCAATAGTTTGTGTATTTTGAGTATATATTTTGGTTTTCAATATTTTTACCTTTGCAGTCCTTATAACCTTTCGAACTTGAAATTTGTGAAATAAAATTTTTATTGTTTTACATATTATAAAAATAGCGCACAAGATAAAAATTCACCAAAATTACGTCTTTGTCCGCAGATCCAGTTTATTAATGAAGTATAATCTAGCATAATGTGGTGTAATTCCTGAAGTAAAATATTTTAAAATATTGACAAATATGTACTAAGAATAGGAACTTAATATTTGGGTATAAAAATAAATTTTTCTCAAAAATTTTGAAGAGTTTTGCAGTCTTATAAAAAAATTTTATTACTGGATTTTAATTTTTTTTTAATATTTTATCCTTGAATGCCATTACTATGGTATCTGTATCAACTTGACATGAAAGGCTTCATTTTTCATGATAAATTTTACATTTTTAAAAATATCCATTTTTTAATTTGTATAAAAAATTGTCATTTTTTAAGTCAAATTTAGTAACTATATAAAAACTTTGATAATACGGTTTCCGTATTTATATATATATATATATATATATATATATATAATAAGTACTGAAGTCTTAGTTTTTATCTCAATAACAAAATAATCGAAAGATATAACTTTTACTATGTAAATTTATGTAAGTAATTTTCTATGTAATTTTATTTGAATAGATCGAAAAGAAATGCAAATTGTTCTGAATAAGATTTTTTTACATTCTGATTTTTTTTTTTTTTGTAATATAAATTTTTATATATTTAAATAAATAAATAAATTTACATATTTTTGGTTTAAAAATACCAAAAACTTATTTGTTTTGTTTAATTTAATGCTATTTTTTCCAAATTTTCTCTTATTTGCAATCTTTATGTAATCTACAGTTGTCACTTATTATTATTATTATTATTATTATTATTATTATTATCATTAAAATTTTCAATAATATAGTAAGAATAGGAATAAAAAAATTATTTATTTCATTTATATGGCAACACTAATATATACTACTGCTACTTATTCGAAAAGCCTTTAGTAATTATTAACAAAACAAAAATTTTAGAAAATATTAATTACTTTTGGAGATTTTGGAAATTTTTTGCCTCCATATTGGAATAAACGTTAATAATCTTAAAAATCTGATTTTAGATTGGAAGTACTAATTTTTATGACAGTAAAATATCTCCTACTTTCTTCATTTTTGTATGGGCTCGATTTATTGTGTGGCAGTACAATTTGTTTTTTTTTTTTTTTTAATAAATAAATCTACCAAGTTTTTACCTGATCTATGCATGAGTCCCACAAGTCCACTAACGCAATAATGGTATAAATGCTAGTTGTCCCGATAACCGGATAATAATATTAGCACCTGTATGCCTACGGTTTTAAAGGATTATCAGAGCTAACATCTTGGCTGAGATATTTATTTGCAATTAATTACACTTCGTTTGCATTGTTTTAGTAGATCTCATAAATAATATTCGGGGTATAATAATTTATTTAAAGAGTGGAGACTTCCAGAGCCTTTGATAAAGTTTAGAATTGCACATTTCAGTCAAATTCAAACGAGTTCAAGATCAATTCGGGGATATTTCAAAGCCCCATTCATTCTCTTACCATATTTTTATACCCTAAGCACCAAAGGTGGTTGTGGTATTATGTGTTTGTGCTGATGTTTGTAATGCTCAAAGTAAACCTCCCCACCTCAAAGTAAACCATTCTCCTCAGTATCACTTTCCGATTTAACGATGTCCGTCCATAATTTCACCTAGGCCACAAACAAATAACGTAAAGTTTTTTTTGTCTAAAATGTTGCCTTTATTCTGCACATTGGATAGAAGGGAAACATATTATTGGTTGTGATAAACATATTTTATGTTTTCTACTAAAATAATATGCTTACGAAAACGAATATTTGCTAACTAAAACCATAAAATGGATTCTGCAAATATATAAATTATTCCAGTGGCCATAAAATACGTTTAAACATAATATGTTTGTCATAACAATGCTCAATTATATTTTTTTTCTGCTTGTGGGCTGGGGCTTCTGAATCTATTATAGTGCTTGTATTATGCTTAATTCTTTTATTCTTATTACAATGTTTGTGTTCTGTTAAAATTAACCCTCTAATGGTCGAAGTAAAATTGTGTAAAATAAATTTACGGATTAAAAATAAAATTAGTGTAAAATTTTTGGAGTATTTAAGGTCTAGATATTTGGTTTATTATATCAACTAAATAATCAATGATTAGAATTTCAAATATAAATTATTTTCAGAGAAATAAAAAGAAGAAAGAATGCAACCTTGATTGTTAGAGGCCAAGGATCTTATGAATTTGCTTTAATAATTTTGGTATTTTCCAGTGTCGACACGTCGATATGGGGTTTTTAAATTATTTTTGCTGAAATCCAAATTGTTTTTTAAAATAGACTATTTAAAATATATATTTGCCTGTCTGTTGGAGTCAACTTTCCAAAGGTCCCCTATACCTATATAAGTATAAAATTTTATTTATTAATTCAATAACAAGACGTCTCTGTTCTGCCAACTCAGTTTCCATTAGCCAACACTTTATTATTATTTTTTTTTTTTTTTGGTCAGAAGTAGTAAATGTCGTTCTTGACTGTCCTTTATTTCTGTTTATTTTATTTTTTTTTTTTATTTATTTGCTAATGTTATAGTCGATTGTGTTGGTTGCTAAAAATTTTAACTTCTGCCTCAATGATTTTGACTGAGAAAGTGGTTCTGTTTCTTTGCATTTTTTATTTTTTTATTTTCAAGAGTTTCAGTTTTTTTTTTTTTTTTTGAGCTGTACAATTCTTGTCCTCAAACTGGTTTCAGTTGGCCCTTTTTCAGTTTGATTAATTAAAAATAATAATAAGTGAAATTTTTGTTTAAGCATTTTTCAGAAGTAACACAAGAAATGTGGAGAAAATTGTATTATATTTTCATAATTTATTAAAAAAAATTGCATTACAAAAAATAAAATAACATATATTTTATTTAAAAGGAGCCAATTAAAATGTCATATTAAAATATTAAGGGTACTCAATTTAATGTTTAAGTTTCCCATCTGTGCAATTGTGCATATTTGCGCGACATGTTTTAAGAACCCCCTTTTCAAATGTTATGCAAATAATTAAAATCAAAGATATCTGCAATGATTTTATTTTAATTAATGTAACTATAATTTTTTACATCGAAGTTATTAATAACTTTTAAATATAAATGCACAATTAAACAAGTTTGCGTAGCTAAATAGTCGTGCAAACTTATAAGCGTTGTAGAAATGAATTTCATTTGCGAGCGGGTAAACTTGCACATACTGCACAGTTTTCGAAAGCATTACGCATTTCATGAGGACCCTTATTTAGTCTAATTATGAATTATACATATTACAGAAAATACACATAATGTCAAATATAAACTAGATTCGTTTTTATACTCACCATCAAAAATGATAATTGGTTTATCATTCCGTATGTATAATTATACATATTTCAGAAAATCTACATAAAATAGTGTCTATATTAGACAAATTTTTATCAAGACAAATATCAAAATCCACGCGAATTTATGCAAGGTGGAAACAGTTGCAAAAACAACAATAAAGCGAATTTAATGTTTTTTTATATGCATTTAGACAGCTGTAACAACCAGAAATAGTAATTAGCTGTTTTAATTAGGTTACCTTGTATAGATTCACACTGATTTTAACATTTGTCTTGATAAAAATTTGTCCTGTATAGAGCCTATATAATGTTGTATAGACTGCACCAGTGTTGCCAGCTTAGCTTTTTAAGGCTAAGTCTAGCCTTTTTATTTTGCTATTAGCCTCAAATTTTTCGCTTTAGCTTCTAGCTTTTTTTTAGCTTTTTTGATTTTTAAAATTCCCTCAAAAAAGCTAAAATGTTAGTATTTCAGCAACGAAGAAAACAAATCCTTATTTTCTATTACTTAATTTATTTTTACAGAATCATCCATTTAAGCGTGTGTATTTATAAAAATTGAGATTAGTTATATCTATTCAAAAATTTTTAACTTCGGCACTTTCTTCAATATCAAATAAAAAAATTTAACTAATTTTATAGACTTACTATACTAATTATAGAGATAATTTTAATATACTTCTTATAAACTATTTATTAATTTAATTTTAAAATATTCTTTTAAAAGCGAAAAATCAGCCATAAATTTGAATATGCTTAATCAAAAGGGAATTATAGTTTATTACGAAAAATCGCTTCAAGTCATTGGCTCATTTTTCATATGATATATAACGCCAATTTGTATGGGCTTTTTTTTGTACAAGTTTTCATTGGGTCATTTCGCTGACATCCGTTCTAAGTTTTATTTATAGACTTATTACAATATCTTTTATAAAAATACCAAAAACTAATGAGAATAAATACAGAAATTTTAACTTTTTCTGGCCATTTTTTAAAGTTCAATTTAGCTTCTGTTTTTCTCACCTCCTGGTAATACTGCACTGCGTGTAACAATTGTAAACGCACCCTATTATAACAGATTTCTGTAGATATAAAAGTCGGAGAGTAATGAAAATTAGATATATCTGAAATCAAATATATTAAAAAGATTTTCATTAAAAAGTGTTTTTTATATTTTTAATTTTGCTATGTATTTTAAGTTAAAATTAAATTTAGCAGTGTTTCATAACTATAAACACTGCTAAAAATAATTTTATCTTGATAAACATAATAAAATTCAAAGTAGAAAAATTTTTCTTTTACAAAAAATATCATTCATTTTGTTTACTTTTATATGTGAGCTATTACCAAAAAATTTTAACATAGCTTAAACCGGCTTTAATTTTTCATAAGTTTTGCAGTCATACTATTTTAAACAAATGTGCAACAGATCTGAACTCACAAGACTTGAAGCTAATAGGCTGCCAAAATTTTGCACCAAAAGTTTCATTTTTTAATCATAATTGTTGTTCAAAATTTAAAAACTTAGAAAAGAGTTTCAAATTACTTAACTTTTTATCATTCTTCTACACATTTTGTTAGTTTATAATTCTTCTTCTCATTCCATCTTAAATAAACTAATCGAACTTTTTGGATAAATTATATACCTTCACGCAGAGAACAAACATGTTTACGGAATTTTCACTACAAAACTATTATGTTTTCATTGTTAATTTTCATTAATTTTAATAACACAATGTTCATGATGTTTGTTTTAGTTTTAATAAATATTTTATGAACTTTTGCACTACAAAAATTGAATGTTTTTAAATATTTTTACCAGAAACAAAATTTTATTGATAAAAAAAATATTATTATTTCTACAACCATTAAATATGACAAATCTTTTTCTTGTTCTTAAACTATATTTTGTTTTCAAACTATATTAATATTATAATTCCCATAACAATAAAATGTAAGAAATAAATATGTTTTTTACAAATACAAATAATAAATAATACAAATAATAAATAATACAAATAATAAAATGAATTAAAGAACAAATAATATGTAAATAATTTTTTGTGGATAATGGACACTTTTGTCTATTATTTGAAACAAATGTAATGGACTTAATAAACAATTTATAAAAACAGTAATTTTGAATTAATATATTTATTCTAAAATGGAATAATAATATGATATGATAAATTGAAACAACAATACGATAGAATGTGATAATAATGTAATAAAATTAAATAAAATTATAATCTTATGGATTAGGATAATAATGTAGTAAGATGATATGAAAGACTCGAATCATAACATGAAAAAAGGAACCATAAAATTGAACATATGATAAATTGGAAACATAACAATTATTATTTATAGTCATTTCTATTTTTTATGACCATATGTTCCAATTATAATATGTTGCCCTTAGATTATGGTCACTACAACTATATTTTTTCTCTGAGTGTTCTTTGTTATTGTGCAAACTTTCAACAGTTAAATACAGGGTAGAAAAATGTTGATGACAAAATTTTTGGATTTTTTATGCAGAGTCTGTGCGACCCATAACAGAATAAAAATTTTGAAACAGGGATTCATGAACTTAGTTTTTCATTATTTTACACAGTAAAATCGAAGGAGATTTAAATCTAAATTTATTTAAAAAATTGTATGGACTTTTGGAAAACTAAGCAAAAATCGTACTTTTTTGTATTTTTATATAGCAAATTGCAATTTTTAAGAATTCTGGATATATAGATATGAGAAGACTGATAAATATAATTGATCGGAACCATAAATTTAAAATTTTTCATTGAAAGTTGAAAACAGGACACTTTTGTCAAAACAGATTTTGCTAAGGCACATCGCCTGGGCAGCATAATTGCAATAATTAGATGATATTTATAATGCTTAACGGAAATGTAGAGTCCCATCAAAATATGTCGAAAGATAAAAAAAAATACTTGGGTTAAAAAGGGATCACAAATTATATAGCATTTCTTTGTAATAAAATCTAATAAAATATATTTTCGTATAATATATGGAGAAATAACAATATATTAAATTAAAAAGGGTAGAGGAGAAATCTATGGATTTACGGTTTAAAAAACCGAAATTCGAGAAAAATATTTGTGATAGATTTATGCAAGAATGATATCCATAGCTTATATAGGAGCACCAAAAATTTAAAAAAAACCACATATGCCTTAGTTTATTGTTGTTGTTTTTCAGTAACCATGAAAACAACAACTATAGGAGAAGTATAAATTATATAAATAAAAAAACAGATTTGCCAATAACTCGGTTGTTTATGAACCGATTATGTTGCTTCAAAAAAAGTAAAATAATTGTGATCGATCTATGTAAAAACCAAGTCTATATTATTCTTCATTTCTTCTGATTTTGTTTGTAAAAACGAAGTCCTTAATGCTTCAGAGAATCGAAAAACCGGATTTTTAAATATCTTCGCTATTTTTTAACCAGTTTTTTCAATAGCAAAATTCTCGAATGGATTTCCGATTGTTTCAGATATATATATATATATATATATATATATATATATATATATATATATATATCACCGATAACCAATTATATATATATATATATATATACATATATATATATATATATATATATATATATGATTGGTTGTCACTGGTCTTCATAAACACCACTTCAACCGACAAACGGAATGATAAATTTAAATATATATCCTTGACACCTGTGGTGAAGGGTTTAAGAAGATCAAAATTAAAGGTCTTTGTCTCATAGAACAGTAACGTCATAGAAAATGTTTATTTAACTACATACACTCGCTGTGTTCAACTAACTTTTGAGAAACTTCGGACAAATTAAAGTATTCACAAATTTACTGACTCAAATTATAAAAAGTTTACAAAAGATGGGAATGCAAAAAACCAAATTTGTTGCCCAAAAACGTTTCAGAATTAAGTGTTTCTCTTTTGTGCGCTCTCATTTACACAAATTTTTTGTTATGAAGAGTGTTATAGTAACTTTCGACAAGTTTGGGTAACTTCGGTAAGTTCGTCGAACACTCCTACTATACGCTATTTACAGCAAAAAACCTTTTGGGCAAAACATACTTACTAAGCGCTTGACTTTGAAGCGCTGGTAGAGAATTCAAGATAAATTTGTATTTTTTTTTTTTATATTCTTCCTGTATTAAGCTTTGCAATACAGATGGTTTTACGACTGATCGTTTTACAAACAATAAAAGGGCTTTAAAAACAAGATTTCATAAATAATACATTAAATAAGCTCTTATTATTAAAAATTATTTCATCTTTCTTGAAGCAAGCAAATTATATGAAAAATTATTTTTACAAAATATATTACATAGAAAATGGTATATTTTAAAATACCGGTATATACCTGTATAGAGGGAAACAGTATTTGAATACTGGTATTTTTAGTACTTTTATACCTTAGTCGCTCATCATGCTTTATTTAAGATCCTTGGTAATGAGATCACAAATACTACCAAATCTTGCATTATCCCTTTCTTGGACGTCAAAAATATTGAAATTTATCGTCAGTCATTAATTGAAAAAAAAAATACAAAATTAAAAAAACTAAAAAAAAAAAATATATATAAAAAAGTCTAAAGTAAGTGCAAACGTTCAAAATACAATACGAGCTTGATTTGTGCAACTACCTATTACTGTAACACCCCGATTTGTGCAAAACGTAATTTTCTTACATTACAGGGTTTATAAGTCCAACTTTTTTCCAAAAAAAGTATCGATAAATGCAACTTTCTCTTGATATATGTAATATTGCATCAATTTATCGTTCTTGTTCTAAAACGTAGTTTTAATGATCTATAAATATAATCAAATACATTGAATTATGTCCCAATCAAAATTAAAATTGCAATAAAACTGGACTATTCTTTGAGTTAAAGAAATGTGACTCCGAGACGTAAACATTCAAATAAAGCACTTGTTTTTTTTATTTTGTTTAATTTCAATGAATTATTTGAATAATATAAGTTATTTATTTAAAAAAATATAATGAGAGGCTTCAATATTCAGTGGTCGCTTCTCGCAACTTTTTCTTAAATTTAAACAACAAATCGAGTCTGTACTGTATGTATTAGTTTATTAAAAACAAATAATTAAGATATAGTTGTTAAAGCCCGACCATATGCTACCCTACACCATTGGGTATGTATATCAAAATCCGGGAAGGGGTCTTACATGATCTCCTGTAGCTAATTGTGTTTCTACATATATTTCGAAAAAACTTGCGGGTCGTAATAGGAAAAAAATTTTGTCATATTAGAAAAACAGTAAAAAGGAGCTAAAAGGGCTAAACGAAAATTGTCAAAAGCGCTTGAATTGCATGTTATTTTGTTTTGGGGTTGAAAAATATTATATATCTATCCTGAAAAAGTCTAAGTTGGCATCACTGGTAAGATTGTTCAAACCATAAAATCGGACACAATATGACAAAATGGAATCATAAAAAATATTACTTATAATCATTTCTATTTTTCGCTGTGATCATATGTTCCAATCATGATATGTTGCTCTTAGGTTATGATCACTACAACTATATTTTTTCTTTGCGTGTAACTTGATACTAATATTTGTATTAGATTTATACACGTTAAAATGATTTTTGGAAATTAAAAGTTTTCTTAACAGAAATGTTACTTTCAATTTATGTATTTCTCATATTCTTTATAAAAATAATCTAATAATCAGAGTTTTAATGTTATAAAAGTGTATATTTATTTAATTTGGAATCTTGAGGGGTAAAAGTGTCTATAAAAGATACTTTTTGTATCTTCTAGACTGTAAAATATAAGAACAGAATTTAAATAATTTTATTTTCAGCCCAAAAAAGTGGTAAGATGTCCTTGGATATTCCTTATTTAAGTATATACCTGGAGGCATGAAATTGAAATCATTAGGAGGTGCGATTGACACGCATGTTATTAATTTTCTGAAGACACCAATATTACGACAGTTGTCAGTAAAGTTAGGGGTTACAGATTATTTTTTCAGTTTTTTTTTCACTATATATATATATATATATATATATATATATATACATATATATAACTTTCCGAGATTCGTTAAAGTAAAATTAAAAAAAAAAATACATTGTTCAAAATAGTAAAATTTTTGAATTTTTGGTCTTATTTTCTCTACAAATTTTGAGTCCCAGGTCTTCTTAATTCTCATTACAATGTATCATTTTAAAGAATCATTTACCATCCACAAAAGTAACAAAATGACAAATCAAATCTTGTTTAGGAAAATTTTAAAATTTTTGTATAACATACAAAAAGTGGGAGTATGAGTGAATGAGTGGGTGGTAGAATTGGTGGATAAATATAAGAAGCAAAGACTGAATAAGTGAGTGAGTGACTGACTGTGTAAGTGCACGAGTTAATGAATAGTGTTTGGTTGAGAGGCACGTTCAATCATTCATTTATATGTAGCTACGTAAATTTCGTATTGCATGTATGCCACCCTGTTAGCACGTTTTATTACATTTTATTTACGTTTGCAACATGTTGCAAAATTCCAATTTTACAATTTTGTACATTTTTTTATACATATGAATTTATTTGTGAATGTGTATTTTTGTTCTTATTTAGTTGTTATTATTGTTTTAAGTTGTATGCGTTTTTTTTTATTTTTACAGGGCAATATTTCATGTTGCCTTTTATTTTTAAACCCTTCACCAAATGTGTCAAGGATTATATAAATTTGTTATTAAGTTTGTAATTTCCACAATTTTCATCTGAGAGCAAAAAATTTTATATTTTCTGAAAAACGAAAAGGAAATAACGATGTTCGTTTGTCCGTCCCTGTGTCGTTTGATATGGGGTTTATGAAGCCACCCGAGAATTTAGATACATGATATAGTATATGAGTAATTTAAAAAAATTCAAAAATTTTGACTAAAAATATTATTATTTTTTTTTTCTGGCACGAACGTGTCGATTTGTGGTTTTATTAATCAATATTTAGAAATGCAAAGTCTGTTCGCGTTAATAATTTTTATTAATGCGCTCAAAAGTTGTGGAGGTTTAAAATTTAGATTTTAAAATAATCTTATAAATGGAGTTATTGCTTTATCGAAACCAAAGCATTGCCTTTTCGCAAAACAAATGAATTGCTTAGAGCATGTCAAAACTATTACTAAATCTTTAATATTTATCGAAGTACACAGAAAAATTTTAATTTTATGCTTTGCACGATTTCCTAAATAGCAAAAAAAATTGGTTAAAAATTTGAAATAATAGACATATTTTGAGATATTTAGCTTGAAAGATTAAGTAAATACCGAAAATGGTTTGAAGAATATGGTCATTTAAACCTGGCTATTCATGATAATATCCAGTTTGGTCTTCCGCCAAATAGATAAGACGAGATCTTCGAGTGTTTAGGGGTTAAAAACGGGTAAAATTGGTAACCTTATATCTCCTAAAAACTAATATAAATACAAACAAAAGTGGATACCTATCGTTATTCAGACAGGTGTCTGGTACTTTTTTAAAAATCAGTCCTTTTAAGGAAAAAAAGTGTAAAACAGTATTTTGGTACTTTTTTGACACCATACGTATCTTCTAAACCAGTAAACATACAAATAAAAATTTATGTCGTATTCGTAACTTATCGAAAAATAACAAACAAATTTGGTCCTTTTTTGAAATTCGAACGTTTAAGAGGTAAATAAAACATTTTTTTATTTATTGACATATACATATGCTTATTTTAATATGGGATCTCACTACAATTTAGAAACTCATTGGACTAAAATTTTTATTACTTCCAAGAGGGGGAAAAAAGTATTAAAAAGGGGTATAGTGGGAAATTATATTTTATTTACACTAAATAATGAATTATCTGTTATATTAAACCTAGAATGTATAGAAGAACGTGTTTACGTATATGTAGTCCTAAGTGTGTAAGAATTCACAAGAGGGGTACTTTTTCCTTCTTCTAATGGTACTTTGAATTTTTTGTAATAATTGACCCAGAAGCATGAAATTAAAGATTCATGGTCTTAAGTGGATAAGAGTTCATAAGAGGGGACTTTGTGGTATTTTTCTATTCTTTTAAATGGCATTTCTTGAATTTTCTATAATATTTAACCTAAAAGCGTGATATTAAGGCTTAAGGATGTGGTACTTTTTCGTTTTCTGATGGCACTGTTTGTATTTTTTTATGGTATTAAAACCAAGTTTAATAGTTTAATTTTTTGGGTTTTTTAAATAAAAAAGCTACCAGATTTATATCTGGCCTATGTAGAGGTCCCGTAAGCTAACGCAGTAGCGGGTTAAATGCTAGTTTGCTATATAAAAATACAAAATGTGCAATTTTTGCGTAATTTTCAAAAAGTCCTTACGTTTTTTTTTTAAATTTATTTTTAACGCTCCTTCGATTTTATTCTGTAAAATAACAAAAAACTAAGTTCACGCAGTAATCTATAATAATCCATTGGAAATTGTGAATGTGCCTCGTGAAAAGCTGTTTTTTTTTTTAATTTCGCTCCTCTTTTCTCAAATTTGAGAGTATGCACTGAGTTGACTATTTAGGGCACATCAACAAGATATAGCGCAAAATACGCATAATTATAACAAATTTCAAAATTTGGATTCCATTGAGGGATTACCACAAAACTTATTAAGGATTGAAGACAGAATTTTTAAACATATTTGATAATGGCCCATACATTTAATTTTCATATAACATCTTAACACTGATGAAGGGTATTTAAGATTCGGCATAGCCAAATATAGCAGTTTAACTTGTTTATTTTTATCTTTTTTTAGTTTCTACTCTTGAGTTTATCTGTATGTTGCTCTTTTTTATTCGCCTGCGGTCTATTCTACATTTATTCATTTTAACAAATACTCACACAGATTTTAACACAAACATACATCCATATATATGTATGTTTTATTTAACATTTTCCAGTTGGCAAACGTACACCCCACTCTAGTATCATCATTTAAACAAACTCATCCAATTCAGCAAACAGTCCAACCGGCCAATTCATACATCTATTCAGTCAGTCAGCCAGCCATTCAGCCAAGCCAACGACCCAAGTAACCATTTGTTCATACATGTTCTACTTGTACGTGCCTTTTGGCTTTAAAAATAGTACAAGACCAACTTCTATACGAAGTAGAGTAAATCATTTAGCCCTTTTTTTACATAAACATTCTTTTAGCAAAGGGGCACAATGTTTGTACGTGTATATGCATGCACTCTCTTTGGTAAGGTTGGATATTGTTCTTCTACCTCTTTTTTATAAGTTGCAGAATGTTGTTGTTTTCATTTTGACCGTTTTTTATTCATTTATTTCTTTTTTGTTTTTTGCAAAATGATTTCACCGCCACAGGAAGGAAGGTGAAATTATTTTAAAAATGTCACGCATGCGTTGTTGGCATTTAAGTAATTGTGCAAATAAATATAACAACAACACGCATAACAATATAAAATGTATAAGAACATAAATAAAGCAAATCTATGAAAAATAAATAAGACAAGTAACATAATGGAAATATCTTAAGTAAATTATTTTGTTTTCATTTGCTAAAGAATTCTTTCATTTGATTTTCTTTAAATAGAAAAAAAAAATGACCATGGAATTGCGTATTAAATTTTAAAAAACCCCTCATCTTATAGCCGTTTGGTTCTTCCAATTGAAAATATTCCTGTAATTGGGCCTAATTGAAAAAAATACGTTTTACTGATATTTCTCATTAAAATTCGATTTATATAACATCATAAGAAAACTAATCTCTTAAACAGATCCCCAGTAAAGAAAAAAATGTAATTCTTTGATCATTGATATTTTTCATCACAATTCAATCTTTCGAATAAAATCACAAAAAAATACTAAAATTGACTGTAGTTTCTTAAATAAGATCGTAATTAGAAACTTAGCTTAATAAACTAAGGTTCTAATTAAGAAGAGGACATCAATCAAAATTCGATTCAGAAAAATAAAATTAGTTGTGATCTCTTAAATTGAGCCACAATTGAAAAAGATTGAAAATCTGTGATCACTGATATTTTTAATTACAAGTCGATCTTTCCTATTAAATCATATTAAAACTAAAATTGGATGTAGTTTCTAAAATAATGTTCCGATTAAGAAAAGGGCGTCATACTGTGATCACTGAAGTTTTTCATTATAAGAACATTGATATTGGCTGTGGTTTATTAAATAAGGCTCCAATTCCAATGTAAAATCATACGAAAATTAAACTCGATTTTTCATTTAAAACAATAAAAAAAATTAAAGTCGGCTGTGATTCCTTAAACAAGGTAAAATTTAGAAAAACTGAAGTTTTCCAACAAAATTCAAATTTATACTAGCTGTAGTTTCTTAAATAGGCCTCCAATTAAAGAAAATGATGTCTGTAATTTCTGATATTTTTCATCAAAATTCGATTTTTCATATAAAATCATAAGAAAATTAAAATTGGCTGTGGTTCCTTAAATAAGGCCACAATTCAGAAAAACTGAAATTTCTCACCAAAATTAAATTTTTCATTTAAAATCATAAAAAATCTAAAATTGGCTATAGTTTCTTAAATAAGGCTCAAATTAAGAAAAGCACATAAAATTTTGATCAGTGATATTTTTCATCAAGATTCGATCTTTCGAACAAAGTCATAAAAATACTAAAATTAACTGTAGTTTCGTAAATAACACCCCACTTAAGAAAACGGCGAAAATCTGTGATCACTGATATTTTTAAGCAAAATTCGATTTTTATATACAATCGTAAGAAAACTAGCATTGGCTGTAGTTTCTTAAATTTACTTCTATTTTATTTTTTTATAGTCATTATTGTCTTTTATTTTTAATTAAATTAAATTTATCTATTTTGTATACAGTTATGTCATATATATTCACACTTTTTCAAATTTTTTAAAAATTTGGAAAAGAAGTAAAATATTTGTGTTGAGTTTGTATTATAAAATTTTACACTATCTCGTAGGTAAGATTTAGGACCATCTCTAACAAAGCTAAACGTAAATAATTTTTAAGTATAAAAAATGTGTGCAAATACTTTTAAAACGAAAAATGCTTACGAATTTTTCTATTAATATCGGAAATAAATATCGCGATTTTTTCAGAAATTACTACAATCTAATCTACACATTTCAGGCTTATTTCAAAATATTTTATAACAACTCAAATATTTTACTTCCTTTCCAAATTTTTAAAAAATTTAAAAAAGTGTAAATATATATGATTATGGCTGTATATAAATTTTCTTTTATTCAAATTTTTCAAAATTTTTTAAAAATTTCACATCTGGCAACTCTACTATAAAGAGTAATATACTACGTTTATAAACACCTCTTACTCGCGATTAAAAATATTGCGAATTGAAAATTTTGCCGTATAAACAGTGAGCTAATATTTTATTTGCAAGTTAGTAATTTACGAAAACTAATCGTGATTAATGAAACTAATTGCAGATAAAGAATATGCCATTATCACTTCCTTTCCCATACAGCACGTTAAATAAGGAAATATATTTCCTTATGCAATTTATGTATAAACAGCGAGATATTTATTTGCAAGTTATTTTTATTTGTAATAATCGCGCATACAAACATAATAATAGTTGATATTAGAAGTTTTTACTCTTCCTGCAATATGGCTGCTTTACGTGTCTATATTAAAAAATTTTTTCAAGACAAACGTCAAAACCCGAATTTATAGAAGGTGCTAGTAGTTGCACAAAAACAACAATAAAGTCAATTCGTTAACGTTTTTATATATACAGTTTGACAGTTGTAGCAACCAGAAGTAATAATCCGCTATTTGACTGAGGTTACCTTGTTTGGATTCGTACTGATTTTGACGTTTGTCTTGATAAAAATTTGTCTACAATAGACAGTATGTTACAGACTTGCCACTTTAAATACAGTGCTACCAGTTGTTTTTAGAGCAGAAAATCAAAATTTTACCGAGTTTTAGTTAAGAAGGATGCTTAACTAAAAATTCCTTTTAAATGTTAAACATTAACAAAAATGAATAAATTAGAATATGATAATTTAAAATTTATAAACTAAAATGTTTTCCTTAAATTATTTATGCCATTTTTTGTAAAAAAAAGGTTAGATATTATACTTAATTAAAATCCTAAAACCAAAAAAAAAAAATAATAATAATAATAATAATAAGATACAAATGAAATTGTATTCCTGTATGCCATTTTAAGTTTTAAAGGTTTAAAATTAAATGTGGCCCTTAAATTTAAAATTTGGAAAAATTTGGGGAACACTTTTTCTGTGTTGTTACATAAGCGCTTTTTGTAAAAAGTTTTGGATAGATTTTGATTTGTAATATATATATATATATATATATATTTCATTAACTGATAAAGCTAGTACTTAGACAAATTATAAAAAAACATTAAAAATTAAAAAATGTTGTCACCAAAACTCTGCTACCCCGTAGTTAACTGTTGAAAGTATGCACAAAGTTGTTGCAGAATCTATCCACAAAGTCTGATTGGTTTACATGAAATCGAATGAGATCAAAAAGTATAATAGCACAAACATAAAGTGAAGAAGAATGAGGTAATTTTTAGCCCTTTTTTAAATTTTTGGACTTTGTACTTCATTACTTTCAAGCCTTGCGAGTTCAGATATGTAATCCATTTGTTTTAAGTGGTATTACAACAAAACTTATTAACGACTAAAGTCAGTTTCAACCAGGTTAAAAGTTTTTGATAATGGCTCATATATATAAGATTATTAACAATTAATAGAATTTACTAATATTCTTTCAAGTTTTACGATAAAATATTGTTTTTAAATTTAAGCGTTAATTTATCAAATGTTTCTTAAAATAAACATGTTAAAATAACTTATTCGTACTAACAGATAATACAATTTACTCCTTAAAGTATGTTTTCATTTTTTCATATTTATACATACAAAAATAATCTACATTTTTCTCCAAACTGTAAAAACGTAAACACAAATTTAACCTGTCATAGCAAACGTTGCTTCCTTACATAGTGTCTACATTAGAGATTTTTTCATCAAGACAAACGTTAAACTTAAACCGAATTTGTGGAAGGTGGCAACAGTTGCACAAAAACAGCAATATGGCGTATTCATTATTGTTTTTTATATATGCAGTTTGACAACTGAAACAACCAAAATAATAATCAGCTGTTTAACTAAGGTTACCTTGTATATATTCTCACTGATTTTGACGTTTGTTTTGATAAAAATTTGCCTAATGTAGACACTAGGTTATAAAAAAAAACAACACTGATAGCTTGGGATGATTACGGCTGGTCTACACGTAGACATTTTTATGTTAACAATTGTCAAATTCTATCTCTCTCTTTAAAATGTTACGTGTGGACCAATAAGAAATCTACTGAGCAATATATTTCGCAATAAATGTTTAAACGCAAAACTGAGCAACAATGTTTAATATAAGATAAGATTTTGCCTTTTAAATAAAAAGAAAAGTGAAAAATAATTAATTTTGTTTTGAAAAGACAAATAAAGAATAAAAATGCCATATAAATTTAAAATTTTGGATAAAAACAGACAATTTAACATATAAATTTCTATTGTACGTTTTATCCACACTCCTTAACACAAAATTGGAAACAAAATTGTTCTTCCGTTATTCTGACGCGTTCATATTGTTCAGATTACGAAGATAATCGGCTATTTACACGTACACATAATTGTCATATAAAATAGTAAAATTTTGAGAAAAAAAATTATCAAATCGATTATTTAAAATCGTCAATAAATCGTCAACATCAAAAATTATATGTTAATTGTCATTTTCTATGCATTTTTTTTTTAGGAATAATTTGTTTTATTTACAATTAAATTTCAAATTAAAAAGATATTACGTACATTAATTTCATATTTCATATTTAAATTAATTTTTTCTATCTCTTACATAGTACTGCAATTTAAGGATTTCTAATGACCTGATTATGAAATTAAGTTTTTATAAAAATTTTAAAAGGGTTTTGTAAAGCGTTCATTCACATTTTATAAAGAAAGCTTACATAATTGAATCAAATATGATAATAAATTGGTTCTCATAAATCTTTCCTATAAATAAACAATTTACTCTGATAATTTTAAGAAAGTGCTTATTCTGATTGTTATTACTTATGTATGAATTAATTTGCTTTGAAGAGAAAAATATATAAAAAATGCTGAAATTAGTTCTAAATCTTCAAATCGTCAACAGACTCTCTTTAGCATAAAAAATCGTCAAATCTAGCAACAGTGCAGTTTATAACAAATAACGTCTGAGCAACAAAAATTTTATTCAGTCACTTGTTAGCTTTCAACAAAGCGGGTGCATAGCACACTGTTCTTAAAAATTACTACACTGAAAATATTTGAAAATTTTCCGCACATGTACCAATATATGTTTGAACACCTATCTTAAGTACAAATGTGTATTTTTTATCATTCTTTTAAAAAATTTCATATTATATACAAGAATATTTTTAAAAATATAGTTTTTTATAATAAAAATACATTTATTAACTATTTCATTTCACCAAAAAAATTAAGTCATTAATAAAATTTACTATAATTTTTCAATTAAAACTTCCATTTTTATGGAAATACTAAGAATAAATTAGAGTGCAAAAAATTACAATATTTTCGTCATTAAATTATATCCCATATTTCCTTCCATCTATATTTAAAATTTCATTAAAATCGGTTTAGCGATTTAGGCGTGATTGCTTCACAAACAAATAATATTAATATGGACTTCATAAAAGGATTTTTTATTTTTTATTATTATTATTATTTCTTTTTCTTTTTATAATACCAGTAAACACAATCATACATTTGTACTTGTAAATTAAAAGAATTGCACATATTCGCAGAACACGATACAATTTTTTGGCAGTGTCAACCAGTGTGACCATTTTAGCATTTTTGTAGCTAAATTTAGCATTTTTTGCTAAGATTTAGTCTAAAATATTTCATTTAGCATTTTTATATTTAGAATTTTTCAAAATAAATACAAAATTTTAATATTGACATTAAGAGTTAATACTATTGTCTCCAATAAATAGACATTAACGGAAATAGTATTAATTTTAAAATCATTATCAGCGAAAACTTATTAAATTAAAGCAAAAATTGCAAGTACTAAGTGCTTAGTTAAAAATATTATTTTAATGCGCGTCGTGAACTTTATAAAAACGAAAATTAGAAACCCTATTAAATACAATTAATATTAGTAATCCTTAATATTATATACAGTTTAAAAATATTAAATAAATGTTTGCAATGTTTTGAAATGGAGTTATATTTACTTGATACCGCATCATTTAGTTTTTAAGCAAATACGTATTGTTATTTTAACGTGAATTTGAAGGTACAAGTATTAAAGTGGTGGATCGTGAACAGAACTGACAATGCATGTAAAGTAGAACAAGAAGATGTCAAGGGCTATATGGATCGGTATATACATGGTAATCTAACACTTGAACAAAAGAAGGTTATGAATTAAAATGGATATTATCACGGGACATTGTCCGATCATATCTAGGTTAAGTAGATGGGACAATGACATAACGCTTTTTTTTTAGGTTACGCGAGTACATTAAGGAACTGTAAGTGGTTTAACGCATTGAATTAGACGATGTCCAATACACAGTAGTGCAAAATGGAAATTTTATGGAAATAAATTTGTAACTTCTAATCTGCTGGTTGGATTTGTATAAAATTTCACATAGGCATATCAGAGGAGTGTTCAATTTTAAGGTTGGAAGGGGGGCCATTCGTATCCCTCAGGAGTGGATTTATTGGGGTTCAAAATAGGGTGCATCTGACATAGAAAATTTGTAATCACTTGTCAACTTTTTGATTCTTATCTTCTTTCAAATATTTTTACATCTTCTTAAAACACTCGATAAGGACTATGAAAAGCATACTCACATATACTATTTATCTGTTATAGTTATTTGCATTTGAAATTTCAACTATCTTAATTTTGCCAAATCTTGGGCCCAATATTTTTATCCATTTTTACAAAATTTTTTAGGTAAATTTGCTATAAAAAAATCATTTTTTTTATTTTTGAATTGAAAATTTAAATAAAATAATGAACTTATTTTTTGCCGAAAAAGTGTGTACACTTTTTTCTCTAAAATAAAATTTTCTTTAAGAACATATAGTAATTTTATAATTTTTTGAAAGGCATTTTCACGAAGATAATTCCAAAATTAAAAATAAACATAAAAAGCTAAGCTAAGTACAGACTCTCCGGAATTTGACCTATTTTATATAAAAATTTTTAATTTAGCCTGTATGATCTGAAATTTCAAAAGCCAATTCTGCAAACCCAATGCAGTTTCAAAAACTTTAATGTGTTCTAGAGAGATTGATAACGGCCTTTTCCAAATCTGCACTTATTCGCCGCTTTTATGGGAATTGTAGCGTTTCTTTTACAAAAATCTGACCTTTTGTAATCTTTACTATTTTAATTGACGTTGATTTTGTCATCGAAAATTTCGTTAGGATATCTCAAATAACAAAGATTATATTACAGATAAAATATTTAAAGTTTCTTCAAAAACTAATTTTTTATAAACAATTTATTTGAATTCCAAAAATCATAAAAAGTATGGACTCCAATCCAAACATAAATATTTTATGTAAATCCAACCAGAAGGTTAGAAGTTACAGATTTATTTCAAAAAAAAAAAAAAAAAAATCGAATCGGCCCACTGTGTGATGTACATAACTAGGTGCAAAGTGAATAATATTGTAGACTTTATTATGTGAATTGGATGACTTTTTCCTGTTCTTCATCTTATTATTATATTATTTTATTTCTTCTTCTGTTTATATATCTTTTAGGTTTTTTTTTTAAATAAAAATATATCACTGGAAAAAGTACTTTATTAATTTAGCATTATTTTTTAGCATTTTTAAATAATTTGTAGCATTTTTTAACCTTATTTTAAACGCGATTTAGCAGAATAATTTTTTCACATCTGGTCACACTGGTGTCAACCTATAAATTTACTCTCATAAAAAGTAAAAACTCATCAATACATCTACGTAAAAGTGTTCTCTCAATTCGCCTAGCAATGATGTAGATACCAGTGTTGCCAGGGGTAGCTTGAGAGAGGTTACAGATTTTTGTCAAAAAAGTTACAATTTTCTTAAAAAGTTACGTTTTTGGAAAAATAAATAGGTTCCTTTTATTTTTTAATTAAAAATTTGGAAATAAGTAATAAAATAGTACAAGAGATCTTTTTTCTAGTGATAAGCAATTAAACAGTTACGATATTCTTTTATAAATTTTGTTGACAAAATAGAAATACACTGTGTCTTTTTATATTGTTTAATAATAGCATCTTCAGCATTATTCAGAACGGAAGCATTTTTACAAACAGCGGCACTTAAATTAGGATTTAGACCATTTACATAAAAACCTTTACGAAAAGTCGGCTATTACGAAAAAATGTTGTTATGCAATAAAAATGACGAAATTAAAAAAAAAAAAATAAGTTAAATGAAATTTTATAGAAAATTATTTGTATCTTTATTAACGCTAATTCCCGAGCTTTCAATTGATACTTAAAGCTATTCAATAGGAAAAGTAGTATAGAAAATATTTACAAAATTATCACAAAAATCGGACTGATTTCATCATGATGTGTTAAGAAGTAAATTTTGAGTAAGTCGGAAAAAACTTGTTACTGGTTCTAAATTTGCATATATTTGCATGATCTATCATGATATCTATGGCATAATTTTTACACATAGTCAAAAGCAAAACAATCATACATGTTACGTGGAGCATTAAAATGTTACGAAAAATGTAAAAAATGTAACCAAACGGCAACACTGGTAGATACATGCTTATACAAAAAACAACACTGAGTCATTGCAATGCTTCTATTTCTTAACTAAAAAACAACTAAAAATCGTATGTATATTCATTCAACAACTGCTTGCTTATACACAAAAACAACAACACTAAAAGTCATTGCAATGCTTTTTATATATGTTTGTGTGTCTATATTTTTAATAATTTTGTTCATATTTTTTTCTACAACTCGGTTGTTTGCGGACCAATAAGGTTAATTCAAAAAACCGAAATTTTAGAAAAATATTTACAACATATTTGTATAATAACAAATTCTAAAGCATATATAAAAGCTTCTCCAACTCCAAAAATGCGTTTTGACCGATATTTCAGTTACTAATGAATAATTTTTATTCATTTAATTTCTGCAAAAACATTCCTCAAAAAGACTCTGAATATTTTGTGCAAAACGGAGTCGCTATTCCATATAATTTGATATATAAAGCATATATATCTGATAACTGGGCCTTTCTATAGACGGACATCGCAATATAGACTTTCCTATCAAAAAGGATCCAGAAAATGTATAGTTACAAGCGGAATGACAAACCCTTTATTCCTGTGGTTTTTTATAAAATTTCAAAAATTATCAGAATTTTAAAGTTAAAATAATATTTATTTATTCATATTTATATAAAAAGCATATGAAATTGTCTGTTTTTGAACGCATATTTCTGCACATTTTATCTAATTTTTTCGCGAATACTCGTATTTAAACTTGTCCTGGTGATCACATTTAAACGCAAAATATTAGTGATCACAAATAAAGGCGTTTTTCACATTGAAATGCATATTTTCGAAATTACAAGGTTTAAAGATTTTTTACAAATTTCTTATACAAAGTTGATTTTTGGTCAAAAATATTACTGATCACAAATAAAAGCCCATATCTCATTTATGTGCATATTTACGAAGTTACGGGAGATTAAACATTTTTTTCAAACATCTTAGTGATCACAAGTAAAGATCCTCTTCTAATTTAAAGTCATATTTGCAAAGTTTTGAGGGTTTAACGATTTTTTGCAAATTTCATGTAAAAAATCGATTTTTGGTAAAAAATATTAGTGATCACAAGTAAAGGCCTTTTTTCATTTAAATGCATATTTACGAAGTTTTTTCTTAAAAATTTAGTGATTTTTTACAGTATTAGTGATCACAAATAAACGCCTTAACTTATTTAAATGCGTATTTACGAAGTTGCGGGAGATTTATTTTTTTTTTAGAAATTTCACATAAAAAATCGATTTTTGGCCAAAAATATTAGTGATCACAAATAAAGTTCCTTTTCTCATTTAAATACATATTTATGAAGTTACAGGAGTTTAAAGTTATTTTTTTTTTACAAATTTGATATAAAAAAATCGATTTTTGGTCAAAAATAGCAGTGATCACAAATAAAGGCCCTTTTTCATTTAGATGCATATTTACAAAGTTATACGCGTCTGAGGGTTTAAAGAATTTTTACAAATGTCATATAAAAATCAATATTTGGTGAAAAATTCTAGTGATCGCAAATAAATTCTCTTTTCTCGTTTAAACAGATATTTAGGAAGTTACGGGGGTATAACGATTTTTCACAAATTTCATATACAAATTCGATATTTGTTCAAAAATACTAGTGATCACAAATAAAGGCATTTTTATTATTTAACAAGTTTTTTTTTTTTTAATAAATTGCATATAAAAGACTAATTTTTGGTCACAAATATTAGTGATCACAAATGCAGACAAACGATATTCATATTCACACGATATAACGGAACAACAGCTATAACGGAAGCAGACATTAAATAAATAAGAAAACAGATTTGAAATAACTCGGTTTTGTAAGGTAGATTCAAAAAACCTAAATTCAAGAAAAATATTTATGATAGATCTACATAAGAACTAAGTCCGCAGCTTATTATTAAAAGAACTAAGTCCTTAGCTTATTTAGGATTCGGATATCCGTCAAAAATGCGTTTTATCGATATCTCTGTACCTACTAGACCGACTGTTTTCCTATTTTGTTTTGCAAGAACGAATTCCCTAGTTTATAGAGCGGCTTCAGAAAATCGAAAACCGGTTTAAACACCCGGTTTGTTTGTTTTTCCGAGTTTCATATATATATATATATATATATATATATATATAATATACATATATATGGCAGTTACCACTGGGCTTCATTTCATTCGACGGACGAAGGAATGGACAGACGGACATTGTCCTATCGACATCATTTCTAATAAGGATCCAGAAATTATAAACTTCTTTGCTCTTCGACGAAAATTGTGGATATTACAAATGGAATAATAAACTTATATATACCCTTTACACCTGTGGTGAAAGGTATAAAAATTGGAATTTATTTTAAAAATTTCTCTATTTTTTTTAATGTGCTAATTGGCTGCAGTTTTTGATATGAGGCCCTTATTAGTAAAATCAAGTCAATCTGTGATTACTAAAGTTTTTCATTAAAATTCGATTTATCATATAAAATCATATGAAAACTATTTTATCATATTAAATCATAAGAAACCTAAAATTGGCTGTGGTTTTTTAAATAAGGCCCAAATTAAGAAAAGGATGTCAATTCGTGATTTCTTTTATCAATTATATTCATAAAAGCACTAAATTTGGCTGGTTTCTTTAATAAGGCTCCAATTAGGAAAGATGACAGGATATTTTTCATCAAATCCGTTTTTTTTTTTTTTCGTTAAAAATCGTAATTATAAAAGAATAATTGTCTTTAAATTTATAACATGGTGCCATCTATTTGTCACTCTGCGCAACGACTTTGGTTCCTGTATTAGCTAAAATTAGTTATCTTAGTCATAATTCATAATAAAAATTTTGCCTTTTTTGAGACACCATGTATTGTCAAAATCCATAGAAGTACTAGTTAGTACACCAACCAACCAGGGTTAGTAGGTAAATGGGAAATTTAATTGAAAATGATGGAATAAAATTAACAAATTTTCGTCCTTAAGAGAGAGTATTTTATTTCAGAAATGGCGACCTGTAGATTTTTTTCTTTAAATTTAAGGACTAAGGATGGACCGATAAACAGATATAATTAAATGAGCATAATGATTTTGTTAATGTCCAAAATTTTTCAAACATTTCGAAAATCTGATTTCATTTGTATCTTAAATTTGGAAGTTCTATTCAATATAAAATGTTTAATAAAACATCTTGACTTAAATTGTGCTAAAAAAAACTAAAGAAATAAAAAAATGTTTAATATTTAAACTGGCACTTTTCTTATGTTACTGTTAGGAAAAATGTAAATGGATTTGTATATTATTCGTATTACATGCACACAGATACACAAACACATACCTACATACATACTGAGATATTTATATCTATTTAAATAAAATGCTAATGTTTTATGTACTTGACAACATTTCTTTTTTACGGCACTTTTTTCAAATTTTGTGCTTTTTTTTCTTTGGCTATTTAACCTCACGCAATTGTGTGGTAACAACAAAAATATAGCTTAATACATCATTTTGGGCTAAAAACAAAAAAAAAAAAAAAATAAAAATAAGAAGAAAAATCGTATGAATTAGATGAGGGGTAAAAAAAATCTCAATGAAATTATGACAAATTTGATAAAAACGAGAGTAAATCAAGGTAATTTTAGAAAATGTATATTTAAACCATAGGGGAGGAGATGGAAGTTGGCAAGCAAAATTGATTCTGATTTTGATAATGGAAAGCAGATAAAAGTATTTTTTTTTTTATATAACAATAACGAACAAAATTAAGTTGTGGATGGTTTAGAGTCAATAAAAATGTGTTGGTAGAAAAGTGAAAAGGAAGAAAAAATATTTGCATGTGGTTACGGGTAATGATTTTGTTATTGTTTTATTACTTGTTTATCTTTATCATAATCGGTCACATTTTATTATTTTTAGAATTAAAATAATCTTCATTTAGTTAGTGTTTATTATGCTAAATATTGTATTTTTATATAAAATTTTGTAATATAAAATTATTTAGATGATTAGTTTGGGATAGTAAATCTATAGTTCTCCTGGCTGGTATTAGTTTTCAACATAATGAGCTTAAAAGCCCATACGACAAGAAGTTCTCCACTCTATTTAATAACAATAACAATAATAATAATAATAATAATAATAATAATAATAATAATAATAATAAACATGGTATCGCATTGCTAACAGACAAAGCAGGACAAACCACTTAGACTGTGATATTCCAAAGATATATTAATTTTTGAGAAGATTGTAAAAAATCCTAGTAACAGAATAGCCCTCTAGTGCGATGTGGAAGATCGTGAATGCCTTAAATTTACAAATTCTCAGGAAGAGAATAACAAGTTCCCGATAAAGGTTCTTGAGTAAATGACCGATCCGCTTCATACAATATCAGATTCTTTATAATCAACAAGGCAACCCTTTAATGAAAACAGATTTGCATAAAAAATTAACTTGATACTTACATTTGTTTAAGATTTATGTAAGTAAAATTGATTTTCGAAGGAGGGGCTTATATAGACGCTATGGTAAATTATGGACCGGTCTTTATGAAATTTCCCATACAGATTTTTCCCTATATGAAACTTATTATAGGGGCATTATAGGTTTCAACCCTATTCATTGGGCACATTTATATGGGCACTATTTGTAATAATGGACCGATAAAAAACATGTGTAGCAAATTCCATTGAATTATTTTAAAAATTGCGACCTGTACTTCGATTACAAGGTTTACATTGGCGAATAGACGGACGGACATCGTTAAATCGACTCGGAAAGTGATTTTAAGCCGACTAAAGTGGGATTTAGATCAGTCTTTTTGGATGTTACAAACATCAGTAAAAACTCATAATACCTTTGCCACATATGCTAGTATAGGGTATAAATAATGACTTTTTTTGTCTTTGGCAAGATTCCAGATAGTGTACTCTCAATCAAAGGAAACTAATAGTACTTTATACGGCGGGTGGGGAAAACTTCCCAAACACTTTTTTCTAAGAAGTTTTTAACTGGTCGCTCAACATTAGGCTGAGCATCGTCATGATGGAAATCTATGAACTCGTACCGGTCCCATATTCTGGCCGTTTTTCGTGGAATTCACGGTACATGCCTTTCGTGATTGTTTCACTCGGTTTTAATAGCTCATAATAGAGGATACAGTTCTGATCCCACTAAATAGAGAGCGACATGAATATTCGATTTTGATGTCGATTTTTCTGGTTGGCCATGCTTCACATACGATTTTTTGCTCATTAGGTTATCCGTAGCAATTAAATCTTTCGCTGATGCTGCATTCCAGATATTCAAAATCGTCCTTCGATGTCTCGCGGCTTTAGTTTATGTGGCATCCTATTCTTTTTCTTTCTCATGTATTCATGTGCTTTTAAAATCCTGTAAGTTGTTGCTTGGTCTACTCCCAATGATCCTGCAAGCACCTCTTTGGTTTGTTAAGAGCGTTGATCAAACAAAGCCTCCAATGTTTTATCTTCAAACTTTTCAGGTGTGGCCTTATCTTCCATATCGAAATCGCCACCTTTAAATCGTAGGGGGGTTGCGAAGACCCTCTTCGTATTTAAAGTTATGAGTAAATATTACAGAGAATTAAAAGATAACCATATATAATAATTACTCGATCATTTTCAAGTTCCCCTGATTATTGTATGTGATAGAATTTTAATGTCATCCTCTTAAATTTTATCAAAAATTTTAATGTCAAGGAAACACCGAATCATAATAATCTTACATCAAATATTCTTCTCAATCTCAAGAACTTTAATAGAATTTTTCAAATATTTTTTAAAAATACGAAGGTCCTATCAAAAATTTATAATTATTTGAAATCAAATGTTTCCAGTAATGTCAAACCTTTGGCAAATAATTGAAAAATAATTTATATTATAAAAATAATATATATATATATATATATACATATATATATATATATAATATATTTATGTAATATATAATATATATTATTAATTATTTAATTGCTCTTAATAAATGCTTATTAATCTTCTCAATAGTTGCACTACTAGTTACATGTAATGTCGTTCAGTGACTATAAATCGTTATCAAGTTTTTGTTGGGTCTCCATATAATCCGGCTCAACCTCTTAATTTAATGGAGCGAAGGGAATTTTTGCGTATAGCTTTGTTTTGGTGTACGTTACGCGAGTTATTCGCGGTTAAAAATCAATTTTTTGTATCTATCTCGCTTCTTATGCATCATGCGTGTTTTGATGCCATTACAACATTTATAGAATATAAAATTTAAAACAAAAAAATTTTATGTATCAACATCAGTTTTTGAGCCAGAACGCATTTTACGAGGACGGATCAATAAGTCCGTGACTTTTCGAACTTCCCTCGTAGTTATATGAAATACAACACTATTCCCATCAAGTACCACCTGTTAATAGACTACTGTCAAATTTTGAGCAAGTGTCGTCATTTACTTTGCGTAAAAAAATAGGATTATTCCAGAGAATATGGCGGATGAGGTACCAATTCGTAGCCCAATTTATAGAGTTTTGCCATTGAGAACTATTTTCTTGGCCACATGCGGTCGTTTTCTTTTTTAAATCCTCATTAAATCGGTCTAATAAGTTGGCATAATATTCGCCTTTTATTATTTTTCCCTTTTGAAGGTAATCGATGTGGATTATCCCGCGTGCATCCCAAAAAACTATTGTCATCTTCAGAGCAGGTTCACCCGGAGAAACCCATTGTTTAGACTGCTGCTTGGTCTCCGGCGTACAGTAATGGATCCATGTTTCATCCAAAGTTGCAAAATGCCGCAAAAACTCATTAGGATTGTGGTTAAACGACTCCAAACAAACCTTTGAAGTTGTCACACGTTTATGTTTATGGTCAGTTGAGAGTAAACGCGGCAGTTCTTAAACCCAGCTGATCATTTAAAATCATATCAAATACCTATGGCATTAACAATCTCACGCACTTTTACTCTTCGGTCGGCCAACACCATATCGCGGATTTTTTCGACATTTTCGGGAGTACTGACCTCAATTGGCCGTCCAAAACGTTCGGCGTCATTTGTGCTTGTGCGACCACAAAGAATGTCAGTAAACCACTTTTTTACCATTGAAATCAATCGATGGTGCATAGCCCCCATAGTATTAATCGAGCTTTTCCTTAGTTTGATTGGCGGTTTTTTTTTTGGCAAAAAATAATGTTTAATGAGCACTCGAAATTCACTTTTTCCATTTTTAGAAAAATTCACGAGGTTGTATGTTATGAACAGCTGTTAACGCAAAGTAAATGACGACCCTTGTTCAAAATTTGACTGTTGTCTATTAAAGAGGGAAGTTCGAAAATTCACGGACTTATTGATCCGCCCTCGTATGTTATATTTAATGTTTTTAATATCCGCTGTATTTCTGGACGACATAGTAAAATTGTAAGAACAATTATACCATCCTTTAGCTATAGAATATTTATTCTACAGATATATACAGATTTTTTTATTATGCCAAGAGGACTTGATATAAATAAGAACTTCAGATAAATAATTATTATTACCTTATGGTTATGGTTAAAAATTTACCAGCTATGCAAAAAAAAAATATACGTTCTCGACCGTGAGGGTACCAATTTTATCAATATTTTTTTATGACATATATACATATAGTAGACCGCAAAACTAAGAACACACTAACATGTGTTTTTTAGCAAAATCACTAACACGAAACCCAAATTAATTTTTAATTTAAGGGTTTTACTTTATTACTACGCAAAACTAAGGGCACACATGGTTTTAATTTGGAATAAGGGTAAAATAAAAAAGTGAACAAGAACCCAGTAAACTAGCAGGTATAATTGGAAACAAAATAAACTACTTATTTCTTGATTGACTAACTAGTTATTTTTGTTCGAATTGTCCACAAATTCAGTAGTTAGTTTTTGACTCTATTTGTACTCAAAAATATGTCAGTGAGATTTGAACTTAGACACAAATTAATCATTCGTTTTTAATTACTAACGTCATACTCAATACACCATCTCGCACCTAATTTTCTAAGTGACAAATACTTTTTAGTATAAATTATCTTTTTATACATTTTGTTATCAGAATGGGGTTGAACCAATAACCCTCTGGTTGCTAATCTAACGCTCTAGCCAACTCGTCCACGAAATTTCAATATTACTGTGCTATTATACTATTGAGTACTTATTTATGTAATACAGAGTAGGCAAATAATAATGATGCCTCATTACCGAGAAACTACTTTAATAAGTAGTTGCCATTACCGAAAACCAAAAAGTTTTTGCTGGAAATAATTATTTTATTCTAACATATATATATTTATAAACAACATCTAAAATAACTTAAAAAATATATAAAATATTTTATATTTTGAAAATAAACCTGTAAGTGGTCTGCCTTCAAAGCTGACAGAAAAGGATAAAAGGTATATTAAGATAAAAGGTATATTAAGTTGAAATAGACAAATATCAAAACACAAAAGTTCCACTTGATATTGTGCGACGATATTTAAAGAATCAAGGTGTTATGTCATGTGTCCCTCCAAAAAAAACCGCTAATAAACAAAGTCAACAGACAAAAGCTCAAAACCGTATTTAAATAAACCTCATGAGCTTTGGGACAATATTATTTTTACAATTTATTGGGTTCCGATGAACGTTCAAAACTATGGCGCAAAGAAGGCGAAGCTTTAAACCCTAAAAGTTTAATAAAGACTGTTAAATATGGTGGTGAAGGTGTTATGGCATGGAGCTATATGTCCTCTTCAGGTATTGGAAAAATTGTATTTGTTGAAAATACAAAGAATCAGTATGTTTATTTAAATATTTTAAAAATTAATCTCCGGGAGTGTGCAACAAAACTGGGTATAACTGAAAACTATTACTTCCTATAAGATAACTAACCGAAGCATACAGCTCATAATGTGAAAATGTGGCTTCTATACAACACTACACATATGCTTGTAATACCTCCTATTGAACGCATATGTGAAATTTTAGAAAGGAATATACGAAAACATGATATTAGTAGTAAACCCCAACTGAAAGAAGTCCTTTTAGAGGAATGGAGTAAGATAAGTTCAGAAACGATAACAAATTAGGTAAATTTAATGAAAAAACATTTGGAAGCTGTAATAGAAAATAAAGAATACCCTACAAAATATTAAAAAGTTTAAAATTTCGTTAATTTTTTACTATTTTAAAATATTATTTAATGATTTTTTTACGCGTGTCTTAAATTTTGCTGTGCTAATTTTATGTTTTTTTTTCATTTAATGTATTTAATGTTCCTTATTTCCTTAATAGATTAATTGAAATAATGTATTTTTTCCTTTCTGAGTTTTTTTTTTGTAATTCTCTCCTAAATAATAATAATAAAAAAAAATAAAAAATAAAATAAAAAAATTAAAAAAGTACTACTGTGTGCTTAGTTTTGCGGGCTACTGTATGTATATAAACATATTTTTATTGAATAATTTTAGTAGAAACATTATATGCAATTTTAAAATTGCAATAACAAATTTGCTGAGTTCAAATCTTGTGTGTGAATTAAACTCGATACAGTGGAGAAACTTTTCCTTATTTTGTTATGAATATTATGTTTTGGTAGAAATTTTTCTTTAACAAATGCCAAATAGACAGAATTCCTTCAATAACTTTGAAGATGTCTGCAAAAACTTGCATCAGCGATAATTTAGATCTGAAATAGTAAATTTTTGAGTGAGGGACAGTTTCTAAATTTAATACCATGCACACCATAAAAGAACGCCCAAAAATTTTTCTTAGGTCCTCGGATTTTGTTAATATACGGCATGCACATACCCAAAGAAAGAGCCATTATAATATCTTCATTTTTATTTTTGAAAAATTAAAAAAATTGAAAAAATTGCAACTTTAAAAACCACGCGATATATAAAAAAGATGAATAAATACGTCCTCTTTAAACACAATAATTTAAAGATAATTTTGTCACTCAAAAGTGCATTCATAATGCAAATGCATTTTTAGGATGCATTTTTAAAAATTTAAATTTTTCTCTACCTTTTATATATTTATTATAAAAATTATAATTTAAAAATTGCAAGATAAATTTTGCTAGGACATGATGGTTCATAATTTAACATTTTTTGTAGAAAATATTTCAAAAAAAATTGTTCATACAAAAAGTATAATTATTTAGTCATGACATTTCTTAATATTACTCATCATATTTCTTAATATTAGTCATTACATTAGGTAATTTGTTATTTGTGGTATAATACCTGCTTGTCCCAAAATAATTACTAATTATTATACTAATAATATTAAGCCATTAAAATCAAAGGGGTAGAAAATTATTCAAAATGCATCTGAAAATCGCATTCTTGTTGTGAGTGCATCTTTAACATGATCGACTTTGATATGAATACTTTATGTTACATATTATATTAAACAAAACCAATAAAATTAAAAAAGAAAAATATTATGAAAAAAAAAATTAATTTTATATGAAAAAACTGTTTCACTTTCTTCTAAAAAAAAAAAAAAAATATATATTAAAAATAGTATATTATCTTGTCCCAGAACAATTAATATTGCAATTTGTATATATATACCAGCAATGTAGGATCTTATTATTCTTTAGCCACTTATTAAGTAGCAATGAACAATTCATTCCATTCTGCCCATGCTAAAATTCTAAAAAAAAAAATATATTAAAAAGTTTAACAATAAATTATAAACTAATTAACCTTAAACACAAGGCACGGTGTAAAGTTTTACTTGATGACTGACCCTGTTAAGTATTTCTAAAAAATAGAAAACAAACAGAAGGGACAAATCAAAATAACAACAACATTGTTCATTGCTACTTAATAAGTGGCTAAACAATAACAAAATCATACATTTCTGATTTACTTCCTAAACTGGTAACTTTAAGCATATAAGTAATAATAATTGAAAAAAGAGAATACAAAATAATCGTAAAAAGCTTTATCGTAAACCATTCGTCTTACTTTTTAACAAATAAGGAATATAAGTGACAGATTCCATTTCCCAAAAGTTGTAAGTTAAATAGATGATGTTTACAGAGAACACCACGGCGGAACGCTGAAGTGTGCTGATGACGGTCGTGGCGGACCAGAAAATGCATTTCATTCTGCCGAGTGTCCAATAAAACTTTTACAATATATTTTTCTACAGTTATTTAATTAACTTAAGCCGAACATGCAAAAATTCTAAAAAAATATTTTTAATCCTAAAAAATTCTGCATAAAATATGGCATTCAAAAGGTTTCAAAGGATCGCTTTAAAGTTAATTATAGCTTCTATATGGGGTCCTCTACCGAAAATTACTTAAAATTACTTAAATCCTACATAAAAGTTTGTATGTTAAAGTAATACATCTCTTAAGTATGTATTACTTTAAGGAACATACACAATAGTGTAGGATATCATATAGTAGGTCTTAACCGAATATACATTTCTTTTTTAATAGTAATTTATTTTGTAATTACAAGTATTTTGGTTGTTTGTTACATCGTTAGAACATTTTCACATTTCACTTTTTGTTTAAATATTAGAAAGTCTTTATATTTTCTATTGATTTAAATTGTTTTCTTCATTTGTCAGTTAACATTTTTTTCTAGCATACTCTCTTCTTATTGTTTTTTATTGTTGGCAAGTATAACAGGGTAAATAACATTTTTGATAAATGCGCAATTAGCAACTCGAGCGCCATAACAATCTTTGGTTGAGTGGTTAGCGTGTAACAGCCGAATTAAGAAATAAAAGTAATAATAATTTATATTTAAAGCAAACACTAGTTCAAACACAATTTACCCCTTAAAGTCTTTATTAAGAAAATCGTATTCAACAAACTGTTTACAGTCTTCTACATTAACTAATAAACTGTTTTTTGTTTATTTAGGCAATCCTTCTTCATTTCTCTCTCTTTTATATTGTTAGTGTTGTAAATAGTTAGAATATATTATTCTTTAATTATTTTATTCAATTATTATTTCTTATCTTCTAGTACATTTTTGTTGATATATAAGTTTTTTATTTTGGAAAAAAGCAGCTTATGTAAATTTACATATGTACTCATGTATAAATGAAATACTTTTATTTAATTTTTGTCTGTTGTAATTATAAGTATCCGAATAACGAATATTCTGTGATAAAATCAACATCGTTATTTCATATTTGATTCTGTTTACATTATTTTTGTTGAAATTTTGTAAAAATTTAACTATTATAATAATTTTTTCAGATGAAATGCTTAATTTTTAACCCGGAGTTGCTACATTAGATTAATGGCATGAAACAACGAAAAAGTCGAACATATGTATGCGATTGTGGCTGGAGTGCGGAATATTGGTATTTTAATCCAAAAGTACCCAAAATAGACTTTTTACTGTTTATATTTATGATTTTATTACAAAATAGCTTAAATTGAACATAGTATGAGCAGAAAATATTAGCTGTATTGGCGCAGTTTTTAATTTCGGAACAAATCTTAACATCCATGACGCATGAATACTCATGAAAACAACAATTATTTTTTTTTCTTGATAAATGTAATAGAAATAATCTTAAAGTAGCTTTATAGTCGAATCTACTTTAACATATTTAAAGTTAATAATGGTTTGCTAAAGGTACATTAAGGGAATCATCGTTTTTGAATCCTTAAAGTATTTTTGCTTAACAATGGTTAATAAAGTTGTATTAAATTTTTTTTGAATATGCGGCTGTAAGAATATAAAACTATAAAACATGAGATATCGACAATAACAATATATATATATATATATATATATATATATATATATATATATATATATACAAAGCAAAAAAAAAAACAATAAAAAAAATTTTAATATAAAATAAAAAGGTGTTGCTTTTCCTAGTGTATTTAAATTTGAATATAAATTGTTATGCACATACTTCATTAGACTGTTTATTTTACTTATCGCTTTCAGTTTTCAGTTTCGCAAGATTACAAAAACTCGCGATTTTATTTCGCTTTTTCACTTTCTTAAAAACCAAAAAAATTTCAAAAGTATGTAACTTTAACTACCAATAACTCTGAGAAGACTCTATGAACTTTAATAATTTAAACGATGTTTAAATTTTGCTTATATCGACATTTTTTAAATGCATTTTTCGTTAAATATGCTATTCAAAATTTTTGATTTTTTATTTATATTAAAATAAAAATTTAAAATTTTTGGGAGGCACAAACCTATTACGCATAATATAATTTTTAGAAGAGCATGTTCCAAATTTTTCTTATAAAAATAATATTTTTGCTTGTTTTTTGAAAAAATTATTTTAGTTTGTATAAATGTTTAAAAAAATATATAGATAGTATGCTTCTTTAAATATTCATGTCTCTTTATGTTATCCAGGGCTTTGCGTAATATAAAATTGTGAGAGCCTATTACCTTCTTTTCCAATAGTTTAGTCAGCATCTCTAAATTATCCTTTTCGTTAAAAAATATTTGAAAAATACAAATTAAATTTTTGATAATTGTAAATTCACTAGATTTTAGTTTTTCGTTAAGTGTATTTAAAATTATTTTGTTTGTTATAAATTGCAATATTAATTAATCGATTACATACACATTTGCTATTTGTAATAAATTTTTAAAAATTAAGCTACTCATATTTTAAAAATAGTACCAGAAAAATAGAATTCTTATATGAAAAAATGTGAATGGCTTTTAGAAAAAGTGAAATTGTGCATTGGAGATGTGTGCGTCCAAAAAAATTTTTACTTTTAAGTAAAGATTACCTACTTTATAAATATGCTAAACATCAAAAATCGGAAACAGATATTTAAAGAAAAACGCATTTAAAAAATGCAATTGCATTAATTTTTTTTTTATTTGTGAAATATTTGTATTGAATCTTATGTAATCACTACTCAAACGCAATTTAGATAATTTAATTTCACAAAGTCTTATCGGAAATATTGCAATTTATGTATATATAGGTTAGGTTAGGTTGGAAAGGGCGGCGCATTCACGCCTACACCCAGAGGCCAAACGGCCCATTGTGATCCCTTTATGGAAAGAAGAAAAAAAGAGAAAAGTGGAACCTATACCCAATCAATCAGTTATGATTGTTCCTAAGCCATTTTATTCCCATTACAAACCCTATGAGGTTGACAAGTCCTTTGCCATTAACCTCACCTAGTTCATGTAGTGTATGGCTTCCAAACCACTTCAACCTATTACGCTGAAGCCCTACGCAGTGACAGAGTATGTGCTCCACTGTCTCCAGCTCCTCAACATCATCGCACGTTCTACAAAAGTCTGATGTGCCAATGTCCCACTTACTCATCATATTCCCTATTGAGAAGTGACCCGTAACCATACCTACTATGACTCTAAGACTACCACGACTCATACCTAGAAGATGCTTGGAATCCGCCAGTTTTAAGCTAGGCCATAATGCCCTAGAAACTCTGCAGTCCGATCTGCCATTCCAGGCTCGATTCGTGTTGTCCAGAGTCCACTCCCCGATGGCCCTAAAGAAGGACCCAATTGGAATCTTAACAGATGACTCTATGAAAGACCTATCTAGCTCCGAGCCACTGCGAGCTAGCTCATCGGCTATTTCGTTGCCAAGAATTTCATAATGACCAGGAACCCAACATAGTCTCATCATATAGGAATCCATTAACCTTCTCAATTCCCTTCTGCACTCAAGTACCAATCTGGACCTAACAAAATGAATAGTCAGAGCCAATAACGCCGCCTGACTATCAACATAGATAGTAATCTCAGACCCCCGTTCAACATTCCCTTCAATCAAGCCGAGAGCCTTATAAATGCCAAGAATCTCTGCTTGAAAGACACTACAACTGTCAGACAATTTGTAGGATCGTCTGATATCAGTTCCCATAAAGTATACACCTGCACCAGTGCCAACTTCCATTTTCGAACCGTCCGTGAAGACCGCGCACCCTCCATAGAGCTTTTCCACTCCATCCCAAAGATCCCTGCTAGGTAACACCAAAGCGGGAGTAGCCCCGAAGTCAATCGTGGTCCCGACATAATCCGTAGGCTCAGCCAAGGATAGTGTCCGACCGTTGAATCTGACTTCATCTAGTATGCTGACATGCCCCGCTCTAGATGAACCTAACAAACCCAGTTCCTTCAATCTAAATAGGCCACGGACAGCCATACCCCTCACGAATTCCTCAATTGGAAGAAGGTGGAGGATTATGTCCAGCGCCGCCTGAGGTGTACTTCTCCTGGCACCTGAGATGCCAATTGAAGCACACCTCTGAACTTTAGAGAGAAGTTTCCTGTACGTTTCCCTACTCAATACCTTCCACCAGACTGTACAGCCATAAGTAAGAATAGGTCGAACAACCGAAGTGTAAATCCAGTATACAACTTGCGGCTTAAGACCCCAATTCTTGCCTATAGAGTTCCTGCAGGTGTAATAGGCATTGAGTCCCTTCTTGACCCTCTCCTGAGTGTTTCTCCTCCAAGACAATTTACTGTCCAAGTACACACCCAGGTATTTGGCCTCACTTGACAATACAAGCTCAATCCCGTTCAATACTGGCAAGCTATATATACTTTTGAGATTTTTAGAACGTGAAAAAGCGAAATCAAATAGCGAGTTTTCGCGAAACTGAAAATTGAAATCGATATAGATATCCGTAGACTATTTGCAAAATTTTTTGAAAATCAAAACTCACACGATAAATTTTTTGGCTTTCCTTTATGGTTTAGGCGATTCACTGGGAGGAGAAAGTACGCGTAAATAAAAAACGCATCAAACTAGATTCAGAATGCATACACGCAGAGAAAAAATATGGTTGTAGTGACCATATTCTAAGAGCAACATATTATGATTAGAACATATAATCACAGCGAAAAATAGAAACGATTATAGGTAATAATAAAATAAAATAAATAATAATTGATATGATTTCATTTTGTCAATTGTTTCGGATTTTGTGGTTTGTTTTACAGTTTTACATATAATTGAATAATCTTACTACGTCATTATTCCATGCTATCAGATTATGACTTGATGTTATTATAATATTCTTATTATATTATTATACCATATTGTCATATTATTATTTCATGTTATGTAGTTATCCACTCGTATTTTATTATTATTTAATTTTGTCATATTATTCCATCTTATCAAATATTAAAATAAAATTTATTAATAAAATAATATTTTTATAAAATTTTTATTGAAAACAATGGAGAAAAAAGCCAAAAAAATATTTGTTTATTAATTATATTAATTTGTACCAACATATATGGTTCAAATATAAGATACGTTTTTTTTTAACTAAACCCTTTAATGGTAGTTAATCAATATCTTATATTGCTTCAATCAAAACCCTAATTTTTACTTATTGCGTAATCTTGCTAATAAAAAAATTAATAATATGGTGCGTTTAATACTTAATGAGAATGATACCCACATTCCTTTATTAATTGATTTAAGTTAAAACAACATGGTAATTATTTAGTGGCAGTCAAATCACTTGATAAAGATTTTCCTTGAAATATTAAATTTGGAGAAAATGCAATTGCAAGTCATAAATTTACTTTTGAAGGATTCGTCTTCAGCTAGCAATCACAATTGTTTAAAGCTTTATATTATTTTTATCATTTTTTATATATTTTTATAATTCGGCTGTATTCAAATTATAAGTGCATTTTAAATATTTTTTCTATTCAATTGTCTCGGATTTAGGATACACATTTTGCTGATTTAGAAGCACATATTTTTTGGATTGTTCTAGTTGTAGATTAATTAAAATTGTTTAATTTATCCAAAATTTTGATTTTTTCTAGCAATTAGAGCTGTTTTTAAACAACTTCTTGAAATAATTAACTTTTTTCTTTAAATTCCCACAGTACTGTACAGTAAACGCATTGTATAAAATTTGCGTTAAATAAAAGCGTGTATTTAAAAAATGGTAACAATTATTGAATCGTTTTATAAAGAAATCGCTTAAATTAAATACCGCATAAATCGAGGGTTACTGGTATATAGAGAAAAAATTATATTAATATTGTATTAATCGATACTCTACATGCCCTCTTGGGTTAGTTCTGTGACCTGTCCCAAAACTAGTTAAAAGTTGCCAATTTATCCCTTTTAGGCCAACTCCAAATGTTCAACGCGAAAGGTCCAGTTCATACAAAGTATTAGAAGTAGAACCGGTTTCTATCGCTTTAGATCAGTTTCGTGACATGTCTTGTTTTAGTTCCTGTCCCAATTGGGCTACCATTGAAAGTCGTGAAGATTTCCAAACATGGGTCTTAATATTATTACAGATCCATTCAACAAAATTTGAGCTTTTCTAAATGATGGTTGTTATATGGATGGTCTACACCGACTATAGCATCCTTAATTTTGCTATTATAACTACAAATTACTATATAGATAAAATTAACTTGTTTATAATCATTAATATATTGCATCCAATAAAATTATAAGTCTGAGTTGGGGTGCGGAAATTTGTTGTGGTTGAAATAATTTCCTTCTCATTCATCGTTTACTTCGATTAGCAATTTCTTTTTAAAACAAGCGATTAAACACACTTATACCATTCTTGGATATACGCTGATGATAATGTTCACAAGAAAGATAAACAATAACAACAACAATACAACCTTATATAAAAATATAAAATAATGAAGTGTTAGAAAGGTACTCAAACTGCTACAAGGAAGAAAGCACAAAAAATACTGAACATTTTCTTTTATACTTTTAACACACACTTATAATAGCCAGTGTTGCCAGAAAAATTTTGCCTCATGTTCCCAAACCTGTAGCTAAAAATCCCCATTTTAAAATGTAAATCCTCAATTTTGTCCCCAAAATGGTTTAATATAAAATAAAGTTTTTTAAATTGAAAATGTATTGAAAATAGCTAATAATCAATAAAAATGTTTTAAAAAGAGAAATTTAATGAACGTTATTTTTAAAATAAAATTCCTATAAAAGAAAGATTTATCAAAAAATTTCCTTAAAATAAATATTTAATATTTCCTATAAAAAAAAAATACAAATATTCCCAATAAAATAAAATTTATCAATAATTTCATATAGAAAGGAAATTTATCAAAAATTCATAAAAAGGACATTTAATGAAAATTTCCTAAAATAAAAACATTTGTCGAAATTTTCCTAAAAAAAAGATAATTTTAAAAAATTTTCTATAAAATAAAATTTTAAAAACATTTTTCTATAAAAAAAAAATTTATCAAAAATTTCGTATAAAAAAAATGTATTGAATATTTCTATAAATTGAAAATTTCTAGAGCTTAATGTTATGAAAGGGCGGTGAACTGGTTAATGTACTATAGGATATTCGGAGCGGATATCCAAATTTGTACAGACAGTTAAGCCGCGATTATATTGCTCTCGGGTATGTTTTCGACATCCAGATTGGTACATGAATATCCGACATCTCTGAATGAGATGGCGAGATATTCAAACCTGGAGCTGATCTGGGTTAGGGGTCATTCAATCATCCCGGCTAATTTTATTGCAGATGCATTAGCCAGAGATGAAGATATGGACTAACTAGTTGGACTACCGCTTTCGGCCTGCAGATCGGTAATTCTGCGGAACTTATCGGGGATTGCATGAAGAGAAGGAAACGGTGAAGCATGTTTTATGCCACTGTCCCACACTTGTTGAGATCAGGACTGCTAATTTTGGAAGTAAGTTTGTGCATGTATTATCAGATCTTCTTGATATTGATTTCAGATGGATCAATTCTTTCAGACATGCGTTGGGTTGGTTCATTTCGAACGCTGTTATGGACACATGAGTTATTAACGCAAGATCCTTCAAGTCTTCACAACTGGACCAACAACAACTACCCTCAGAAGCTAGCCTAACCTAATTTTATGAAATGAGTTAAACAGACTGTTTCGTAGATAATTATTTTGGTAGTTTTTATTTGGTTTCCGAAGAAAATTAAGTGAAAATGACTTTTGATTTGTAAGAAAAAACCAAAAAATAATGTAGTTTTTCATTAAAAAAAAAAAACGAATGCAGCCAAAAAATACTAGTTTTCGTTTTGTGTAAACGGAATTATAGAAATCAATCCAATATTGTCACTAAATAAAAATAATTCGACTTTATCTATATGTAAATAGACAATTCATTGAAAATTTTCTTTAAAAAGAAAACTAGCAACAAATTTTTATAAATAGAATATTTAACGAAAAATGTTTACATATTAAATTCATCGCAATCGTCTACAAAACTTAAAACTTATCGAAGTTTGTATATAAAAATTAAAATTTTTCAAAAAAGGAATAAATGCGTTATTTAGTAAAGATACCTCCTTACGAAAATATGTCCCCATGTGTATAGTTTAAATCTCTAATTTGGGGACAAATCCCCTCATCTGACAACACTGGTAATACCGACCAACCAACCAATAAACATTTAAAAATTATGGCGATAATAATAAAGAAAGACTCGAGGGGAAACAGGACTGAAAATATAAAAAAAGACACAAAATAAAATGTCTAAATGCCTCATAAAACAATACAACAAATAATGGCCCATTCAAAGCACTATAACCTCTTCAGGCCTCTGAGTTCTTTAAATTTGTAAAAAAACAGTACAAAAACGACAACAATTACAACAACGAACACACTCATGATGAAAAAATTAAATGAAGGATATAACGAGTAAAAAAAGAAACGACAAAAAAAATATGAAATAAAACAAAAACACTGACTAAATGTCAGTGTATTTAGTTGTATTGTTTAAAAAAGTGCTCATTCGTATTTGTATTACAACCAATAACTAACTGTGTACATTAGACTGCACCAAAATTTTTCGACTTTTGAATTTTGACCTTGAAATATTAGTGAAATCGGAAATCTTTAACCCGTGCCGCATCAGACATGAAGTTTGTATCATACTTTGCTTTATAACAGACTATTAAAAACTCATAATCTGTACATAACTATCTATCAAACTTTTTTTTTAGTTACATTTATTTAAATATATTAAATTATTGCTGTAAGTAAGTTAAAATGCAAGTACATTAACAATTTTTTTTATATTTTAGACATAATTTCTTAAAATGACTATAGTTTAAAGTATAAATGGAAGATCTAGCACATGTAATCTTCGTCACTGTCACTGTAGTCACTTCGTCACTGCCATCTAAAAGAGCTATAGCCAAAATATTTTCGTGGTTGCTAAGTCTGTTCAAGTATCTCATGCTATATTTCTTTATTTCTTCCTTAACTTTGGAAATGTCAAGGTCATGATGAATGTTGTTGTTTCTAATAAACCAAGGCGCTCTGATATTTCTGAATAATATCAATGTTAGAGTATGTTCCCCATTACTGAATTCCATAAGTCCAGATAGGTTTTAAAATTGTCTTATATAGTATTAATTTGTTGTTTAGACTCAATTCTAAACTTGGACCTAGTAGCCAGTACATTTTTCTCGTTTTCATATCAAGTTGCTTTCTCTTCAGTTGTAAATGATTTTTCCATGTTAAACGTCAATCAATATTCATACCAAGGTATTTAAAACAATTGGATTTGGGAATTAAAGTTCCATTAAGATAAACGGACGGACAGTCACCTTCTTTAAGAGTGAAAGTAACATGAGTTGACTTATCAGCATTCACTTTTATATTCAACTTTTTAACCATACGTTTATTAAATCGGGTTGTGATTGAACTATTGCTGAAGCTACAGATGCTGATTCTTTGACCGCTAATATAGCAGTATCACCTGCATATGTGGCAATCATAACATCCGCATTCGAAGGTATGTCTGCAGTAAATACTGTATAGAGGATTGGACCTAACACGCTTCCCTGCGGTACACCGGACTTTGTTAAGCCGATTTCTGAATTATCATCGTTGATGTTGACATAAAAACTACGTTCATTTAAGTAAGACTTCAACAATAGGTAAAAAGGTGCAGGCAGTAGTTGTTTTAATTTGCATAGTAGGCCATTGTGCCAGACTCTATCAAAAGCTTGCTTAAAATCAAGAAATACAGAAGAAAAGTATTGCCGAATTTCCAACGCATCACTTATTGTTTTAACAACTCTGTGATATTGTTCAGAGGTCCCGTGATAATGCCGAAAGCCAAACTGATCTTAAAGATTCTAAAATCGGAGACATTAGTTTTTAATAAGTTTTCAAGTATTTTTGAAAGAATTGGTAGCAGACTAATAGGTCTACATACTTGGGCATTATTTTGGACTCCAAGCTTTCATAGAAGCTGAACATTCAACATAGGGTTACTAAGGCTACGGTAGCATGCTACACCTATAGAAAGATGTTCAGTGTGAAATGGGGTTTGAGTCCAAAATTGCCAAAATAGCTATACACTGCAATAGTACGGCCCATTCTTGTATATGGATCTCTTGTGTGGTGGACCGCTACTAGTAAGAGATATGTGGTGAATCAACTTTATAGGATACAAAGTCCATCAGAAGCTCTGAACACTATATTGAACCTAACACCTATAGACCTATACATAATTGAATTATCAGTTAATAGTGCGATAGGATTATCTGCAACGGAAAGCTGGAGATCAAGACCGTATGGGCACGCGAGGATATTAAGTTTAATACCCCCGCAATTCATTCAATTTACCGACTATATGATTCCCCAGATGGACTTCGGAAATACTATTAAAGTCTTATTCCCCACCAGGAGTGAATGGAGAAGGGAAAATCTTCTTGAAAAATTTGGAACTAGGATATACACCGACTCCCTGACGATGCAAGCGTATTCCAAGCGGAAATACTAGCGGTCAGGGAAGCGTGTAAACTAATTCGCGATAGAAATATTCAAGGGAATATTGGTTTATTTGTCGGCAGTCAAGCGGCAATACTATCGCTCAAATCACCGAAAACTACCTCTATTCTAGTCAGATTGTGTAAAGAGGAACTGCTAGGACTAAGTCGATTGCATGACATTACTATAGTCTGGGTTAATGCGCATAGGGACTACTATGGTAATGAACAGGCAGACGAATTAGCCCGGGAAGGCTCTGCTATGAATGCCTCCTTATCGGTTTCTGTCGCAATCCCGTTAGGAACAGTCAAAAGCAGAATCCAAAAACACTTTCTAGAAAAGGCAAAAAATAGATGGCGAAATCTGGACAAATGTAGAGTCGGGAAAATAACGTGGCCTACCTACAACGAAAAACGCTCAATGCAACTCATTGGCTACAAACGCAAAAACATCTCGAGACTAATAGCATTGTTTACAGGTCACTGGACGATCGGAAAACATGCAAGCAGACTTGGTCTCCCTTACAATGAATATTGTCGTAGTTGTGGCAATCGCGGGAAGGAGGAGACAGTATTTCATCTTCTATGTGAATGCCCAGCCTTGAACGCAAGCAGACACAAATTTCTGGGAGGGTACCAATTAGACAACCTCTGTGAGATATCTGACACTAGACTCAGTGACATCATTAAATATCTCAATGCTACAGGCTGGATCTAATTAATTTATGTTCTCATTGTTCTTCCCTACACTTCTATCTCATTTCAGACTCAATGCAACTCATTCACATGGCGAGTAGTGTGGTTCCATCAAAACGGATTCTAACAAGTCTAATTGATTGCCCGTAAGGTTGTGGGCTACCACGTAAACCAACCAACCAATAGGTCTATATGAATCAATAGAATGTTCTGGTTTCATTATTATCTTCGCATGCTTCCATTGGGAAGGAATATGGGATAGCCTTAAAACAACATTGAACAAAGTTGTGAGAAAGACCAAAGCTTTTTGTGGCAAGTTTGTAAGTACGTTAGAGTCTATGTTCTCATATCCAGAGGATTTATTCAAATTTAGTTTATCTATCAAACATGAAATAAAAAAAAAACTTTTAAAAAATTTTTAAGTTATTACGAATTCTCCAGACCCTTAATGTGTTTTAGACCACTTGTATGAGAATGTAATGTAATGTTTAAATGTAGTATTATTTTTAATTTAATTTTGAACAATAATTACTGAAAAATATATATTTGTTTCTCCATGATAATTCAAACCCCTTTGCAAGCTTGGTTAAAAAATGTAGATTTTTCGTTTCAAAACTCCAATTTCATACTTTTAAAAATTTTGTTAAACTAATTACAAAAAAGTTGATATAAAACTACGCTGGTTTATAGGTAACACTACAGAAAATAAAATTAGATAAAAATTAGGTCAATATCTTGTATGCGTAAGCCGTACCTGCAATTGGAATTTTGCGGATTTTGGCAAAAAGGATTTTTTGCGGTTTTTTATTTATAAAGTCAATTTTTTTTAGAACTGGTATTCAGACTAAACAGAATTATTACACAGTAAGATTAAACGTATCTTAGAATATATAGTTTGAAGTTTTCAGGAAAATTGGACAAGGATAATCTTTAAAGCATAAATGTCAAATGTCAAAATTTGGAATATTCGATATTATTTATTTATTTATTATTTATTTTCATCTGGATTTCGATAAAATTTTATGGAAATATAACTTAAAAACCCTTGTTGATATTAGCAGCAAATAAGGTAAATTTAATCCTCAACTGAGCTTGGGTTCAGTATTTTTTAAATTTAAATATTTATATAGTGAATTTTATTAATAAATATCAGAACAAATAAAATGAGAATTACTTAATTCTGACCAGTAGGGTCATGTTAAACTATTAGAATTCCCCACAAAAATTATTACATCCGAATCCAGTTAACAAAAAATAATTTAACTGGATTTGGATATACAGTTTATCTTATTGTGTAATAATTTAGTTTAAGCTGAATATCAGTTTATCAGTTTACTTTATAAGTAAAAAACTGCAAAGAATGTCTTTTTGCCGAAATCCGCAAAAACCAAATCGCAGGTAAGGCTTATTCATACAAGATATTGACCTAATTTTTTTTATAATTTTATTTCCTGAAGTATTGTCTATAAACCTGCATAGTTTTAGACGAACTTTTTTTAAATTTTATTAATAAAATTTTTACAAATTTTAAATTTGAGTTTTTAAAACAGTCTCAAAAAAAAAAAAAAAAAATCAACCAAGCATGGAAAGGGATTTGAATCATTCAGCAATTTATTTAAATATTTCTTAAACATTTTGCAAACCATTTTTTTGTCTGGATTTTAACATTTTGTTACAAAACAAAGTATTTAATGACTGCATTTTTCTAAAAACTCTAAAATTGCCATATTTTCCCCATATAAGTGCACCATACAAACGGGTTAACGATATCCGGTTTCACTAATATTTCACACAAATTATTTATTTTTTCTTTTTTACACAATTTTGGTGCAGTCTAATGTTCATACACTATATTAATATGTGCACATGAATACAGTGACTAACAAAATAAATAACATGATATGAAAAGAAAGAGTATCAAAATCGGATTAAAAATATATTGAATTTATACACGATTTCCTTTTCAATCGAATTGAGCGATAACTTTTATTTTGCTTTTCTTTATTGTAACTTATGATAGTATGTTGGACTACAGTCAATAATATTGTATGTTGGTCCGAGCTTAAAAAACATTATAGCAATTATTATAGCAATTTTTATCCGTCCTTCTGTTTTGCTGCCTTTTTAAATCTTATAATCGAAGTACCAATTACATTCTTACTTCTATATCTGTTCCATTAAATATATTTCAATAGTCATTGCTCTAATTTTCCCCACCACTGTCATTTGCATGTATATACGTACATACAGTATGTCAAGATAATATCAACCTTTTTTGGTTGCTTTTATTTATAACATGTTTATATTTACCCTATTATAATATTAGTATAGATATTGTTTATTTTCAATTTCTCTTTATTTTTTCAAATGAATTTTTTTTTAGTTTCAATAATTTATTTCATACTTTTAATGTCAAAAAGTATCTACCAGTTTTTTGATTTTAATAGCTAACTTTTTTTAATTGTTATTTTCGAATTTATTTATTTTTTATTGCAATCGAATTCTGCCAATGTATCTGGAAAGGTAGTTTCGATATAAATAATTCTAATACAAAATTTTTTTCTGTGTGTATATTTATGATTTTTAAACTCTTATTCTTGGGTTACATTTGTACGGGGGCTGGGTGAATTAATGGGTCGATCATAACCAATTTTAATAGGTTTCATACCTGGACAATAAAAGACATACAGTATGTAAAGATATTATTTTTACATTGAAAGATAACATGATTTTTCCATAGTTTGGCTTTTTAAAAACAAAATATATAATTTTCAGCTAATGTAATATTCTTTAATGCGAAGATGTTAACTAATATATTAATTAATATATAACACAAAGCAAAATAACACAGAAAGATTTTAACTATTAAAAAGAGTACAAATATTAAACAAACATATAAATTTTCATGTCAAGAAATTCTTACTTACATTTACAAAATGGCTAAAGAAAATCACAAAACTGCGGGATTTAAAGTTTAGTATGGAAACAACTGGTATATATAACTTCTTAGAGAACCTTTTTCACCAAATAAATTATTAAATTAATGTCATAGTCAATTGGAATTTTAGATATTCCATCAATATTGCTTTTCCTTTTGGTTAATTATGGTCTTGTAATACCTCCTAGCTACTTTCTTCTTCATAAAAGTGTTTGGGCATAAATTTAATGTAGGATTCAAGTGTGAAATCTTTGCTTGGATATTCAACACTTTTCGCCGTTAAACAATAGCAATAGGATTATCACTCTTTGCCCCTATGTGTTTGGAGTCATTATATCAATATAATTAGAATTTTGGCTTGTTGTTCTCCATAAGCTCAGATTTATTGCTACGTTTTATTGAACGAGCTTTTAAAGCATTCAAATATTGTTGCACATCTATACTATTTTAGAAAAATACCGAATTTCCAACTACTTTGAACAAAATATGTTTGTATATGTCTGCATTTAAGAATATCTTTTGAATATGAATCTATAAATATCTCTTTTTTTAATTCTAAAGGCTTTTAAAGGCTTGCGCCATACTCTGTCTGGAATAAATTATATTACAACATCATTTTATTATTCCCACAAAGTATAAATTCGACCTAGAAATTTTCAGGCTTTCAGCACAAATTATAGTGAATGAGAATAATTTTTCAATATTTTGCCCCAATAAGAGTGTTTCTTTCCTCGTAGCTTTTAACCTGTATTTGTATTCGTTCAGTGTTTTTCTTATTGTTTCTTGAAAGACAAAAATGACATACGCTCTAACATGAGCCCTGGTGGATATTAGCAAATTTTCCCTTATTTTTCTGTATTCAACTCTGACGAATATTTTATGCAGACGACTACTACTACACGGAGAGAAAAAAAAAACATGATTACGGCATTACCACTACAACAATATTATGTTCCCTTTATTTATATACATTAATTTTAACAATACTGTGTTCATGATAACTATGTTTTTGTTTCAGGTTTGTCATTCAATGTTTATATTCCATCAAAATGTTAATAAAGTTGACTTAAAAAATTATTGTTTTTGAATATTTTTACCAGAAACGAAATTTTATGAATATAAAAAATATCAATGTTTCTACAACCATTAAATATTATCAATATTTTACCTTGTTTTTAAGCCATATTACGTTTTCAAACCATATTAATATTATTATTCCCATAACAATAACATTTTACAAATAAATATGGTATAAAAAATTCATAACTTGTTTGGTTTTGAATATATTTGCTTTTTAATGTTTGTTTTCACCTTTATTATTATTCTCATTTAGTTTATACACTGGTGCATATTCCTATAAACGCATTTAAAATTTTGGTTTTTCTTTGAGGTATATTCATTTCTCATAACCAAAAACAATGTTGTGTTGTTACAATAACTCACAATATAGCGGTACTTTTTTATGTAAGAAATATTTCTTTCCTGCTTTTGTTGTTTTCTTTCAGAACATATTGGTGATCATTTCAGTGGAATATTCGTATTCCAGAAAAATTTGTCTAAAAAGTAATTTTTAATTTTTAACAGTTTTAGTTGTTTGTTTCACTTAAGGTAAGTTTCTGATCACAACGTTTCTGTTTTAATTGGAAAATTTTATCAGCTTAAAGGATATCCAAAGGAACTTTTCTTACAGCCCAGGAAAAAATTAAAATTCAATTTTTCCGTAATAAAGATTGTGCTAACAGAGAAACTGGATGAAAAGTTAACCATTCGGAATGAGTTATTTCAGGCTTTCTTAAGAAAGGGCAGAAATGCGGAGTGCGGAAATAAAAAAAAGGTAATTAAAAATTATCAAAAAGGCTTAATGAACATAGTATTTCACTAATGAACTTTAAGTAAGTATATAGGAAAATGCCATAACAATGTCATTAAACTACTAAAATTACAATGAAAAAATAAAATTAAATTACTTTTTTAAATTTTTTGTTATTAATTTTTTTTTAAGTGAAGTCAATAAATAATTTAAAAAATTAATTTGTAGTACCTTAATTATTTTGTAGTCCCATTTTTGGTAAGTTGGTTAAAAAAATTGATATGTGTTTAGACAATGGTTTTGTAGTATTTGGTATGATTCAAGCAATATAAAATATTGTTTAACTACTATTAAAGGTTAATCTTGAATAATCTCGCACAACATATCATGGTACGATATATGACATATTAAATAATTTATAAAAATAATAAGTTTTGATATATGATAAGATGGAAAAATAATATGATAAAATTAAATCATAATCTGATAGAATGGTATAATTGTGTAAACTTGAATTATAATATAGAAAACGAACCCTAAAATCGGAATCATGACAATTGTTATTTATAATTATATTTATTTCAAGGTATGATGATATATTCCAATCATAATATCTTGCTCTTAGATTATGGTCACTACAACTATGTTTTTTTATCTGCGTGTAGATTTAAGCTCCAAAGTTTAAGTGTTTGCCTTAATAAAAAATATATTTATGTAAGATCTTTGCACTTTTTCCAATTTGTGGGTTATAATTATCCCCAAAAGGGTTCATCCTTTACAGTGCTTTCACTTGACATACTTAATATAGAATTTGAAAATAATTGGTGATATATATTATAGACTAGAACGCATATTCTTGTCTTACGTGATTGTACGCATCAGACTGAAGCATGGATGACTATAAATACATTCCAAAATTCCAAAAATTATTTCAAATAGCAACAAAAATGAATATGTAAAAACAATTTCTTAACAGGTAGATTAAAAGGTATGTGTAGTTTTTGTTGTTGTACATTCGTAGTTACCATCATACTTACCCGTTAAAGAAATATACATATATAAAACAAAATGTAATAAAAAAAAAATCCAATGTTACAAAACATTTACGAATTTTGTAAAATAAGGTTGAAGTAATAATTTTATGTTCATTGTAAAAATAATATGTTTACATACTGTACATATGTATATAAATAAACAAGTATTAAAACACTAAATATATATGGGCCATAATATAAAAAATTTTAAACTGTCTGAAACTCACTTAAATCCTTAATATATCTTGTGGTAAAACAATTTTAAACAAACTTGTTACAGATCTGAAATCACACTTTTTATTCATGCGTTTATGCTTTTTAATACCATCTGATCTTATGTAAACTAATGCGCCATTAATTTTTTTTTTTTTTTTTTTTGAAAATCTAAAATCAAAAATTTTTGACAAATGCCCATATATGTACACACGTATGATGAAAATGTTGACCAAATTATTAAAGTATAAGATCGTGTGTATCTTCTAATATTGATGTTGTTTTTGTTGCTATTGCTCTTTGCAAATGTTTATAGAAAAAATTAAGCCACCTGCCAAGACTTGTAGACAATGATTAGAAATATTTTCGCTTATACACTTCTACCAATTGAGGAGTGGGAGGATTTTTATTTTATTTTATTTTTCCTTTGTATTCCATTCACTTTTTTTTTGTTTCTTTTAAGATTTGCTTGTTGGCTTGTTGGAATTCGGTGTGAGTAAAAGTTTGTATATCGAATATACGTAAGAAGGCAAGAATATAAATAAATGAAAGTTGAAGATGATGAAACAGTAGAAGGAATGAATAAAACTGAACGCATACTTGGAAAATAAAACAAAATATACAAAAATTACAATGATGTAATTTTCGCTTTCGTCTAGTTGTTATTTACACGAACAGTGTTTGCTTGAAATGATGGAATGGTTTGACATTATAGTTTACGCTATCGTCTACATTAAAGCCTATATTATAGTTGATGCTTTTTTTGTAATGGTTTGCGGAGTGTTCTCAGTAAACGAATTGTTATTCATTATGTGTGATTGAACTAGACGTTGTTTGTCGTCTACTAACTTAAACGTATTCACTGCCTTTAGGCATTATATCGCACAATGGGGTAAAATCGAAAGTTTTTGGAAATAAATCTGTCGGTTCTAGTTAGATGGTTGAATCTACATAAAATTTTACGTAGCCGTAGCAGAGGAGAGTACAACTGACCCCTTAGAAGCGGAGTTATTGTGGATCAAAATAGGGTAGCTCCGACACAGAAAATTTCTAACTAAATGTTTGTTTCACTATATCGCGAAAAATTGTACCTTTTGCTTATTTCTATAGATAATTTTGTTCTTTAACTATATAACTGGAAAAAAAAAAATACAAAATAGGATGGAAATATTGGGCTATATATTTAAAAAAATTGTACCAAGATTTTGAAAAATTGAGGTAGCTGAAATTCAAATGAAAATAACTATAAGAATAAATAGCACATGAAAGCATGTTTTTCATAGGCTGTACTGGTAGCTTTAAGAGGATGTAAAAATATTTGCAACTGGATAAGAAACAAAAATTTTTTTAAATGTTTGTTTTTTTATGTTAAGCAACATCTTTGTTATTCTTTTTTTTTTATTTTAGAAATTAATAAGTTATCTATCGTAGCAAATAATAATATTGGGAATTTTTATACCCACCATCAAAAATAATGGGAAATATAAGTATTGTGTTTGTCATTACATGTATAATATGCCGAAATGATCGTCTAAGACCTCATAAAATTACAAAAACTGTGCGGGAAACAATCTTATTTCATTGTCTGTTTGCTCCACGATAGATTGATTTTTCTAAAATAATATTAAGTTCTCATTGGCAGCTTCTGGGTTGTCGTGAAAATCTAAGACAATTTAGCTGTGTCCGTCCGTCTGAAATGAGGATAGGGCTCAGGGCGGGCAACGGATTAGTATGTACAGACTTTTGTCAAATTTTTCACCTGGCACTTGAAAACACGTCGTATCAAATCTACTGAATTTAGCATTATTTACTACAAAGATGGACTTTTGATCACCTAAAACGCTAAATGTATGTAAGGCTGGTTAGCATCTATTTTACGATTGCAATTACGTTGAAACAATGCACTCCCATGCGTTAACACTTATACAGTCTTAAAATTCAACGTACAAGTTCATTAATTGAACTTATTGGTAATTTGTTTTAATGAACACTTTCGTTGAATAAAGTGAATAATTTCAATGAACAATACATTGAATTTGAAAACGAGTAACTTGATTTTAAATTTGAAATTTTTGACATTTCAATGAATAGATTCGTTGACATAAAGAATGTATAACTTGTTTTCTATGAAATTATTCATTGACCCAATAAACCTATACATTCAAAATGTACCACAATAATACGCCTGTTCTGTACTTTTGGCATTGATTTTATTTAAAATTTAATTAATAATTTATAAAAATTATATTATATGCAGTTAATATAGGTAAACACTAAATAAAATAATCTATATATAATTAATACAAAGGCTATATATAATACAATATTTATAGTATCTTTTACTAAATAATCTAAATAAACACAAAAACTATTAAGTGATTTCATGTCCTTGATACCTATAGCCAAGATGAAAGGTTAAACACAGTTAGGTTCAGATGATAACTTACAGATGTGATCTTGTGAGTATTGCTCAATGATGGTATGGAATATCAATATAGACACCAAATTAATATGTCTTGAAAGAAAGAAAATTTTTAAATTATTTGTTAACATATAAAATTGCTAAGATATTCGTCCATTGTTGAGGTTTCCATCCCTGGCTCATTTTTCATAATGATATCAAATAAGGAAGAAGTTGACATCTATAGGCGCTCTCATTATTGGCTTTTCCGTTTTAGTTTTAACTTTTGTAATTTAAGTTCATTGTTAATATTTAATTTTTTTGCTTATTGAACTATTCGTTGTTATAGCGTCATTGTGGAAAGTTTGTTTGTTACAAGCATAATTTTAAATTTTGTTCAAAATAATTTGTTGTTATATTAATTATTTAAAAGTAAAATTAAATTACGTTTAATTAAATTTACATTGAGAGATATATCAATAACATCATAAAGTTCATTAAAGTTTAAACATAATCTACGGAAGGGATCAGCGTTAGCATAGTTTTGTCTAAAATATTTTATAAATAATTTCTGAAAGCTACTTGAGGGACGTTGAGGTATATTAAAATTTATTCTATTTACAAGAAATTCTATTTCGATGCTGCCAGATATAGGCTTGATTACGAAAATTATATTTAACATATTTTTTCGACTTTTCAGACTTGGTAATTTCATTTGCAGTAATCTAGTATTGTATGATGGCAAATTATATAACGAATCCGGATAAGAATATTTTAATAAAAAAATTACGAACTGTTTTTGTATAGATTCAATACGGTCAATATGAATGTTATAAAAGGGATACCAAACAACAGAACAGTATTCTAGAATTGGTCTAACTAAAGAAGTATATAGCTGCCTTGTTATACTAACATCATTAAATTCTTTAGACCAACATTTAATAAATGCAAGGACGCCACGAGCCTTATTTGTACACATATTAATGTGTTTACTAAATATAAGCTTTGGATCGATAGTACGCTAAGATCCAGGAATTCATTTACGGACTCCAATTCGTATTCCCCAAGATGGAAACGGCCATAAGAACCTGGTTTTCTGTAGTAGTGCATATGCTTGCATTTTTTGATATTAAGGTCCATTAAGTTCTCTTTACACCACATAAAAAAGCTATCTATATCCGTTTGTAAAAACGATTGATTAAGTGGACTACTTGAGCTTATAAAAATTTTAACGTCGTCTGCATACATTAGTATGTTGGAAAATTTCAAAATTGATGGGAGGTCGTTTATAAACAGTAAAAAGATCATCGGCCCAAGATGACTACCTTGCGGTACACCGGCATTAACATACATAATTTTAGATAGGGCATTATTAAAACGAATGCGTTGTTGTCGACTAGTCAAATATGATTTTATCCAATTTAAGGTTCTGTTTGTATATTTCATTAAGGACAATTTTCTTAATAGTAGATCGTGATTAACTCTATCGAACGCTTTACTAAAGTCAGTGTATATAAGATGTGTATATTGTTTTTCGTGAAACCAGAGAGAAATAAGAATATCCATAGGGACTCAAATATACCACCGGGAAAGAAAGAATTTAGAAAATTCTGTGAAAAATATATCCGGAAATGTCAAAGCTAAGTTCAAACTTAATCAAGGCTTCATAGAGTCGATCTACCACCTTGCTAGTTTAACATCTTTGCTCTCCGTAGAGAGTAAATAGCTGTAGTTTTAGCTTTTAGGATTTAGTTACTTACTGTGAGGCCCACTGAAGGCAGATTCAGTAAATAAATGTTTACTCAATTTCATTAGTTTTTAAATTAGTTTTTAAAAATGTTGTAATACATTTATAAATAAGAAAAAAATCTGTGCACACTTATATGCTTAAAACTTCTGATCTAATGAAAAAACAAGAAAAAAAAAAACAAATATATAATTCTGTTAACTTATCTATATTGTAATAGCAAAATTAATTTGGCCTGAAGACGTAATTAAAAGTTATTCAATGCAAAAGTTATATGAGATTTTGGAAATAATAATTTTAATTTCCATAATTTTTAATATATTTTTTTAATAAATGGTATGATTCATATATGCATCAGTGCATTTGTATGTAGTTTTTTTTTTCATGTATTTATGTTGAAATAATTTGCTTCAAATTCTGTCGCTAATCATTTGTTTGTAAAGAATTATCGCTAGAATGTAAAACCAAATCAATATTTTTTTTTATTTTCTGGATCATAACATTTTTCATAGTACTTTAATAGTATAATACATTTTTAATTTACAATATATTTACTCGGTAATGCGTGCCTTACTATTTGGAAATCTAAATTAATTTTGTTTCTTTTGTTGACACACTGAGTTGAGAACACACTTTAGAAATTTTATACCATTTCTTTTGAGTATATATATATGTTTATACCAAATATTAGCCTGTAATCATTTGTTGAGTTAATTTTAAAACTTTTAACTCATTTATAGCTTCTGAATTAAATTTCTGTAAATAAGTGGTACTTGAAATAATGGACTAATATAATCTAGCCGAACACAAAATTGAAGAAAATGTGGAAATACATATATTTTTACAATATCTACATTTTGTACATTACGCTTATTGATTGCAATTTTGTATTATACAAATGACAGTGATTCATATTTGAACCAAGTGATTTTTCTTATATAGAAATCGTAATTGAAGAAATTTTATATATTTTCTTTCACTAATTAAACACATAAGCATTACACAATGTAATCAATATTTTTAAAATTTGCCATGTTCAATTGCACCTATATTTCTTTAATTATTAATTTTATTGAATTCGGCACAGAAAAAAATATCGTAAATTGAAAAAACAATTATGAAAATTTTTGTCGAAATATTCAGTAATAAATTAAATATTACTTTATAACGATAAAAATGACTCTAATATTATTGGAAATGTTAATATTAGATATCAATATTGTTCGGTTAAAATATAATAACAGTGAGAAGTAGTTGATTCATATGTGAATCATGGCGCACTAAAGGGTTAGTGTATTGGTTTCTCTTGATACATATAAGTACCATTCGTTTGATACCACACAGCTACTTTTTGTTGTAATGATGAGATGCGATATATGGCCAGAAAAATTAAAATTTCATATGTTTCCTAATGACAGAAAGAAATGCTTCTCATTTCCATACATTTCTCTGTTAAAAGTGTCATTTGTAATGGAAGGAGTACTTTTTTCCCCGCACATACAAATGACTTGTCAGTCCAAAAATTTGTTCGACAATTTTGATTCTTCTTACACGAGATTTATTTGCTACGCTTTCTATAATATCTGTGATACGGAATTCCTGACTAGGATGTAATAAAAAGTTCGACAATACGTACTTTGTATACCTCTTCATAAGCATTCATATTTTTGAAATAAAATTGTCTCAATAATTTGCGTTTTCTCCTTTGCTTCCACATTTTTTTTCTAGCGTTACTATTATACGCAGAGAAAAAATATAGTTGTGGTGACCATAATTTAAGAGCAACCTACCATGATTGGAATATATGATCATAGTGAAAAATAAGATATAATTAATTTGATTTGTTTTTTCATGTTATAATTCAAGTTTTATATATAATTGAACAATTCTATCAGATTATGTTTTTATGTTATTATATTATTATTATTATTAATATTAATATTAATATTAATATTAATATTATTATTATTATTATTATTATTATTCGATCTTATTATATTATTAACCACATTGTCATATTACGATTCCATTTTATAATATTATTATGCCATTCTTCATATTATTATTCCATTTTATCATATTATTATTCCGTATTATCATATATTTATCCAATCTTATCATATTATTACTTCATCTTATCATATATAAAAACTCATCATTTTTATAATTTTTTTATCGAAAATAACAGAGAAAAGTGTTCATTAACTAAAAAAAAAACATTTACACATTATTTGGTCATTAATTATATTTATTTGTACCATCATATATGGTTCAAATGCAAGATATGTTTTTTTTTAACTAATCCTTTAATGGTAGTTAGTTAATATCTTGTCTATTTATATTTACTCATATATAAACTAAAATCAAATATTAAAAACAAAATTTATTTAAAAACAAACATGTTATGTATATTTCTACTATGTTTGTGAAAAGGATAAGTATTATTTTTATTTGAAACATTTTATTATCATGGGAATAATAATTTTATGGTTTAAAAATAGAATATGTAAAAAACTGCAATATTTAATGGTTGTAGAAATAATGGTATTTTTGATATTAATAAAATTTTGTTTCTGGAAAAAATATTTAAAAAATAATTTATTTTTTCTGTCAACTATATTCTTGTTGAGTGTAAACATTAAATGACAAAATCTACACAAAAACGTTGTTATCATGAACACAGAGTTACTAAAATTCAAGAAAATTAACAGCGAGAACTTAATATTGTTGTAGTAATAATGCTATAACCATGTTTTTTCTCTACGTGTTGGTACCTTTTGTTACTTTCTGGGTCTTCAGGCTACCTTTTTTAAAATTTTCTATTGTTATGATTAAATTATTGAATATTAATTTAATATTGTTGTAGTGACAATGCCGTAATCATATTTTTTCTCTGCGTGAATAAATATTTTCTTCGGTTATCAGGGTTCCTTTCGTTGACCATGAACTCCTTGTATTTTGTATGACTCAAAAAACTGAATTTTACAACTCACCTGCACTCCTATCAATTGTTGTATATGGCCCATATGTATTTTGGTTATAAATTTGAATTACACGTTTCCATGAAATTTGTTAAATAATCATTTTAAGAATAACTAATTATGCTATTAAACAAAATTTAGTACGTAGTTAGTGGTAACAATAAGAAGAAACATAAACAAGTTAACGGTACTCATTTTTTTCACGTGTGATAAAAGTGAAAAAGATAAAAGTGATAAAAGCAGTCCTTATGTCTACCCCTTACTGTTACCAACAGATGACGGAAGGATTCTTTGTTGACCATTCTGCTAACTAAAAGGCTATTGTGAACCTTTATCGAACTTCTTATACTAGAAACTTTGAGATTTTAAAACCCGTTTACTCGACCTAACCTTGTCACATATATCAAGTTTTTACTGTTCTGGCTGAAGGGAAAATAAACAACAAAAATTTGTTTAAAGAATATTTATGTTTGAAATATTTTGTCCCGTTAGCAAGTGTTTATATACGTGTAAGTGTACAAGAACATTATGAGGTAGTAAGGTCTTCTATAAGGCCTTATTTTGTGAAAAGTGGACTTATTTTCCAACCGCATAGACTAGCATTAGAAGCAATTATTAGTCTGTTCCCTAAGGATTATACAGTTAACATAAAAAAGTATCTTATCAGATTTTTTTTTTTTTTTTTAAAGTAAAGGCCTTCCATTTTTTGTCACCAGATAGTTTTAAGTTAAACAAGTTATTACAACAAGCAACGTGGATCATACAATGAAGCCTTATTAAAGGTCTGAGGTCCTTTTTATTTTTATTTTATATTGTACAACATTTTAGTTTTTTTATTATTGGATGTTATAAACACTTTTTATTTTATACCCGGTGAGTGTGTATATGTGTTCCTTTCTATTTTTCTATTATTCCTGTTGGTTTTTTATTATTATTTTTTTTTTTTATTATATATTTATTTTATTTTGGGTGTGTATATGTGTATGTATGCCTGTGTAAGTGAGCTGTATGTTGTTGTTCTTGTTGTTTCTTTAAACAAATAAGCTCAATTTACTTTATATGACTAAATACATTAGGAAAAATTTTCCTATGCTCATTTAAATATAATATTTATTATACAAGTACAAGAGTAGATGTTTGTTTGTTTGTTTTTCTGTCCACGTGTTTGTTTTCTTTGTTTACTATATGTATGTAAATATGTGTGTGTATTTTTTCTTAATAGACATGTAAATGAATTATGAATAAATGATGAAATTAGTTAATGATACTTCCGTTTTCTCTCTATCACACATTTTTAAGTGTTTATTTAAGAAAATATATGTATGTGTTTGTATAAACATGTGCTAGTGTTTGTATCAGAGGTGTGGCATTAAACCAATTTATGTTAAAATATTAATGTAAAGGCAGCAGCTATAAACATATTAAAACCTTCCAAGTGCTAAATATGACTTAATTACAAACGAAATTAAGATATGATCCATAAAACTAGCAGGGAGTTTATTTGTAATATTATTTATGTTTATTAAATTTTATGCTCCGAAAATTAGTTTAAGAGTATCTGCACAGTTGTAGACAAATTACTAAAAGCAAATTAATTTATATAAAAATATATTGATCAACGGGGAACTAAGAGAAATTTAACAATGTGTCATTATATAACCAATAAGTATCTGTAGTCCATATGGTATAATAACAAGAACTTTGATTAATTTAATAAAGTCAGAACAACTGTTTAAAGTGGATAAGCAATATTTATCTTAATATTTCAATTATAATTGAATCATGACGTTTTTATGGGACTCTAAAGAAATCGGTTTCAAAAAGGGACGCAATTTAATTAACCCTCATATCGAAGTTGATATTGATTTCTCTGAATATAATTATGATATCAAAACTTTTTAGTATTTTTCATTTTTTCCATACATATTAACAATTTAAATGCTAGTGCTAGATCTAGCACTTTTCAAATTCATTTAGCATAACACAAATGTATATATAATATAATATAATATAATATAATATAATATAATATAATATAATATAATATAATATAATATAATATAATATAATATAATATAATATAATATAATATAATAAATAATATAATATAATATAATATAATATAATATAATATAATATAATATAATATAATATAATATAATATAATATAATATAATATAATATAATATAATATAATATAATATAATATAATATAATATAATATAATATAATATAATATAATATAATATAATATAATATAATATAATATAATATAATATAATATAATATAATATAATATAATATAATATAATATAATATAATATAATATAATATAATATAATATAATATAATATAATAAAATATAATATAATATAATATAATATAATATAATATAATATAATATAATATAATATAATATAATATAATATAATATATAATATAATATAATATAATATAATATAATATAATATAATATAATATAATATAATATAATATAATATAATATAATATAATATAATATAATATAATATAATATAATATAATATATATAATATAATATAATATAAATATAATATAAT